>OY735222.1:34573890-34648890 GCA_963457665.1 Thysanoteuthis rhombus
AAGGTAAGCCATTCATTCTTCCCCATTTTATTCATTTATGAGAATTCATATGCTCAATTTTAGCGTTAGTAGTTCGCACATCAAAGTTGACTGTTGGATTTTAATCGTGCACATGTTCCATTGTTACGTTTGGGTTGAAGGTTGGATTAAGGGTTTTACTCAAAGAAAAATGTTTTAGTGTTAGGTAACAGTTAGTTTCATTTAAAAAAATACTGCCCAACAAGAATTGCATCCGCGGTTACCTGAGACGAATAGAAAGTAAGGGTACAATTTCCAGGATATTTGAAAGTCTAATAGATTGAAATCAAGAGAAAAATATTACAAGGGAAAAAAGTAAAATTTTCTTACGGGTTTCAATCTCGGTCTGCTGATTGTATTTACCTCGTTTCTAAACTCTGATGTTTTGTTGCTTTTACTGATATCATTAGAAATAAAAGTAGTATTTTTGCAAAATTCGATCTAAAAATGTGTGCAGTATGTAAATTATGATCAGTTATTTTTTAATACATTTTTGTTTTCTCTCTCTGTGATGCGTATAAGAGTACAAGCCCATACATACATGATTTACAACTTTATGATACAGAAGAACACTTAAGAAACGTAAGTATCTTTTGAATGTTGCATTATAGCTATTTGTCAAAACAAAAACGTATGGACATATAGCTGGAGATGGATATTCGAGACGTGAAAAGGATTCCTCACCAAATATATGATGAATTCGACGAGACGCTGAGAAAATGTTTAAAATTTTATGGTTCAAAATCTTTCGTGAAAGGAAGTCAGAATCAAAAAGCAAATTCTGTAAAAATATAATATTTGATCGAAAGCCAAGTAACATACCTTCGAAATAAGATATAGAGTCTCAATATAACCCTGAAGCAAGAAAGAAAAAATACAGTCTAGAAAATCTCCTGGGATTTTCGAGAGAATAAGGAACGCTAATTGAAAATACACACACACACAAACACACACACACAAACATACACACACACACACACACACACACACACACAGATAGACGTGTGCACAAACACACACACACACATACAATCAACAGCCCATTTCAATTTATAATCATAAGAAACTGGCAATGATGTTGATATCGCAGTATCAAGAGATTACCACATGACGGAACAAAAAAAAAGAAAGCTGATGAAATAAAAGAAACACTGTCCAGCTAAACGAACTGCGAGTAAAGAACGTGATTTCAACATTTGATCAAAAACTGGTGTTTCAAAAGGAAAAGGCAAATTCAGACTCCAGATAGCAAAATTGATTCAAGTCAAAAACGCAAATTTCCAGTTTACTCTGTAATCAAGATTCAACGAAATTTAATCAAAACAAGGATAAAATGTAAAATTCAGACCCTTAAACTAAACGAAAAGGATCATGTGAGGAAAGAGAATATTTCATCTTAGTTTTGGTTTAAATTAGATATTCTATCTAATCCAATCGAAACTAGGATGAAATGTATTATTTCTTCATGTTATTGCTATTGTTGATTACAGTGTAATTTGATACGGTTTGATTTCGGTGTAATAGTTGATTACAGTGTGATTCGAAAATGTGCGCTTTTGAATTAAATCAATTTGGAGCCTGGATTCTACAGTTGGCCCAAAACAAAATATTGTGTACTTTGAACTGTATCTATAAATTGATTCTTTTCCATGGCGGAACAAACGCAAATCAAGAACTCGAGACCATTTCAGGGATAATTTGCAAGTGGAGTACTTCAAAGTGCACCTGATCTCATGTTAGCATTACTAGAAAGCTAACTAAGTTGAGTAATGTCGAGTCTGGTCAGTACCTCGATGACTGACTGTCTGGGAATACAAGTTGCTGAGTGCAGCTTGGTTGGCATCATCTGCAGCTATTTTGTCTTTGAAAACCTTCAGCATGGTCGACATCATCATCATCATCATCTGTCTTTTAGCGTCCGTCGTTGGACATAGGCCTTCCCCAGGATTTGCCAACTTCTCTATCATGGGCGTCACGGAGCCAGTACTTCCTGAACTTGTCTAGCTCGTCTCTCCGTTTAACACTTTGCCGGCCTCGGTTGCGCATGTGGTCTCGGGGAATCCATGTTGTGAGTCTTGATGTCCATCGATTGTCTGCCATTCTTGCAACATGGCCAGCCCACCGCCATTTGAGATTTTTTATGGATTCTATGTTGTCTCTAACTCTTGTCTTTTCTTGGATGTACGGCGCTGTTTTGTGGTCTCTACATGTGAGGCCCAGCATTATTCTTTCATGTGCACGTTGCATGGTTCTCAGTTTACGGTTCTGTCTCTTGGTTAAGTTTCATGTTTCAGCTCCATAAGTGACTATTGGGAGGATGCATTGGTTATACACCCTTCTCTTTAGGATTAATGGGATCTTCTTATTTTTGAAGGTTGAGCTAGCTCTGCCAAAGGCTTGCCATCCTAGTGTGATTCTTCGCTTGAATTCTTCTTCTTTTGAGGATCTCATGGAGATTCGTTGTCCTAGGTAGATGTAGTGGTCTACTTTCTCGAGTTAAATGCATAATACTTCAATACTTCAATACTAAATATGTAATGAAATTGCAAAATTAATTTCGAACCTTGAATGCCCTAACCATAGGTTCAGTGCTACCATTAGGCCAACTAGGCAGCAACCTAGGGCGCATGAAACTGAGAGAAATAGACGTCGTTGGAAACTATCAATTGAAGAGAAGTCCTTTCTGGAGTACGAAACAAACCTTATTTTTACTCTTGGTTTCACTCTCAAATAAAGTTGAAGAAAAAATCATATTTCAGTTCAGGGCTGGCGAGTGTTTCTTGTACCCTAGGTGAGACTTGAATTTGCACAAGTGTTTTATGCAACCTTAGGTGAGACTTAAAATATGTTCTCCCGGTTGCTTGATCTTTTAAATTTTCCTCCTGAAAGGTCTGCTCCCCGAGTTCTACGTCCGAGGCGGCTGCCTATTTGGACTAATGGTAGCGTCGACCCTGTCTCTATTAATCGACTGTATGGGATTGTCGTTGGGAAGATGTAATATGATCACATTCACTGAGGGATCAATCACTGGTGGGACCAACCGAAATGAATCGATTAAAACAATTTTCCCTTTGGAAGACATATTTCTGCAGGGAAGCCATTGATTAAGTTCTTCCTCGTATATAATAACACTCAAAACCAAATTGAATTAGGCATCTGCCGTATTAGGCTCATTGCATTTTGAAGGATGGTTGGCACAAATGAACTCTGTAAGTGCATGATTGATATCATTTTTACCAAAGTCAGTACATTCTTGTTTGAACAAAAGGTCGACTTGGTCTGAACTGTCCAGAATTTTCACTTGAGAGTCATTGGCATTCAAATTATACACTTAAAGATGCGTTGCAGTTCTGGATTGTTTGTTTATTGTAAAAGCATTTTATGCATTGGCCTAGCGGGATACAAAAACTAACAACAAAAGAAACCAATAATGTAATCTATCTATCTATGGAGGGTAATGTCAACAGAAGACTATTAAAAGCAAAGAGAAAGGAAAATAAACATTCTACCATTGTTTGCCAAAGGCTAAATGTTTTTTTTTTAGAAATTACTTCACTCGGACGAAGGTTTGCAGTCATGTTCATTCTAGACAGTGAATTTTATTCAGACAACTCACCCAGCTAAATGTTTGTGCTCCATTCATTTTTCCATGATCTATTTGTACTTGGAATCTCCAACTGTCTTGGACAAATGACTGGTGCTCAGTTGCAGTTAGCCCCCTGGGCGACTATCCGTATTGCCATTACTTAGAGCCGACCCCGTGTGTTAAACTTCACGATGCAAAATTGTCAAAGCACATTTTTTTGTTATTACAAATATTTCTCTCAGTAAAATTTGGGGGGAATGGAAAAGTCAACTATTTAAGACTTTGAGTTCGTAATCCTTTTATGCAATTATGTAAAATGCCCCTAAAGACTCGAATGGGTGATTTTACAAGATTATTGGCAGGATGGAAAAAGAACTTTTTTGAAACACTATGTTACCAATCAATTTATGCAACTATGGTCAAAGCCCCAAAGACTTAAATGGGTGAATCTGCAGTACACACTCGTACAATTTACAAGGTCATTGACAAAATTGAAAAGAGAACTTGTTTGAGACACCGTGTTACCAATTCTTCCATGCAACTATGAAAAAGCCCAAAAGATTCGAGTCGGTGAATTTGCAGTACACACAGTAGTTCAATGTACAAAATTATTGGAAAGATTGGAAAAAAGGAACATGTTTGAGACACTTTGTTACCAATTCTTCCATGCAACTATGAAAAAAGCCCAAAAGACTTGAATGGGTCAATTTGCAATACACGCACTCATTCAATGTACAAAATTATCGGAAAAATTGAAAAAAGATACTCGTTTGAGAAATTTCTGTTCATAATCTGTTCATGCAACTATGGTCAAAGCCCGAAAGACTTGAATGGGTGAATCTGCAATACACACTCGTACAATTTACAAGATTATTGGTAGGATTGGAAAAAAACGTATTTGTGTTAATAATCCATTTATGTAAATATGAGAAAATCTCAAACGACTTGGAAGGGTGAATTTGCAGTACACACTCGTACAATTTACAAGATTATTGGTAGGATTGGAAAAAAACGTATTTGAGTCATTGTGTTAATAATCCATTTATGTAAATATGAGAAAATATCAAAAGACTTGGAAGGGTGAATTTGCAGTACACACTCGTACAATTTACAAGATTATTGGTAGGATTGGAAAAAAACGTATTTGAGTCATTGTGTTAATAATCCATTTATGTAAATATGAGAAAATATCAAAAGACTTGGAAGGGTGAATTTGCAGTACACACTCGTACAATTTACAAGATTATTGGTAGGATTGGAAAAAAACGCATTTGAGTCATTGTGTTAATAATCCATTTATGCAAATATGAGAAAATCTCAAAAGACTTGGAAGGGTGAATTTGCAGTAATCTCAATCGTTCAATAAACAAAACTATAGGCAAGATTGAAAAAAAGGAAATTGATTTTTGTTGGCTACATTCTTTCACTCTATTTTCAACGCCTGAAAATATCCATTAACAACTAATTCTTCTCATTCAATTTGACCTTGCAATGTCGTTTGTTTGCCTCCTCCACTGAACCAGATTGCACGACTTTTTTTTTTTGCTCTACCGGGTCCAGGGATTGAATTCATGACCGTCAAGCAGATTCCTTTATCCAACGCTTTTATCTATGGGACAGATACAGATAAAAAAAAAAGGAAAAGAAAGAAAGAATCATAGCAATGATCTTTAATTATAAGCGAAAAGGAACGAACGTGAATGTTATCTTTTGTTTATTTCTAATTATTCCAACGATCAACTGAGGATTGAGAAGGGCCGTTAAGCCTCCATCGAATTTCGCAGTCCCCATGAATCATTCAGTGAGCAGGCCATTTTCATGTTTATCAATGAGCTCTGATGAGATCCACACCCCAAAAATATCACAGACAAACGATAATTCGCCTTCTTTCCAAAGCCACTGCTGGTATAAATTAGTGCAAATTAGTCTCTTGACTGGTTTTCTATTCATGAACAGCTTTAATTAGTCATACGGGAGAAATCGATCGAATTCATTGAAGAGAAACGAATAAGAACAGATTTTCGATCCAATATCCATTTACTTAATGATCGGACACGTGCTGTTTGTTCACACAACATATCCGATGACATAATGTAAGTTTATACAACGCCCAACCACGTAGATCAAATTTTGGTTACGATCCTGTATTTAATTGTCCAATCGTGAATTACGTGTTTATTTAGGCAATCCGTTTTCCGAAATCTTGTGGACGGTCTAGAGCTTCTGGCTCAAATTTGATCTCTTCTCATCTCGACTGTGAGTAAGAGATCAACAGAGAAAAAAAAAGGAATATATCAAGAGGTCCAAATGCTGAGCAGAAGCTGCATCTGCGTAGATATGGCACCTCACATTGTGACAGAGAACCAACAAAGCCAGGCAGTATCGTGAGGTTGTGATACGGTGCCCTTGGTTAGTAATGATGCTTCTTCTCCGTAACTATATCTGACCTCAAGGTCATCATCTGATGGAGCTTTGTTGATGGCACTGCTGCTGTTTCAACAGCAATAGTTGTATAGATTCATTTATTTAAAACGTTACATGATATGTCTTTCGTTTAATCTGATAATTTTTAATTCCAGGGCAATGTATAATTGGAATGATAAATCTGACTTTTTGTTTTCGAATGATTCAATACTCTTTGGCCATCGAAAAAACATTTGATTATCTTTCACGTTTTGGGTAACCTGACTGGAGAGTTTGCAAGATTAGTATAGTGATCATCAAGCGAAGAAGGTGTAAATTATTATCATAAATACTAATTGGCACCTCATTACGTACGACCGGTATTGAGACGATGTCGTATAATATCGGTCTGGAATTGCAAATGAATAAGACAGTGAATAACATTTCTTTCAGAATGGTCTATCACTCAATGGTTACCGATCTTAACTTTGTTAACAAGAATATCATGTAATCATCATCAGTCATTTCAGATAGTGACTAATCTAGCTCACACGTTACACAGGTGACCCTCCAAGTGTAGAGAGTTCAGATTGTTCTGCTATTCTTCCTATAGCTGAGAGAAAGAGAGATCATTGTATATTAATATAAAACACAAACATAAAGCAAATCACTATCATATCTATTCAACGTATACATACAGTTATTTTCATACATATGCATATATATTTATAAGTATTTGAACTAGCAAAAACACTGTTATGTAAATACTATTTATACCTTCATGCACAAAAGGAAATGTAATGCGTCTTGTGCAGCAGCCAAAAGCCAGTGATCAATTTGCATGCTTACCTGCTCCTCTTCTCTCTTTCAGGTACGGCCATAGGCTATTACTCACAAAATGGGAGCTGTTCATGGCTTCAGTCTCACCAGCCAACACACAGTCACTCCAAAGACCAAAACCCCTGTTGTGCCTCCTCAGATTCACACACGTTAAATTGGTGCTTTGAGGCTCCAGGCTGACCAACCGAGGATCTTAGAACAGCAAGGGCCCTAAGAGGTACGGTTTGTAGGCCCGACAGTGCATCAAAACGCCCTAGAGCTTTACCAATTCCTGTTTCACTCGACTTGTGGGTAACCAGGAGTGGGCAAAGTCTACAGGAGTAAACCTCTAATAAAAAAAATCACTGCAGTACATCTCAGCACAGGTGGTTCCCAACCAAGCATTTGGATTTGAATACGGCCCCGGAACCCCTCCCAATCCTGGACTACTGGTCGTCCTGGATTTCACGTTGACACCAGAGATTCTAGATCGTGGATCTGGCGGCCTGTGCATTCCCCTACCCACTCTAATCTATTTTAAGGATTTCACCTCCTTCTGACTCTACTCAAAAGCTGTGCGGGAAGGGGACGACTGGGACAGGTTTTTGATGGAACCTAGAACCTGAACTCCTCTGACCACTCGGAGGGCAGTATGGGTGTGATGGTCGTGGGAGACATGAGGGTTGTATCACTCTAAGGCTGCTGCCTTCATCTGGACAGCCCTATTCAGGTACGCATTGGTCACCCTCACTGCGAGGAAAGGACTAAAAAAGATGGATTTAAATTTTCCACTCTAACACTTAATGCTGGGTGGGTAAATATGACAACCAAGACATCAAGTGCAGTCGAAACATAAAAAGAAACCACAGTGCTTGAAATTCGGAGTATGGCACGTTCGTCCACTGTTGGACCCTGAAAACAATATTCGAGTGAGACCGCACTGATTGCTGAAGATTTTCACCGCAACAATACTGACATTGCAGCACTAAGCGAAACCCGCTGTCTGGGGCGGCATTATCGGTCGACACGGTATTCATAACGAAAATAAAAACGGTATCTTAAATCTGCGCACTACTCACGCCGCCATGGTAATCAACACATCCGTCCAGTTGTCAAAGAAAAACAAAACAGCCTCGATGCATTCCAGTTGAAAGTATTGGCACATGATAGATCACACTATCACAATAAGATCTGACTGAATTGATTTCATTGTAGCTTCGAGTGGTACCGACAGCTGGACAGATGACTGTCTTGTTTGCTGCACTGTTTGCTTTCAAATTCGTCTATATGTTCAATGGAAGCCAGAAGGAAACAACTTGACCGTAGATTATTCTAAACTCAGCGCAATTAACTTCGTGAACCCCTATAATTACTCTATATAAACAACAAGAATACAAACAGAAAGTAAACAACGCGGGGGAGGAAAATACCATTCCAAATAACGATCCCAAGATTCTTAGCAATACCACAATTGAAGTATTTGACGTATCAAAGCACAGGCATTAGGATTAGTTTGATGATAACTACACCAAAAAAAGTTACTGCTGCAGAAGGAATACTTGGTCCATCCTCTCAAAACCAGTGCACAGCCTACGCTCAATTACGATCAAAAGATGGTGGCAAAGCAAAGTCAAGGAAATTATTTCCAATGAGATATGCCGACGGGAAAGCCTTGATAGTAGACACACCTGGGATCCTTAGTTGTTGAATACCTGAACTACATGAATTCCAAAAGCTCAACACTATCAGATCGCCTCCTTCAGCTCCCTGGAATCAGTGGATTGGACTGACTTTCGATACTTTACGAGTGTGACCCGCCGCAAATATCAGCGCATTGTGTTATAGAAAATGGGAATGATCCCCCGGCCAATGAAGCACTCACTGATGGTCATGATATGCAAAAACAGGGAAACCAGGTCACACTTAGGAAATAGTGGTGGGCTGTACCGCCTAACTATGAACACAAAAGTCCCCTCTCGGTTCTTAGATTCGGTCATTGATGTGGCGTTACCTGAAACCGAGTGGAGATTCCACCAAGAGCGCAACACAATCGATGTATTATTCAGAGCCCGACCACTGCAAGGGAAACCTGGACTTCCACATAGCCTTTGTCGTCTAAACGAAAGCATTCAACAGTCATGATGTGGAAGAAAATCTCCAAATGTGGATGCCCATCAAAGAAACCAAGGCTACTGGTGGCTTAGTTCACCCGCTCACAGTCAATGTAGGAGTCAAATAAGGTCGTGTGCTGGCTCCAGTAATTTTCAGCATTTACTTCTCTGTGGTGACTCTCCTTGTTCAGTACGATTTTGGTGCAGAAGGAAACTCACATCAGCAACAATAACAACTGGGAGAAACTGAACGTCATCGTTGCGTCGAAGGACAACCACACACAAATAATTGAATAACTAAAATGATTATTCCAAAGACGCAAATTCTGTTTCAATGTATTAATCGATGATAATAGATTTTATCGAAGTCAAAATTCCGTTCTCGGGGACATCATTTTCATCAGAGGTTTTCTAAAGCAAAGCATCTCTGTAATCTTCACACGACACCTGGAAAGGTTCTTACCCAATGTTCTAAGTCATCGTAAATTAATCACGTGACTAAATCCGTCAGTAAGAGAGTTACCAGTGGTCAGAGCGTTGTATCTCTTTGCAGTACACACTCTACGGCGGTGCCATGATGAGGTGGATGAGGCTCGTTACTGTTAAGTGCAAGAGGCCTTCCCCACAAGACGATTTCGCCGAGTCTCAGGGGGGGGGGGTGAGCAGAACGCCCGATTCATCCAATTAATAGAAAAACTCTCATCCCGAATCACTGAGTAAAATATTCAACAAGAACAAACTGGAAATTAGCTATAGTTTTATAGATAATCTTAATAAACTCAAAATAGAACATGGCATTAAAGTAATCAAAATTAATACTTGTGAAAAAAGCATGAATAAACCAGATTGCAATTGTACAAACAAAAACACACGCCCTTTGCAAGACAAATGTCTCAAGTCGAATAATGTATACCGAGCCGAAATATCAACCCAAAAGAAACCCTAAGAAGTGAAATATTATATAGGAATATCGAAAACACCCTTCAAACCAAGATTAGCCAACCATATATCAACGGAAATATAAAATCAGTACATCATATCACATCAAAACATGATTGGAGACTGACTGATAGCAGTCTCAAACCTACAGTAAAAAAAATATTAAAACAAACACACATATGTCAAAATATTGATAGATTTAAAATCCTCACTTTTGCCAATAGAACAAAAAGGGGAAAAACAAAATTATTAAATAGAAGAATGAAATAGTATTGAAATATCGGCATTGCTAATACTAGAACGCTAGTTATGATAGATTAACCAGATACTGATATAAAAAATGCCTACATCATATCCCATTAATTTGTAATCTATAACTATCAACAAGCATAGCATCCCCCTTAAATAAACCAAAAATATAACAAGCAATTACTAACCACTGAACAAAAATATATATAAATAGAATAAAAGGAAGATCCTATAAACTAATCACGTCCAAACAATCGAATGAAATGTACTACCAACTAAAAAACAACAATATGTTTCTCCGGGAACACAAAGGCTACAAAAAAAGTTCCCATAGATATAACTTAATTAATAAGATGATACTAGAGAACTTCCAGAACAAACACCGTAATCGTACAAGTACAGCCTGGATATATTACTAAAACGCTTTTGATACTGCACCACATACTTGGATACTAATTGCCTTAGAAGAATGCAAACTCGCACCAAATATAAAGACCCCCCCATAGGAATCTGAAATAAACCGAATCATTTGCCAAGAGAAGCCTAAACAGGGCAGAAACATAAACGTTTTGTGTGCAGCGAACAGTTACTCAATTATATATATATATATATATATATATATATATATATATATATATATATATATATATATATATATATATATCAGTGGCGTACGGTGGTTATTGAGATAGGGTATGCTACTGTGCTGAATGTACAACTTCATAAGAGAGGTTGAAATAGAAGGCTATTTGGAAACGCCCCTAGACCTTCAATGAAGTGGGAGGCAAAAAGCTTTATGAAGAGTAGTTTTCAAACTGCAACTATGCTGACAGATCTCACTAAATGTTGGAGGGGGCCTTCAAGGAGCTAACCCTATCATCAGTCCTTTAATGTCCGTCGTTGGACAGGATCCACCACAATTCTCTATCATGGGTGTCACGGAGCCAGTATTTCCTGAATTTGTCCAGTTCATCTCTCCATCTTGTATACTGTCGGCCTTGGTTTCGCATGTGATCTCTTGGAATCCATTTTGTGAGTTGTGATGTCCATTGGTTGTCTGCCATTCTTGCAACATGGCCTGCCCATTGCCATTCAAGTTTTCTAATAGAATCTATGATGTCTCAGACTCCCATTTTCTTCCTGATATACTGTGCTGTCTTGCGATCCCTCAATGTGAGGTTGAGCATGATTCTTCATTTTTCATTTTTTTGTGCAAGTAATTATTCATTCTTCGAAAGGAGAATTAGGATGATTTATTTCAAATTAAAATATGTTCGTAATTTGAAGCTAATGTATAGTAACAAATAAAAAAAATATTCAATAAAGATTTTTAAAATGCAAACAAATACATTTTAGTATTTTATCTTACTATTTTGAATTTTTCTCTCTTTACGTTGGATGTGAAAAAACAATTTGGAAAAGTTTATTGCTTTGTATTTGCAATTTCCCCAAGAATTGAAAATTGGAATAATTTCATTCAAATTGGTAAAATGAGTTGAAAAAGTATTTGAATTGAACATTAAATTTCAACTATACAAATTTAAAATTAAAAACAAATTAAACTAGAATTTGAGGAAACGAAACGAAATAATGAAGGTAGAAGAATTGATTGTTGGCATGCTCAAGAAAGAATAGCAAAATGTAAATAAAAAACCTTAGCTGTGCTTAGAATTAAATGGAAAACAAGTGAGAGAATCGGGTGAAAAAACATTGGAAACACAAATAGCTACATTTTCCATATATATATATATATATATATATATATATATATATATATATGTATATATATATGTATAAAATTATAATAATTAACACTCCCTCATACAGGGTTGAGCACTCTTTAAGTGAGGCAACTTGTTCACCATAAGCTTATGCAATGCTCTTCCAACATAGGAATAGAGCATTCTGGTGGATGGGGAATTATGCGTGAGTGAATTATTGCTTAAATTCAACCTTACTGACCGTCCGGTTCTGCGTACGGCAGGGTAAGATGCCAGGCTCTGGATCTGAAGCGAAGGTTTCGATTCTACCTCGTGATACTGGATGGAATAATGGATAGTCAATAGCCACACTGAAGAGTTGTAATACAACGAAGCAACTGTCTATGGATGACAGTTATTTTTATCGTTTTACGTTCAAATGACGATGCACCCACTCCTTTTTTTCTGAGATCAGCATAATAAGCCGTTAGGCGTGCTTGAACACTGTGGAATACCTTATTTTATCTTATATTTCACCGAGGTTTAAAAAGTTCATAAGTATTCATTTGATGGTTCATATATGAAAAAATACAGTCTGCAGATACGTACGAACATAAAAATGATACAAAATAACGAATGTTTGGTTCTCTGCAGACAACAGTACTTTTACGACCCCCGTTTATTTTCTTTTTTTGCTGGTGAATCGGTTTTAATTATCTTAATCTTGAACTGAATCAATGAATTCCTTCAAAATCTGCTGCTTTCTACTTGATGACTTTTTCGTTATGTTTAGACCTTAAATATATTAATGAATTAGATGGTGACAAAAAGTGCATTTATTCTGGTCAGGTGATTAAGTTGAAAAGGGTTAATGGAAACAAAATGAAGCGACACATAAATATTCGTTGAGAAGCATTTGGTATGAATAGAGGCATAGTGAAACGCAAATATCCAATATGCTTAAAGCTTAAAGTGTACAATGAATGAATAATACCAGTATGACGCAGGGATGTGAAACTTGGAAACTTACAAAATCACTCAAAGTGCAGAGGGTAATGGATAGAATTGTATTCAGGATATCTCTAAGATCAACCTGGATCCAAGGGCGGACCAGGGAGAAGGATTGTACACGAATAATTTAGAGACCTTAATGGAGATAGGCTTGACACTTAGTAAGGACAATAGATGGAGCAAAAAGTTAAAAGAATTGGTGCCCATGGGACAATAAACTCAGTAGGAAAAGACCAGGCACAGAATACAGGGATGATATTTACCAGTAAGATATGGCAGAGGCTAGTGCAATCACTGTAGTAAGGCAGAAGGCAAAAGCATTTGTCCAGTAGTTGTCTAATATCAGCTGATGATGATGATGATGATGATGATGATGATGATTTCGTAGTGCCCTTACATTTAGCTCGATGTCCCACAACAAATCATCGCAGATCTTTTCATTCCAGGTTTACCATTCCACCATTCTATAATGTTAATTTTGAATTCCAACCATTTTGATTAAAACTATCTGATTTCAACTGCAAATGGATTTCCGTGATTTTTTCCTCTATTCCTCAACTCCTGTCCTTGTGAAACTAAACTGAATTGTTTTTAAACAAGCAGTTGTGTCTCTATTGTACAAACCGTTTGCACTCTCATTTCATTTCGCTTTCTTCAACTGTGAAATCTTTGAAAATGTCAATTGAAACTTTCAACGACTGGGTATCTATGTATATGTCACACATATAGGCCACGGCGTTCAAAATGTAAGAAAAAGTGTGAAAATTTTTGAACTGGTAGAATTCTCAATGCTCTTCCGTATGAAAACAAGATACACACATGATCAAAGGTGCATTTCCTTATTTCAATATGGCAAAATACTATGATATCGTACAGTTGATTAATTGAAATTCCAACTCGCATTATTCAAAAATTATTCAAAAGTGTGAAAACCTTTTAACTGGTATACTTTTCAATGCTCATTTATATAATGGCGGTTTATGCATGATCTGACCCAAATTACAGCGGAAATCTTCATTCCTAAATGATCACCATGAAAACAAATTTGTAACATTCCACTTGACTGCCAAGCGTACATCGGTTGATAGAATAATTTTATCTATGGACAAAAAGTATAATAAAAAATCAAATGCATTGATGACACTGCTCTGATCCACCTAACTAAATCACGATGAAATAATAAGTAGAGACAACTCTTATATTCAGTACATAAAACAATTCAAATAGAGAGAAAGGCTCAAGAATGGATCTACAGATTTTCATAGAGTATCAACACCCACTCTGTAAAATGGTATGTTCCTGCGTAGTTGCAAAGTTCGGTGCATAAGAGTGCTGCTTTGAAAACACTTGCATGGAGGCAGGTATGCTTTTATAGCAGCATTTTATCAATTCCTTGCATGATTTGGCTGCTCCTGGTAGTATAGTCCAGGAAGGAATCCACCCACTGCAGGAATCTGTGATTCATGCCAACTTAGATGGGCTTGGCTGACCCCAAATTGTCGGTGGTATGCGATTGTGCTGCATTCCCTGGAGCAAGTGCTACTATTTCAGTCCAAGGCAAAGATACTGGGGGAATTTCTGAATGCTCTGCTGAAGGCAGGGGCATCACTTTTTGTGGGTGATACCTGTGCTGATAGGAATCGGATCCCTCTCCCCTCCTGGCTTTTCTCGCATTGAATATTGAAGAATAGATAAGACTATACCGTGAAACGAGTCCATAGCATTTTTAGCAGTGGGATTGTAATCAAATTTATCCTTAGCACCGACTACGATCGTTCCACCCTTCAGATGGGAAATCAAAGCCATCTCTTTCGAACTGAGCCCAGATAATTTTATTAAATTGTTTTGAAGTCTCATATCCTCTCATACGAGATACAGAGACCTCGTTAGCTCCTGTCAGGTTTTGGCATGAATCATCAAACCAGAATAATTGGTAAATGAGGACTCTAATTTCCATTATGAAGAGTGTGGGAAAATCAGGTGGCTCTGGTATATTTGGCATTGAATACCAATGACTGAGACAAGTGTCAGGTCTGTGGCAGTATCCTTCTGACATTGGATGCTTGATCTTCAGATCATGCTGATAAGGGCATGAGTAGATTTTCGAATCTCATCCAGGTTTGAACGATCAATACAAAACCGCCATTAAGACTATCACCAAAACTGTCAACATATGTTTCTTCAGATTTCTAATGAGTATGTCTGTCTGACAGGATATCTATCTATCCATATGTATAAATATGTCATACATACTTTTCTTGTTATTCTTCTTCTGATCCACATAATTTTTTCCAACTGCAGAAACACGTGAGATGATACCATTCATTTAAAACGAGCATGTCACCCTCGGAGAGTCTCCTCATAAATCTTCTGGCTTGTAGAATATGTGCATACTCGCAAATACGATGATTAAGTCTGTCTGTTTACATGCTACCGTATTTTTTTATTTATTTGTATCGTTTTCCTCAAATAAGAAAAAGCAACGGCGATTGAACTAATCCCACTGTCTGGTTTTAACCGGGCTTGTTTCAAATTTTGCCTCTTCTTTAGCCTTTTATATATGAGCTGGCTGAAGCATTTAGTTGTCAAACCTGTTTCTACAGCTTTTTTACCACACTGAATGGTTTTATTCACTACCACTCAGTCTAAAAATATTCATATCATTCAGCAAGAAATTATTACCATGAAACTACAAAATATTCCCAGCGAAAGGTTTGTTTCACCTTTATTCATAATATCCTCTGTGCATTTCCTCACCAGGGTTGACAAGCTTTTCACTTGTGTCCTGTTGACAAATTAGACATAACTGCCAGTTCAAAACTGCTGGTTACTGGGGAACTTGTAGATTTGAAGAAGATGCTTCGCCTGAATCTATCAATCTGAACTTTTTCAACAAGTTGGTGAGCAGAGTAGTTGATTTGGACAACTGATCTGATGGAATTTTTCCGTTGTAAATTGAGAAAGGCGAGCTATGTGAGAATGCGTGGGAGCTGGTTCAATCCCTGATCAATCCAATTTCTGCTGTTACCTGCGTGGCAGAATCTTTAACTCCGTGTGTGCTTCTTCTGAGTTGAAATCTGTCTATGTGGGCCTTCTTTTCAATTAATGTTAAGTTGGAGGAAATTTCCCCTGTCTCACCTACTTTAAATCTGTTATCATTTCCAGGTAGGCTTCACTCCATCTAATACTTATTCTTTAACCGGCCCCACCCAATAAGGTTTTTTGTGGGGGTTCAAGTTTATGCTTAATTGTTTTGTGGTATGTATCGGTCGCGTTTGTTTTTCAGTGGTCACAGCCCAACAAAAGGCGAAAAGAGTAAATCATTTATTGATCATCTCTTTTTCAATCGACCACGCCCAACATGGCATGCTACAAAACGGCACTGGTCACACGACAGTTCAGACCCGTCGTTTCTTCTTCGACGACGAATGAACCTTCTCTAATTTTACACTAGTTAATCACCGTGAAATCACAGATAGATAGGTTTCACTCGCTATACAAAAGTAGTCTGTTCCTATAAAAGCCTTTCGTAAGCCAAAATGGCTTTGAGCGTTCCCTGACCCCCCCCCCCAAATGATACACATGGTATGTTAGGCTGAGTTATCAGAGGATCTAGAGGTGGGAAGTTAAGGAAACTAGGATTTATAACAGAGAAAAAGATGATGTGCATTGCCGAATATAATTTTCGCGTTTCACTTTTTTTTTGCGAAAAAGCGGAAAAGTAGATAGCTGAAACTACCCGTATTTGAATTCTATTTGAGACTAAAAAAAAAATTTGTTTCAGTGGAAAAGTCAATTGTTGAAAGTGGTGGGTAAGAGATATTTTTTTTTTTTTAGCAAACTTGGCATCTCAAAGAGGAAGAATCTATGGTAATGGACAAAGAACCAAGGAACTCACAATTTTACCTATAGTTCTGCACGTAATGCATTGGTATTCATTGGATTGTGTTGCCCCTTTTTCATCATGTATTTTTTGAATCATGACAATGGAAGATTGTAACCATTCCCGTGTCAAATACAGCCAGGACATAAGAGAGAATGGTTACTTCGAAAAGCTCCTTTCGTCGTTGCAAACAGAGAGAGCAATCAAAAAAATCATCAAATCACACACAAAATAATAAATTCTTCTCTTCTAATTGGGCCATGAGACTTTTTGCCATGTAGATATATGATCCATATACACTGGAAATCTAAGGCTGTTTATATTGATTATCACCATTATACTGGCTCATACGTTGCAAGGCGGGAGAGTAACGCGATCTGACACATGGTTATGCATGAGAGAAAATACATCGAGAAAAACTTTTTAAAAATACAACTTACTTTGATGTGACCCCTGTAAATGATTTTTAGTTTCAGTCACGTGACATTAGGCAGCTTTAGCTCTAGAGTCATTTATGCACACATTCGTATCTCGTACATTCATAGATGAAAAAAAACTGCGTATATAAAAACATATGTAAAAGCATACAAATGTAATTAAATCCACTCATATACGTACATATATTGCTATTTGGAAAGAGTTTTCTAAGATGGTGTAGTTCTATTTTATATAAGGGTAGTAAGAAGTAAGGAAAAGCTACAATAGTTTTGTATTCATAGTTGTACATGACCTTGAAACTTTTTCCTTAAGCTAAAGAATACAACTATGGACACCAAACCTTTTTACGAACAATCAAAATTATCAAATATAAAATAATCTCCAACCAGTGAGGATTTTCCTTACTTCTTACTTATCTCTTACACCCCTCTTTTGGAATACCAGTACGTACGCACATGCACACACACACACACACGCACACACACACACACATATATATATATATATATATATATATATATATATATATATATATACGACTGGGTGTGGTCTGTCCTGTACACCTAGCACGTCACTTTCATTGTGTAGGCTTTAGGGCAATTCTGTGCACTGGCCTTGCCGACTAAGCTCCTAACATCATCATCAGCCTTTTGGCGTCCTTTGTTAGACACGAACTTTGCACCAAATTCACCAAATGTCTCTATCACTGGTATCACAGAGCCAATACCTTCTGAACTTGTCTAGTCCGTCACACCATCTTATTTTATTATTTGCCGGTCACAGTTTCGCTTATGATCTTTGGGATCCACATTGTGTATCATGATGTTCAACGGTTGTCTGACATTCTCGCAATATAGCCAACCCATTGCCATTTGAAGGTTTTAAATGTGGTGTTTCCAATATGGCGTTATACCTAGTCTCTGACTTACATATGTCTCAGAAGGAAGCAATTCAGGGAATGTGTTGCCAATATGTTCGAAGATATATGCGTGTGCCTCCAAACTTTAGCTCAATGCACTTGTAGAGCGGAACCTCCAAGCTCAACAGTCCAGTCTCATCGATGGTAGAATGTACAAAAAGCATAAATGAACCCATTACTGAAGGGTTCATTTCATTTAAAAATCCTCATAATATGTAAATTAATTGAAAAAAAAAGAGTCACAAAAAATAAACCCAATAAATACCAAGAATTCTTTAGTTTACCAAAATTTAGCCAATGACAATCTTGAAATTTTGAATCAGATTTTTAGAAATAAAATTCTCTTATTGTGTATGTTTACCACAAAAAAAACACTGTTTTAAGACTAGAAAAAATACATATATCTGAGTAATTTACGCGATTCACACTTCATATTTCATTTGTCCTAAGTTCCATTAACCAATAATTGACTCGCTCATGGATGAATCATTCACCAGTTTAACAAACACTTCTGTGAAGAGTCACTGCCTATGAACACATCAAGGAAATGATGATCGACTGTCGGATGCTTTTAACAATGTCTGTATTTATAAGCAACAAAGTTCCAGAGTTGTTTCACAGATAAAAGAAACATATTCTGAAATAGTTATATGAAGTAAACTTACTGGAAGCCACATCGTGAACTGCATTCATATTTATAAACTCTCGCTATTACAGCTTTCTTGAGTTGGGAAAAAGGAAGGACAGTTTGTGGTGAACACAGAAAAACATTCCCTCAAGAAGCCAACAATGTTATAAACGTTATGAGTGAAATAGACAGAGTGTCTTCATCAGAATAGTCTACACTATGCCAGGCCACACGCCCAACCTGAGTATCACGAAACTCATGTGGACATATTTGTTATATTTCAAAATAGATTTGTACTTGGCGTTTCCGAAAAGTTTCTTTATTTATCATTTATTATTGTTGTTGATACCTTTTCATGGCTTTTGGCTGCTGGATCAATGGGCAAAGGCCGTCGAGATCTGGCTTCTCCACTTCCTAAGAGAGGTAATACAGTCACTTATAGTACTTTCTTATCTTGAAGCCAAGGTACAACCAGCTTATTCAAATCGACTAGAGTGAGAGAGAGAGAGAGAGAGAGAGAGAGAGAGGGTGAAAAAACGAAAGCGATTATGATAAAAAGATACTAAGCTTTCATTTAAGATTTACAAAAAAATATTCGTGAATTAATTGGTTCTTTATCTGACACTCAAAATGTCAAAAATCTCTGAATGGGCCCTCAAAAAGAAATTACGACGACAGTCTTGCACGTTGGATGAACTATTTCATTTTTTATGAACATTTTAATGGCTTTCAACTCCATTATAGCGTTCATATCTGATCCATACACAGAATAGTTATATTTTCTGAAGTCTTTCTATGACTTTTTGGAGCTTTTGTACAATGTGTTTAATTTCTTTCTTTTACATCAGCAAGAACGTGGATTTCGATTTGTATCATCATCATCGTCAGCAGCAGCCGCCTCAGCAGCATCATCAATAGCAATAGCAGACATTTAAAGCCCGTCGTTAGACCTAGATCTTCATTAAAATAAATGTTCATATTGTTTTTATTTACGTAAGATATATCACAACCTACATCCCCAAAGAATGTAAGACGAAGTGAAGAAAGCGAAAGATTAGGCCGTGACGTGAGCTTCAGTAAAATAAACATCAACAAAGACAGAGGACAAAGACACTGCGATTAGAATAGAAAATGAGGAGCTGGAGAAAGTAAACCACTACATCTACCCAGGACAACGAATCTCCATGAAATCCTCAAAAGAAGAGGGTTGGCAAGCCTTCGGTGGAGCCGGCTTAACATCCAAGAAAAAGAAAATTCCATCAATCCTAAAAAAAGTGTTTACAACCAATGCATCCTCCCGATAGTTACCTTGGCGCTGAGACATGGTACTTTACCACAAGATTGAGAACCATGCAATGTGCACATGAGAAAATCATTCTTAACCTCACATGGAGAGATCAAAAGATAGCATAGCATAATAGAGGAAAGACAGGGGTCAGAGATAACATAGAAGCCACAAAAAACTCAAATGGCAATGGGCTGGCCCTGTTTCAAGAATGTCGGACAACCGCTTGACATCCCAACTCACAACGGGGATCCCTAGTGATCATATGCGAAAACATGGCCGGCAAAATATGACATGCCGTGACGAACTAGACAGGTTTAGGAAGTATTGGCCCAGCCACGCCCATGATAGAGAGGTCTGGCGAATCTTGGGGAGAATACATCTACAAGGACGGATGTTAATAGGCTACTTCAGCCGCCGCTGTTTTTGATGATGATGACCAATTCATCGGAAAAAACAAATTCATACTTCCATAAATACAGCAGAATGAAGTGGTCTTTGGATGAAAAGAAAGTCAACCGAATGAAAACTAGTGTCCATGATGAGCGAATGGTCACATCTCACTTGGACTACTGAAATATTTCTTTCGGTCGGCAATATAACCAGAAGAGCAGAATGAGCAATAAGTACAAATTTTGATCAGAATTCTGTAATGAGGAGAAAAAGTGACGAGTATTTAGAACTGCAATTGTTATACTCCTACGTGCACATTAGTCGTGCAAATGTGAAATTAAGTCTTGTTGTCGACAGAGAAAGAAAGGCAGAGTTAAGTGATTTGATCGCTGTCCTGACATTTCGCTGCCAACCAATATTCACATCAATTATGGAGGTCAAATTGCGTCTACATTTCTCCAACTTTTGAAATGTTAAAAACTGTGTCACTGTCAATCCAACTTCTTTTTACACTCTTTCCCTCTCGATATAAAATGTATAAGAGTCAGCAAAAAGCCTGTGTCCTGTCATTGAATATTGAATATTAAAGCATTGAAATTAGATATTAGTTTAATAAATATCAAATCATAAATTAATGAAATTAAGTATTAATATTTCGTAATCGTAGCCCATTGTTATCTTTCAATCCATCCGTTATTTGTTTCTCCCAAACAAAGTGATCAACAATTTCCTGTCATATAAAACGAAAGATCTCCTTTCTATTTAGATCTTCAACTAAATTAATAAAGTTTTACTTTCCAGCAAAATGATATCCGTGCCTCTCCTCATTCAAACTTTTAGGGTAGGTTTGGGTTTGCTGCACTGGTGGAGGGGATACGCCCCCCACCGTTTCTCATATAGTCTATGCGCTGCTAGTTTCAACGATCCTCTTATGTAGCCTCCATGACTGGCAGGCATATCAACAAAGTTGATGACAACTGATTTAATATAGTAAGGAGGTTCCCGAACATTGGAGAAAGTTCGAGAAGTTCCAGACATGGAATATTCAGGATTCTTCAGTTCAAGCTTTTTGCACTCGCATCAATTTATTCATCATGTAAAAAAACTGATTTCTCATGAGCAAGAGATTTTAAGATAGGCCAAAGTTTAGACGAATTGCTGTGCTAGATAACTCTGGACAAGACGATGACAGGTAAATCAGTTTGATTTTCGACAGTCCACGTTTTAAATGTCGTGATCAGAGATGGACATGTGTTTTGGGGACTAGGTATACGGAAAGACTGGATTTTAGGAGCCAGGTATACGGCAATGCCCCGTTAGTAGATATTGAACATACAAAACTCCTAGATATATAGAAGTACCTTAGCGACCCCTGATTTCTAACAATGGTCAAGATACGGCGCTACAGCTTTATTGGACTCATCCCATCACCCAAAGCATTTATCTATAATCAAGAAAATTCAGGAAATGAATGGCAAACTCAACGACGAATGAACACAGAAATCGTCCTTTCGACGTTTGAATATCTTTGACTTTTGCATGAAAATGGCGGAAAATACGCACCCGGCTTTGCATTGAAATTACAATGTAAGTAGAACCCGCCTCGTAAAACCTGGAAATTCTCAAAAGTGACAAATCCATAAGTGAAATTTATGGATTGACTTGATAAGTAACATCAGATAAATGTTATTCATACATTTTGTAAGAACTGGATAAAAAATAAATACAAAACAAACAGAAATCGAAGGACAAAAGATCACAGAATAAACCAATAGGAGATCAGTGGAAAAATGTAATCATAACTTGTTTTCACTTGATCTCCAATGAAAGTCACTGGTCACTGCTGGTACGAAAAATCTAATAGTAATGATAGGGTTTGATTAAGCTAGTGATGTGTCTCTAGCACATGTTATAAAGAGGCCCAAATTAAAAAAATACACGTTAATATTAAAAGGCATCCAATTTTGACGTTCTATTAAAGGTGATAATTGGTCCAAATCGTTAATCCTAAACAGAGAATCGTTCATAAAAGTTTAGGACTGTATGATACCATAGCAATAGAGCTAGTAGATAATCTCTGAATCGTAATCGGTGGCTTGCAAGCATTTAGCGCGGGGTCCTTGAAATCGCAGGGCCCGTAATATATGCAGCTTCTGCTACTTAGTTACTCCGGTATTAGTAACCAGCAAAAGAAGAAAGGAAAATGGAATAAAGACGATATCGATTTGAAATGTAAAAGCTAAATGTGCAGTTCTTTTATTGACAGAAAATTCTAATTGTGTCGTGCCAAAGATTTGATTTGATCGTACGCCAGTTACCACAATAGCGAGAAATCATCACAAAACACCAAGGTACCATGATATATTCGATATCAATGAACACAGTTGAGATGAAAGCTGGTATTGCAAAAGAAAATCGCAAAGCAAAAGACCATCTGTCAAACAAGTAGAAAAACAGAAAAGGTTTCGAAATTTGGTTGGAAGTTTTCACTCAATAAGAAATCAATAGAGAAACGAAAATGCACCCAAAATGTCCGCTTTGTACATAGGTCGCTTTGTGGAGAGATAAGATGAAATTAGAACGTTCAGCTTACTAAAGATTCTTATCGGTATTCTAAGCATTTTGGTAGCACAGAGACCTCAATGTACGTGATTTTTTCATGTTGATCAACTAGTCAGTATAGAAGCCGCAATACACCCAAAATGACCGCTTTGCGCTTGAGTTGCCTTTGCGAAGATGAAATTCTCGATGAAAGATATCAAATGCTAAAAACAATCTCTTTATTATTTCTCAATGTTGTAAAGATGATACAGAAAAGAATAACTCATAAAAAATGTCAATCTCAAAAGGAAAAGACATTGTGAAGGATAAGTGTAGTAAGATAAAACATTTAAAAGCCTCAGAAATATTTGCATTACATAAAACTTTAGCGAATATATATATTTTGTTATAAAAATTCAAAATTCTGTTTGCCCTACATTTCCCGGGATGCTACATTGACTTCTGTTCAGAAATAAATGAAATTCACTTTTACCAGCTGAAGATCCGCCCGAAAGAAATCAATGTATAGATATATATGGAAATCAGAGTGCGTTTGGTTTAATCTGTCTTTAAAAAGTGATATTTATGGCCTTCAGGGTATTTTGTGATCTCAGCCCCCTCTCTATGAACAAGTCCACACTCGCTGGACGATCAAGCAGTTTTCACATGCACACTGAGGATTCAGTTGGAAAAGCAAACACAAAAATGCATCCATTTTATTATGAATTTATATTGTAATTCGAACCCCCCTATTAATATATTTGGGGAGATGATTTTCAAAAAACTGACTTCCTAAAAATCTTTCCCAGGGTCACATTGCTGCTCATATGAAATTTCTTGGTGCTATATAGTGTGATTTTCGTATTAGGCTCTCACAGACAGGCCGACTTTTGGTGAATTGTAACAAGTTGATGCAATTCTTGTACGACAGAACAGTCGACTTTCAACTCAGAAATTCCGAAGACATGTATGTACATGCACATACTTCTTGTAATTTATAAGAAAACAAATACATGTGTATAGAGGTTGATATGAGATCTTTTTATAGCTACGTAGAGTAAGATTGTATTGTCAAAATGTCCGAGTGGAACAGGTCTGCATACTTTGAAACATGCATTCAAACATCGTCTTATGGAGCCTGTTGTGTATCCGAATGTGCGAAAACATTAGGTATTTATCGATTGTGTATTTGCAAACACCTAAAGACAAGCATACCCATTTGCATACTCATACACATTTTGATTAAGCATCCAAAGACACACACTCAGGCATTCACGCGAGCACACTCACACACAACCACACAAGTACACACACACACACACACACACACACACACACACACATATATATATATATATATATATATATATATATATATATATATATATATATATATTGGCACTTACATTTTTTCCGCATGTGTAAAAGAAAACACTTATTGATATGAATATAGATAAACTCGAACGATGTAACCATTTAAACCAAAAGATTCTTAAAGCACAAATGTCGGCCAGCTACAATTGAATGTATAGAATTCCTTGTTGAGTTCTCGGTCGTGGTTTAAAATGACACTTACTATGATTACCTATAAACACAACTATGCAAGTCGGGACACCAGAAAAGCGAAACGTGGTTAAATGTCATCACAAACCCAATTCTTGTTCGAGGCTCATCTCTAACGTAATAAAGATAACAACATCTATAACAATAAAAAACAAAATATCAAGAAACTATATACGTACAAAGAAACTCCTCTTACTAATTGAAGTAAGGTAAGGATATGTAGCCAAAACTGCTGCTGATACAACTATTATGTATGTGCCCTATATGATTGAGTAATATTTTCTTTGTCAATAATTTTCATAGATTCACTCAAGTATTAAACCAGGAAAAATAGTTTATGATAATCGACTGTGTGATAAATCATGTTTCAATCCACTACTAAGCCATACCAAATACATTAAATAAGCTACTCAGTGCTCTGTATGGGTGATCAAAAAATAAGTTACTTTTCTCGTCTTTTGTTGGGTCATCATCATCATCATCATCAGTCTTTTAGCGTCCGTCGTTGGACATAGACCTTCCTCAGGATTTGCCATACTTCTCTATCATGGGCGTCACGGAGCCAGTACTTCCTGAACTTGTCTAGCTCGTCTCTCCGTCTAACATTTTGCCGGCCTCGGTTGCGCATGTGGTCTCGGGGAATCCATGTTGTGAGTCGTGATGTCCATCGATTGTCTGCCATTCTTGTAACATGGCCAGCCCACCGCCATTTGAGATTTTTTATGGATTCTATGATGTCTCTAACTCTTGTCTTTTCCCGGATGTACTGTGCTGTTTTGTGGTCTCTCCATGTGAGGCCCAGCATTATTCTTTCATGTGCACGTTGCATGGTTCTCAGCTTACGGGCGTGTCTCTTGGTTAAGTTCCATGTTTCAGCTCCATAAGTGACTATTGGGAGGATGCATTGGTTATAAACCCTTCTCTTTAGGATTAATGGGATCTTATTATTTTTGAAGGTTGAGCTAGCTCTGCCAAAGGCTTGCCATCCTAGTGTGATTCTTCGCTTGATTTCTTCTTCTTTTGAGGGTCCCATGGAGATTCGTTGCCCTACGTAGATGTAGTCGTTGCCCTAGGTAGATGTAGTTTTTGTTGGGCACTGGAAGACCGCAGCAATCAACATTTCAATATATAGTCCTTATTATGTCTAGAAAGATATCGTTTAGTTTGTGTCTGGCAGCATTCAAGCTTGCTTTTTTTTTTTAAAAATTTTTAGTGATCAGTTTTGTTGGGTACTCTAGCCAATCTTCGGTTTTAAAGATCGTTTTACCAGTGAAAGTAAAATAAATGAATAGATAAATAAATAAGATAAATAAAATAAATAAACGAATTAATATTTTCTTCCGAATTGGATTATCCCTTCTTTTTATCAGAACCCCATTATCTTTGACAAAGTGCAATTTTTGAGGTGAGTGCAGCCATTCTTTTAAGTGCCTAGCTATAATGCTAGGCTAGACAATTACTGCCCATCCATAATACGGCCATTCACAATCATTTACGAAAAAAAAAGAAGGAAAAACTCAATCAGAACATAATTGAAAAGGATTAATCTGATCCCCCATCTCATAAACCTCATTTGTTTCTGAAAGGAAGTAAGCGAAAATTTCCCAGGCAACGATAGGTATCCCAGCCAATATTTAAAATATGTGTTTATTCCGGTATGTTCCGTATCATATAACTACGAAATAAAAAGAAAACAAGATTCTCTTTGTTTGGTTAATCCAATCTCTTCTTCCCATCTTTGTTGTTGACACAACATTGCGGCTGATTCATTCAACCGTCGTACCCCAGATTTCAATCAGTGCACTCATATTGTAAAACGAAGGATCTGATGGCGAATTTATTTTCCACAGTAAAGTTTTAACCACTAAATGGTACACTAACACACACTGCACACGCTACTGAAGATAGGAATACCCCCCCAAAACATGTTTAGATCACCAATGAATACATTTATTGATTAATAAGGGAAGTCTCCATACACTTTTACTCCTGATTCTGTCTCACATCCCATTGTTCACATTATACATACACACACACACACACACACACACACACACACATATATATATATATATATATATATATATATATATATATATATAAATCCCCCCCTCAATTTTGACGTCGAAAAAAGACCCCCACCCTATTTTGATCTCTAATAGTAAATGGATTTCGGATCATAGAAGTGGAAAAAAATCTCTACCTCGATTATGACTCTTGAAAGTGAAAAAAATTCATCGTCCTCGTGACCCCTAAAAATGAAAAGAAAATTCCCTTACGCTGTCAATTTGGACCCCTAAGACAAAAAAATATCTTCCCCCAATTTTGACGTCTGCAGGTTAAAAAAATCCCTTTGATTTCAACGCATGATATTGAAAAAATATCCCCTTAATTTTCACGTTGAAAACGAAAAAAAAATCGCCCCTTAATTCTGTCCTCTAAAGGTAAAATAAAATTCCCTAGGATTTCAACACTTAAAAGTGAAGAAAAAGATATTTCTCTACAACATTGAGGATGAAAAAAAAATGATTCTCGTCAATTTTGACCTATAAAGGTGGAAGAAAAAATCCCTTACATTTTGACTGTTTCCCTCATGGTTAGACTGTAGCGTGCGCGCGGACCTGTAGATGTGGAAGGAAGGACGCTGTACGAATAGAATGGAATGCGCGCCAAATATGAAGATGGACGCGCATTGATGAAACAAAGTGGAATGAATACATACAAATATTTTTGGCCAGGGAAAAGATGTACGTTTAATTGAAGAATTGAGAATGAAGATGAGGTACATGCAAGGATAACATAAATACGATCGATCGTGAGAAGTAATGTTAGGAGAAGGGATAGCGAAAGGTGAGAGCTTTCTTGTCTTGATAGTGCTGGCGTCGGAGTTGTGTAAACGCGTGGATTTCCATATGACTTGGATTGACCCAAGATAATGCGTAGAATCCAGGTTCAGTGTGTAAGCCATACAGCCAAGTAAGGGAGTTAACTTCGGGGGTATTCTCTGACGCTATTTGACTCTCGACGAACAGACCAGGAAAGACTGAGAACATGGAGTTTTATCCGTGCGTGTTTCCCGAGGTAAGGATTTTCAGGAAAGATTATCGTGGCTATCGAAAAGTAGAAAAGCTTTGCAATTTCATTAACGAGAGTGAGAGGTGATACGCGTTTGTAGCATGTGGCGAAGACACGGTAGCGTAGTTGCGAAGGCTCGAAATCGGTGAAGTGAAATGGGCAAAATGTACGGAGATCGGTCACGGGGGAAGAATAGTTAAAATCGGATCGGCCAATGGTTCGACGAAATGATAACGATATTAGGGAGAAGGAAAAGGAAAGAAAGAGAGAGGCCGGCCACAAAGGCCGGGGCCAGAGGCATGATCAGCTAGGTGTCCTGGCGCCAATGAGCATTGGACTATTTGCGTCCAGGGGTTTTATAGGGGTCGTTAGAGGAAGTGACGTTTTTGATATCTAGCAAAAAGAAGAGTTTCGTATTTAATTTCTAACTAAAAGAATAGGGGGTACTACACTACATTTATGAATGAGAGTTTTGAATAGTTAAGTTGATATTATTAAGTTTGTTTACATTATAAGTACCAAGTCATGCAGAAAGTAATGGTGTCTTTATAACATTGATATTTACACTGAAAATACAAAAAGTCCAGTTGGCAACATGCCATGTGCTGACTTCATTTTTTAGAATACTTCTTCATTTTCAAGTTGTTGTAAATTCCCGATTCTTTATTCTTTACAAGTTGAAGTTTCAACCTATAAAAAAAGAGCAAAAGGGACTTTCTGTTGAATTTTCATTAGGACGAAAAGCTAGTGAAACTGATTAGGGATTTGGCCAAGAATCGGTTCCTTTTCATACGGTCTAGAGTCGGTTCTAAATCTCACAGCGAGTAATTGAGAGTTTTAAAGACCATGCACGTCCACAAAAAAAAAAAAACAATCATTGGACGACGAGACAGTAAGCTTTCCGAAATTTTTTTCACTCTACGAACACTGATTTCTAAACTCAAGGCATGACTTTCACAAAAGTACGTTCGATCACTTGGCATCTACTTCGATTGAACGTATTTTCAATTGCTTCTTTGCTTCCTATTCTTCCACAAAAATGAAAACGCCATAGTTTTCCGAACAGCCAATTAAAATATGAAAGGAGGTGATTTTTCCTATTCATATGAATATTTACAAAAATGATGTAAGAAATTAAACAGAAAAATTAATAATGTTTGGAGAATGATGTTCATAAACACTGAAATATTAATAATCATGACAAGTCTGATTTGTTGATCAAATGTTTATTACCTACAAATATAAGTATTGTATGATAGACAAAGATGCGTGCACGGCCACAGAAGTATAGAAAAAGATAATTAGTTATCATCGAGAAGATAGATTGATTTTGTGTATATTTCTTCATTACTTATTTCATCATTTATTATTCATTCATTCCCCCTTTTCAATTCCTGTGAGTATATCATTCTTACTGTGACCTAATTCTACAATTGTAATAATATATAACATAGTTATCAGCTACGCTATTTTGACAGCAGTATATCGAAATTTGTGCTCTTTTCACTCCACTATCTCCATCCCCCTCTCTCTCTATCTAGGTCTCTCTCTCTCCTCTCTCTCTCTTTCTCTCTCTCTCTCTCTCTCTCTATACATACATATATATATATATATATATATATATATATATATATATATATATACATATACATATATAACACAGAAGAAAATTACATAAATTACATTGACAGACATTTGGAATTTTTTTTAATGTTTAACGTTTCAAGCTACAAAGCGTTCTAGAATATATATATATATATATATATATATATATATATATATATATATATATATATATTCTAAAACGCTTTGCAGCTTGAAATGGAAATGAAATATTAAGTATTCGCCGGTAATTTTATTTATGAATTATCTAATTAGTCGCCCTATTTACTTTTTTGTGATCGAATATCATCAACAACAGATTTCTTTTCCATAATTTTACAAATTTCTAAAAATATCATGAACTACACTCACACGCACGCACGCACACACACACACACACACACATATATATATATATGAGTGTGTTTGTGTGTATGTGTGTGTGTGAGAGAGAGTATGTGTGTGTATTACATACTGAAAAAAAAACAGAAAATAAGCGAGAATAGATTTTATTTGTTGTCTAATCACACACACACACACACACACACACACACACACACACATATATATTTATATATATATACATATATATATATATATATATATATATATATATATATATATAGAGAGAGAGAGAGAGAGAGAGAGAGAGAGAGAGAGAGAGGGAGAGGAGAGTGTGAGATGAAATATTCATCTAGGGCGGGGAGAAATTGTCACAATGAGGCCATTCTTCCAGGTAGTTGCCCTGATACTTGACCATGACCAGGTAAATGCACATCTCTACCATATGTTCATTGAATATATTTCACTTACATAAAATCGCAGGGGATGGAAAAGTGGTCAACGGATAATGGAGCAGTAACTTTACAAACCAACATTTTTGCAATTTCATCAAACAAAAAAGACGGAGAGGCAAACGTCTGGAAACCAATTTGTCTCAAATGATGAAGAACAGGAGAAATCGGAATTATGTCGAGAATCCTCTTCCTTCTTTTTTTCTTTCTCTGTTTTCTTCTCCTTTTTTTTCTTTTTTTCTTTTTCTTTTTTGTATTTTCTTTTTCTTTTGGTTTTCCTTTTTTTCTCTTCCTTTTCTTCTTTTTCTTTTCCTTTTTCTTTTTTCTCTTCCATTTCTTTTTTCTCTTCTGTTTTTCTTTTTCTCTTCCTCTTTTTCTTTCTTTTCTTTTTTCTTTCTTCTTTATCTTTTTCTTTTTTTCTTTTCCTTCTCTTTTTCCTTTTTCTTTATCCTTTCCTTTCTTTTCTTTTGGTCTGTTGATCATCCTCATTTTCTGCTTCAACTATTCACCGTAATCTCAATTTCTCTCCGTCTCTCTTTAACCACTCTCTATTCGTTCAATTTAATTTGATTGGATTCAGATTTGTGTAAACGACATCGCAGTTTTTGAATAGGGTCTGTTTTTTTTTGTTTTTTTTGTTATGCTACTATTTACCTCCATCCCGTTTTTGTTGCTTTCAAAAAGCTTGATAAGAAGAGCAACAACAACTAGGCCCGAGTTGCGTGAAAAAAACCTACAGAATTCGAGACAGGGGGAATTAGGAGCAAACCAGTTGATAATAAGAATTTACAATACTCCATCCGTTTAAAAAATAGGAAAATGCATTCTTCGATAATTTGAACCGAAAAGTTTTATTCAAAAAACTCTGAAAGCTTTAGCCTGAAAAATGATTCGTAGATTTCAAGTTGACGCGTCTGTAAAGGATGAATGAGGTTGAAAATAATAAAGATTGAGGTTTCAGCCGCTATGTCATATAGGCGACATTTTCACTGTGGTAAATCGTTTTATTAGCGAATTCGACTTAATGATATTTGAGAGGAATCATACAGCACTTTCTGTGTGATTGTTTGGGCAAAATAATGTGTGAAAAGATACATTGTTTTGTTTTATATTTACGAACTATTGCCTCGTAATTTTCCCTTCAAAGTTTAAAAATTATCGTTTGATGAAGCTGCTTTGTTATACAGAAGAATACTTTGAGAACTTGGGGGGAACTTCTTTTGCAATCTTCCGGTGGAGATCCTGGCCGTTTTAAGCATTTTAAACCATTCACGAAATTTGCAGGTAAATTTTTTCTTTTTAGAAAGCTTTGTTTATTCAGCATTGTCACGGCAAAAAATATTTATATATGTTCATTCATAGCAATTCGTGTATTGAATAATAATTGATAAAAAGTTTTGATCGTGAAACCAGCCTGTTGTGTTTATCCACACACACACACACACACACACACACACACATACACACACACACACACACACACATATATGTATAGTATAAAGACTGCATCTATATACCTAGCCATCTCTCTCTCTCTATCTCTCTCTCTCTCTCTCTCTCTCTCTATATATATATATATATATATATATATATATATATATCTTAGAAAGCTTTGCAGCTTTAAACACTGGAGATACAAAAGAATTCACACTCTGGTCAGGGTTGGGTGAAGTTAGTGCAGAGTCTGAGGCGTAGATCATAAAGAAGCCCTGATAAAAATATTCATAGATTTTAGAACACATGAATTTTTCTACTCTCATGATATTTTTGTTTTTGTATTTCTCATACAGCCAGATGATGAGACTCGTATTTATGCGTTGTGAATGTTTCAGATACATACCATCCTTCAATTTATTAACTGTTTCGAAATAAAAACCCCAATCAAAGGTGATAATTGCTAAAATCGCACTCTTCAAACATTCAGTCTTTCATAGAAGTGGAAGGCAGTACAATGCAAAAGTAATGCAGAATCACTAATTCGGAATTGATAGCTTGCAAACATTTAGTGCAGGGCCTTTAAAAGTGTGGGGCCCGTGGTGTATGCTATATTCTGTACATGGTTGATATGTTACTGATTTTGGTTGCAAATAATTGCTGTCACATTTGGTTGTTAGTGATATACGTAAAGTAACGAATGGTTGTCTCCCGACTGTTAAATAAACATATCACTCTCCCTGTTCATTAAGCATTCAATAAATGGGAAGCTGAGGATTGTATAGACGTGATGAATACTGAGAGAGAAGATCAAAGTTCTTGTGTACATTAACAAAGATCATTCAGGTTTGCATCACGAGAAGAAAAGGTGATTAACAGTCAAGTCAAATATCTATCTATTCCCTTGTTTAGCAGGGGAGTAATGGATGAAGACGATCTTTGAGATCAACAAAGCAAACAGAGTTTCAACAACAACTTAGAGACGAGTGAAATGGATCAGAGTTGATTTGATCTGTTTTCAACGAAGAAGTATCAGTAAAACACAAGACGACCAACAGACAAGAATTGATTTATTTGACGGATGAAAATGAAAGGTACCCAATGATTTAATAGCAAAAGAAAAGAGAACAAAAGAACCTGTCATGTGACCAACGTTTTTCGGCAGCATGTCCTATTCGGGGTGATGAATTAAAACATTGGAAAAAGGGGTAATAAATTAATGATTTACTTGTCTTATCTTTTGTTTGTCGGCAATCAGTGAAAATTATCTCGAGGGGGTAAAAAGGGTTTTTGACATAATAAGGAATAACCGATTGAATTTTAAGCTCTCTTGCTCCATTTATAAAGTCTTTACATGTGATGCACGCAGGCAGAAAAAACTTATGCCGATGTCAAAAGTTTTGGATGACGGTTTCTAAAGAGGAATTCATCTTAATAACAATTCATTAATGAACAATATGGATTCATGACTAAATAAAGAGAACACTTGTTGAATATTTATAAAATGTCTTCGACAAAACTGCACACTGGGATTTATTTGTGAGCATTATTGGAATCAATCTTACCATATCTACTGATCTACAGGACAATAAATTCGCATTTTTCATGAAAGCTTCTCAAAATCAGTTTAAAGCACGAATGATGGTTCAAACATTGAAGAAGGTTCTAGAAATTCCGGTTCTTGAATGTGCGCAAATTGTTCTAGTTAAGTGAATATGTAGAGCAGTCCTTGGTCTTCACATTCATCATATTTACTTACATCGAAATATTTAGCAAAAAAATTGATCTTTCACAAACATTCGAGAACATGTCTGCAGTATAATTTCAATCAATTGCGTAATGAATCCGAGTGGTTCATAGGCCGAATTCAAGACATTGAACAAGCCTCAAAGTGGACGAGATATGCAACAGGATTTGGACATACTGATCCAGGCCTTGAAAGTCAATCGTCATTTGAACAGCCGAGTTATGGCACAGCATTTTAATCGCACACATTCCACCACCTTGGACCATTAGGCAACACTTTGTAGAATCCTGCAACTCGAAAAGTGAGTGATGAAAGAAAAACGAAATCGCTTATTGCTTGTGTGCACATCTCTGATCGACGCATAATATCCCTGACTCAACAATGTCAGTATAGATGATAAGAAGTGGAGAAATTGATGTTGACACAACGTGGGAACAAGCCTGTTATATAGTCACGTCGAAGTCAAAATTACTTGAGCAAACGGTTATGCATTGTTAGTGGCTGAGATGTGCAAAGGGTTGTTCACGTGGGACTGCTCTTTTCCAACAAGATTATCTTTTGATTGGCATGAAAAACTGTACTTAGATTAGGAAGTTATTATTCTTTCGCTCAATTGGTACCTGATACCAAATTGAGCGAATAGGACAGATGCAGCATAACTGTTCGAAATAGGCGTCATCCATGGTGAAAGAATCCGTGATTCGCTTATTCGTTGAAAAAAAGGGATAAATAACAATGATAGGCCTAGGCACTGTAATTGGGCTCCGTACGATTTCTGAGTTCACTAATGAAACGAATCAAACATGCTGGAGGGAATCTCAACGAGTGAAAATATATTAGGTAGAAAATCCTGATCGGCTGCCAAAATTTTTTTGACTCATATTTCATGATGGTGGATTATCGCTGTGTTGCCCTAGACAGAAATATGAACATATTGTACATCGTTGTACTGATTAATAAATTTACAAAAGAATCATTTACCTCAGAGCGAGTCATTTTGAACTATTTACAATAAAGTGTCATAAATCTTTGTTTTAAATTGAAAACACATGTGTGGACTGATAGCTATCACAGGAGAAATAATTGTTGATGGATAGGTTCGGAAATCCCTTTCTCTGTAATCTATTGCTACTGTTACATTGAAATCTATAGAGTACACTTGAAGATATGTTGATAGACAAAGAGAGCATTTGAAGCTATTTTGCGGTACGGACAGTTAGGTAGGACATTGCGGAGATAATCTTGCACATATTACTCCAGAATTTCCTGACTCTTTTTGTGGATCATCGCCCACCCTTTCATCAAATCAAATTTCATTGAATATCAATGAGATCTTCTTGAGATATCGTGTGGAGAGACAGGCGGGGAGAACAACCAGAACTAAATAAAATACCCTTATCTGAAATTTTGAGGATAGATAAGTCTGGTTTGCAGAGAGACTGTTGACGTATGCTAGAATTCCAGACGTTTGTACACTAACCCGCAGATCACTGTTTTCATCCACTCTTGCCTACTTTTGTACTTTTGTATCTATATTGAGCCAATTTGCTGCGTACGATTCTTATATGATTGACAGTTTCGTCTATGTCTCTGCACTAGCGACATTCACAATTTGCTTGATCATAAAAACTGGAACGACACTGTAAGAACAAGGATTCAATGAATTTTGTGAACGACTTGAATACAATAATAGTATAAGCACAACTCGTAGGTTGTTTTAGAAAATGAATCTAATAAAATAATCTAGGACCTCACTACTATCAGCCTTGTGTAGTCTTCAAGCCTTTTTGATTGTGTATTTGACAGACCTTAAGTCTATCTGCCTTGTGCACTCCTTAAGTCTTTACAATTGTAGATATGACAAAGACCCCAATACTAACGGATGTGTAGTCCTCAAGCCCTTTCGATTGTATATTCGACAGACCTCCGTACATTCTACCTTGTGTAGTTCTTCAGCGCTTTTGATGATGAATTGAAAAAACCAAAACAAAACAAAAAAAGCATTCTCTTCGAGCGCTTTTGATAGCAGATTTGGCAAATTCCTCAGTACCCTTTGATAGCAGACTTGACACAGGTCACAATACTATCAGCCTTGTGTTGTCCTCAAGAGCTTTTGATATTAGATTAAAAAAAGACAATCTCTGTTTGACGTGCATTCCTCAAGTCCTCTTGCAGTAGATTTGACAAAGATCTCAATATTTTCTGCCTTGTTAGACCAAGTCTTCCAAAAGTAGACGAGAGAGAACAATACCATCTGCCTAAGGTAGACATGTTGCCTTTTTGTTGTAGATTTGATACAGATCCAGCTTGTGTAGTCCTTGAGTACTTTTCATAGGAGATTTGATAAACCTCAATACTATCTATTTTCTGTAGTCCTCAAACCTTTTTGGTTTTATATTTGACAAAGACCCCAATACTATCCATCTTATGTTGGCCTCAAGACCTTTGATAAGTAGATTTGAAGATTTGACAAAGACCTCAATACTATCCAGCTTATGTTGGCCTCAAGACCTTTGATAAGTAGATTTGAAGAATTGACAAAGACCTCAATACTATCCATCTTATGTTGGCCTTAAGACCTTTGATAAGTAGATTTGAAGATTTGACAAAGACCTTAAACAATCTGCCTTGTGCAGTCCTCGAACGCTTTTGGTATTTGATTTGATGGAAAATACTCAAAACCAACCGCCTTGGGGAGTCATCAGTTCTTTAGATAGTGGATTTGACAAAATTCTAAATACTATCTACCTGGAGCGGACAAGTAGCCCTATGATAGTAGATTTAACGAATACTATTTGAATTGTCCCCCAGCCTTCTTTATAGCTGATTTGAAAATGAACTCAATACTATCTGTTGTGCGTAGTCAAGTCATTTTGATAGTACATTTGACAAAAAGCATGTAGCCTGTATGACTGTAATTTGGCACAAAATACCAATACTGTATGTCTTGTGTTGTCCCCAAGCCCCTTGAAAGAAGATGAGGCAGACATTCAGACTTTTGATAGTAGACTTGACACTAATACTATTTGCTTTGTGTAATCCTCAAGCCCTTTCAGATTTAAACGAAGACCTAACGAGTTCTTTTCACATAAACTCGGTCAACATCATCACAAGAGTGTAAAGATTTGGGCATCGTTGATAATTTCGTTGTTCTTTGATCCAAATTTCTGAGTTCTACTCTTGTCTAGTTTATAAATGCCCCCGATATATATATATATATATATATATATATATATATATATATATATATATATATATATATATATATATATATATCAAAAGTCTGCCTTGAAGCTCTTTCCTTCCTCTCAAAACATATACACCTCATAGTATTTATCCCTGGGTTAAGAGGGGAGTCAAAGATGATTTATATCCACTGGCCATTGAAATGTACTCGACTTGAAAGTGGTCGACGTCATACTTTTATTCTATTGGCGTCAAGCGTTTTTTTTTTTTGAATACCTGAGGATTGAGTGCAGCAGAAAACCAAATTCTTTCACAGACCAAATTGTAAAGGTTAAAACCATATATATACATATCTAGAGAGAGAGAGAGAGGGAGAGAGAGAGAGAGAGAGGAAACATGAGATAGTGAATAACAATATTTTTATTTCTGGCCTATTTTTTTTATCATATCATAATAGAACACCGTCATGTCATGCAAGAATAATTCTGATCACATAACAGCGCCCGTTTTGAACAGTGACTGTTTATGGTTCTAGTCCTTAAATCTCATTCAGTCTCCTTTCATTTTCCATCTCCTTCCATGATGACTGCGACTGAGCTGATCTTTGCCATGTTTTACCGGCGAACCCCTCCATCTCATTCCTCTATCTTGTATATACAGTTTCTTGAACACCAATCGGTTAACAAAGAAAAAGGACAACAGATGGAACAAAAAGGTAAGTATCCAGCCCCTCCCCGTTTTTGTTGTTTAATTATCTATATAATATACTTCATTGTAGTACCTCTCTCCAGAGTTATCCGTGGCATTGCCTTTCCCATTTTATGATTCCTCTCCACCAGGTGACTGCGTTCATCCGTAGTTTACAGTCTCTGCCCTTTCTCCACAAAACTGATTGATGCTGTTTTGACGATTTTTGCTTTGATAGATTCTGTTTCTTTTTTCAAGTGTTCTCTGCGTAACCATGGGTATGACAGTTCGTCTGTGATAGTTCTTATATGTATTTTATATTCTCAACGGAAAGCTTCCTTTTCCCATTTCTTTTCTCTCTTTCGTTCGTTATATGGAAATATATAAGAATAGTTCCTTCTTGCGCCTACAACAGATAAGTGAAAGCTGAAAATGACCGGTTTAGAATAAACGAAAGTAAGAGATTCTTCTCTTTCCAACAAAAGATAAATAGGGACATTTGGTTAAAGAACTTGTTAAAAATGACTCTTAAGCTTCCTTTCTTCAAGTTTCAACGCCTTTGAATCACGACTCACAACATGGACATGGATTCCCAGAGACCACATGCACAACCGAGGCCGGCAAAATGTTAGATGGAGAGACGAGCTAGACAAGTTCAGGAGGTACTGGCTCCGTGACGTCCATGATAGAGAAGTGTGGCAAATCCTGGGGAAGGTCTATGTCCAACGACGGACGCTAAAAGACTGATGATGATGATGATGATGATGAAATTCTGATCTGCATAATTCTTTATGACTGCTATTTTCTCACTGTTTGTTGTTTTTTTCCTTTGATGTACACACACTCAGGCGTAAACGCAGAACATGTGTCGGCATTTGTTATTTGCTTCGTTGCTTCTACTAGACATGGTCACATCGACGCAACATTTATATTCGAAGAAATGACCATGTATCCTATATTCGTTTGGACACTTTTAAATGCAATTTTTTTTCGAGTGGCCGTACATTAAAATTATTAGCGTTAGTTCTTGGTGCGGAAGAAAGAAAAAGACCCATGAATTTTATCAAGAGACAAATTCTAACTAATCTAACTAGAAGATGGCATAATTGAAGCGGTAAGTCCAAAGATCAGATTATTCACGTTCATCGATTGAAAGAATCTAAAAACCATACCAATGAAAGTAAATGCTGCAGCAGGATTCGAGCCGTCAACTTCGAGTTTACAAGACTAGTGACGTTATAAATGACTCATGCCGAATTTCATGTAGCTTTAAAGAATTCAAAGAAGGTTGGAATATTGTGTTGCACTCATACCCCAAGTTGAAAGGGCCTGTTTATCTTGAATATCAATATTCAAAACACTGGCCATCACTTTCACTCGAGTACCAATCACTATAAATAAAACCTTACCGATAAATTTGTACAGTACATGTATTCGCGAATAAGAATTTAGCTGAAATCTATCTTCATTTTTTCAACATCTTAATTTATTTTCAACCGAGGTATAAAAAAATTCCTGGAATATTTCTGGTTAAAATATTTTTCTTTCAGCCGAAAAAACATTTTTCTCACTGAATTTCATTATTTTATGCGTTTTTTTAATTTCCATCTCACATGTGTAAAGTCGCTAAATATCAATCATTCAAATGTGAATATCGGAGTGCCGAGTGCCTCGCAGCGAAAACCATATTCACTAATTAGTTCCGACACTGGCAATCATTTTCTAAAATATAAATGTCATTCTTAAATAAAAATCAAGTTTCTTTTTGGAGCTTTATTAGGAGAAAATTCAGGAATCTCACATAGGAATATTTCTCGCAGTTTCACATTATGTGAAACTTGCTAAAAAATGCGTACACACACGCATGTGCAAATGTTATACATATACGTTGATTTGTCATATTATATGTACACACAAACATATTGGTTTTTCATTTTTCATCTGTGTCATGACATACTCAAAACTAATGTCTTAGTTATCGTGAACTTTTTATCTTCTAATATATTGACGTATTTTATTGGAAAATGTTTTTACATAGAGCATTGCGTGATACTGAATATTGTCAGATAAGCACTCGGGGACACAGTTTATATTCTTATGGCTGTCATAAGTTTGTTAATGTGGTTCTCTATGGAAAACAATCAAAAATTCAAATAGCATAACCCGTTTCTCTTATCTACTAGAACAATTTCTTGTCTTAAAGATTCAGGAAAATACGTAAGAGTTCTCTTTTTTGTTTTTTGCTCTTAACTTTGTTATCATCGTCGTTTTAAAATGGATCTGATAGGATGAACTGCAGCTTTCGGCTTTGTACATTAGTCTCTCAAAACATCAATGCATCAACTTTCTTGTTTTGTATTTCAAGAACTCAATTAATGGGTGAACTTTTTCTTATTTGCTATTCGAAGGATGAGTTATCCTTACCAGTAAAATATTCAGACTCAGTCTTCAAATGCAAAGCATTGTTCTTCGGTGGATTCTTAGCTTTTGTAGCAGCAAATGTGACGATAAATGTATAAATAGGAAGTTTATAGATAAACGATAAGAAGAGTTTTAAAAAATCACCTTAAATTCCATTAAGAAATTGTTGAATATGTAAGAACAAAACTGTGTTTAGAGTACACATGCGAATTTTCAAGGTTCTACGTCAAATCTTGTGTCTAGTAGTTTAACAAGAGTTAATATAACCATTAATGCAGGACCGAGCTTAGGAGCTGCGGAGCCCCAATAGGGAATATTTTTGGCGGGGCCCGTAGGTTCATAACCAAAGTCTGTTGAAATACAGAGGTGTAAACTTACACTTTATACAGTATGGAGAGCAATCGAAATTTGAGTAAATAGACCAAACATATCTAAAGTACATTTCCACAGAAATTTGTATATATGCAAAGCTACAAGTAAACAAATAGGTGTGTAGATTACCTTTGAATACTTGCAAAACAACTTGTTCCAGTGACTGTGAAATGGTTCATTTTTTGTTTTGAAAAAAAAAAAAAATGCAAAATAATAGTGAACAACATTGTTGGAAACAAATTATCTTTTTAGGATTTCTAAAAATCACTCAACCATAAATTATGAATGAGTCATATCATGTGTGCCTTTTATTAAGAAAAAGTTATCTTATTGCTTTTTTCTGCAAAGTCTTTTAGGATTTTGTCTAAGTTTGAACATCGGCTGATTTTAGATTCAATGGACATAATTGCCAAACTGATTAAACATTCCTTCTGAATCGATGACATTAGGTAAGTTTTAATCAGTCTCAACTGGGAAAAAACTCCTTTCTCTCATATCAAGTCACTGAGTCACTGAGATTGTCAAGACATCAGAACTGCAATAAATAAACTTTGAAATGCAATACACCGACTCTTACAAGCAATGAATCCAAACATTTTTAAGGGGCTTTGAATCTTTGGTGGCAAAATTGGCTTTAGTGTCCCCGCTCAGCATCCGGGTTTTTGGCAAGTTCACTAGCACTTATCAAGTACTGTCCATCACCAAAAACATGATGAAATCTTCATATACCACTGAAAATCAAATTTCATACACACCATTAGTCATCAAAAGCAAATGTTACTAGTAGTTGAATATGTAGCTACTTTTTTTAATTACCATTGATATTTACTCTTGGAGATTAATGTCAGGTATGCTGTCGAAAATTACTACAAAATACTTGCAGACTTGATTAGCAACATAATTCTGGATAGTTTACCTAAATAATGATCATGTATTTTCTTATTCTGGAATTTTCGAAGATGATTTTGCATTACTGGATGAAATTTCTTTGCAAATCAATTGCATCAATACAGTATTCCTGTGTGTCCATCGAATCCAGATAATGGCAACTTTCTTTCTGTCAGGAGCTGTACAGTGGGTACCAGTCGCTCAAAAACGTGATGTCAGATTATTCACATTCATCGATTGAAAGAATCTAAAAACCAAACCAATGAAAGTAAATGCTCCAGCAGGATTCGAGCCCTCAACTTCGAGTTTACAAGACTGGTGACGTTATAAATGACGCATGGAGCCGACAATACACCATGCCGAATTACATGTAGCTTTAAAGAATTTAAAGAGGGTTGGAATATTGTGTTGCGCTCATATCCCAAGTTGGAAGGGCCTGCTTGTCTTGAATATCAATATTCAAAACGCTGGCCATCACTTTTTGCTTCTTGTCAGAATAGTTTTTCTTGTACTTCATTTTGTTCTTTATCAATAGTCTTTCCAAGCGACTGAGCAATGCTTTCTAATACTTTTTGTATGGATGTTCGGCTGTTATCAAAACCGCAAGTTGCAAAAACAATGCTTTCCGTAGTAATCTAAGACTTTATACAGAACATATTAGCTATAAACGATCAATCATTCCATCATTTGGCAGTGTTTTTTTTTCAAATTTTGAAATTTAGACCCACTCTAATTCTTGGGAAAATCTTCAAAAGTAATTGTAGCGTGTCTTTTTTTCACTAGATAATTCCTGATACTCTGACATCATTTTTGGCAATGTTGCAGGATCATCTGTCTATTTTTCAGGACTGACTGATTTCTCCCTTGCCTCAGAGTGGCTGATATAGCTTTCAATAGATTGAATTCTACTTTGATAGTCTTGCCTAACTTTCCCATCATCACCTTCACAGTGTTCCACTTGCTCTACATATTCTGAGATAAGTATCGTTGAATACTTGTCATGCACTTTTTCCCTTGTCTGTCCCGGTCTCTTTGCCTTGGCTTTAGCCCTCTTTTTTTACTGCCACAAATATTTTCTGTCGATGTTCCTTAGTCTTATACTCATATTTACAGGAACCGCAGATTCCCCAAAAGAAAACACAACCTGCGCCCGAGGTTCACTGTAGCACACAACAGGTATTTATCTACGTTCATCATGAGATAATTCCGAAATTAGTTTTGCGATACCTGATATATATATATATATATATATATATATATATATATATATATATATATATATATATATATATATATATATATATATATATATTAATTCCATTTCTTCTTTCTGGTCCAGGCCTACGTGTCAAAGTGTCTACTTCAAGTGTCCCCTGAAGGTAATAATTTTTCATGTCCCCTTAACCAGTCGACGCCAATCACCTCACCACTTTCGATTAGGTAAGGGTACCAGTGTGACAGAATTAAAAAAACTTTTATACGTATATTTACATGTTTGTCTTTTTGACATTTTCACAAATAAATCGTTACACTATTCTACAGTTACTGAAATTAACAAATGATTTAATTCAAGTACAGTGAGAAAAAAAGCAAAAACACTACTGACTTTTTGAGAATTTGGAAGATAATAACATCTTCTTTTCTTCATCATGTGATAGAAAGATATCACAATAACAATTGTTGAAACTAAAAAGTATCCGTGTGATGTTATATAAATACGGTAATTGTTAAGCCTGGACAGCCTTAGATCCCTGAAGTGATAAAGATCTGATATCCAGTGAATAAGAATAAAGAATATCAAAATTATAATCGTTGTTGTTATCTGCAAAACATACCACGTGGTGTTAGGTGTATGTTGCAATATGATGTTGAGTGTATCTAATCACCCTAGTCCGGGGCCCGTTTGGGAACAATCCGTTCAATTGGATTAAAGCCAGCACCTTCATAATTGCTTCGAAACAATTTGTAATATTAGAAATATATTAAAAGATAGAGAAAAAGGATTGATGAATACAACATGAGCTTTATGCTTATGAACATTGACGGTCGTCAAATATAGATTTTTTAATTCGGTTTCAAAAGGTGGATATAATTCCAATCTTCCAATTTAACAAGGCGGTTTTTAAAGCGCTGAATCGAGGTTCGAGCTTCGGTTTTAAACGGAATCTCATATACTAATGGCACCATATTAAAACATGCCACACCACGTTGACGGACTCTAGAGGTTTTATTACATTGCTCATTGTATAGAGAAAATAGGCTCCATTTCTTGGAAAAATTATCAGAAAAAGTAAAATATAAAGAATCGAAACGAAAGTAAACTATCCAAGTAAATTGGGAAAAAAAAACAAAAACAAAAGAAGAAAAGGATTCAAAGGAAAGAAAGAAAGAAAGATTGAAAAGAAAGAAACAGAAAAATCATAATTACAAAATCTAAAAAAAAAAGACATCAAAAGAAAAATAAAGGAATCAAAGAAGGGGACAGAAGGAAAAGTAAGAAAGAGAAAAATAAAAGAGAAAATTAAAAAGAGAAAAAAGTAGGTCATCATGGCGTTTTTCGTTTCACCATCCTCTCCTCTCTTCCCTTTCTTTCTTTCCTTGGCTGAATTAAAAAGGAAGAGGAAAGAAAAAATAAAGAGAAAATAGAAGAAAAAACGAAAAGTAAAGAGAAGTGAAAGAAAGAAGAAAACGAAAGACGAACGATACGAGAAAAGAAGAAAAGAAATGAGAGTGGAAAATAAAGCGAAAGAGTATGTGTGTATGAGAGAGAGAGAGAGAGAGAGAGAGAGAGAGAGAGAGAGAGAGAGAGGGGGGGGGGAGATCCAAGGAAGGAAGATATAAAGAGACAAATGCAATCAAATCTAAGTAAATCTACTGAAGACAAAAATGTCCTCTTGACCAAAGGTGTCCACTCAATTACCTCCTATTTTGACCAGTCTTTCATCCGACAATGTAAATCCTACTTGCCAAGCAACTTACGCTTCAGATCTAGAAATGGTAGGAAGAAAGTATGAAAGAGCAATTCTGATTGATTAATAGTCTTCGAAGGCGGTCGAGTGGCGAAATACTGGCGGCAGGAGGTTCAAGTCAGCACAATTATTCAGCACATATCACGGGACACAGCGATATCTTTTTATCCCCCATCAAGCGGTCACCGGAGATTTCTTTCAGCCGACAACCAAGGATTGATTGGGACAGAAGCAGATCAACCTTTAAAGTGATAGGTGTCCCTGACAAGACGTGCTTCGAATCTCCCGGGTGGACAACGGGTCTGCAATGCTCGATTACATCGCGTTAGAACTGGTGTCATTTACTCGCTATAATTTAGTCTGGCACCCTTTCATTTTCACTTGGAGACTTACTGCGAATACACACAAGCAGAAACATCAATTCGATGTAGTCATTACATAAAGCCTGGAGTTGGGTTCGTGAGTGTGTCTGTACTAGCATAAAACCCGTAAAAATCCCATCATTAAATATCAAATAATTAAATATTGAATAGATAAACATTAAACATCAAATAGATGAACATTTTGTAATTGTTGAACGGTGATCATTGAAAAGTTCGAACAAAAAACCCCGAAAGAACATGAAACGTTTATCGAGACAATTTGTAGGGATTAAATGTTTATATAATGAGCTCTTTGGCTCCTTGGTGCAGTTCGTACACATGACACATACATGAATAGCCAGCCAGTCTTAATCACTTGGTGACTGGAAAAACTATGACCGATGGACATTTTTGGTTGGTGGTTGGCATTGGTCAGGTAAACATAGGTTTCAGGTTCCATTTGTAAATCACTGATCAACATCAGGTGAAAATATATGCATCACGATCAGTAAATCATGCAATGTGATCTTCCTAAACTACAATCAAAATGAATCAATGCTTAACCGCATCTAATTGATTATCAAAAATATTTGAAATTCAGAGCCCCTCATTAACTTAAGGCTACAATCCTGCACTTGCTCAATCCAGCACTGGGACCAGTCTTATTCAGTTCATCGCTACAGTTCAACCTGAACGATCAGCTACGAAGTCATAAAGACGGCCAAATTTTATCCAGCCAACACCACAAGTTACATCTCCATCATTTTCTTTTTTTAGCTTCTCTTATTTCCTTTTCCATGTTTTTTCTTTCTCTCTCTCTTTCTAACATTATCCTTGCTCTCTTTCTTCTACGTCTTTATTATCATACATATTTTTCTTTTTTTCTTTCTTTCTCTCTTTCTTCTCTCAGATATTCTTTTTCTTCTGTTCTTTCATTCGATTCCAGTTCTGTTCCTTTCTCTCCTTCCACTTTATTTATTTTAACAAATCTTTTTTTTATCTATGTACTTATATGTTCTCTCACGTTGGTTCACCCAATATCTCCGAAAATTCTCAATGAATTTCAGTGACATTTTCTGGATGGATCGGCAAGGGGGAAATTTACTTCACTTTCATCGTAGCCATTTTGAACTGGGTTTCATATCATTTTGGTTTAGCTTTGTCAGAGAAATGCGTTCTCTGAGTGCTTTTTACGTTTCTTTGTATTTAAAAAATCTTTCCTTCTCTTTAGTTATTTTTCCCTCTACTTGCAAATATTGTTTTTTCCCCAGTTGATTCCATTTGTCTTCTATTTCCTTTGCTCATTTTGTTATCTATTTGTTTTCGTGTGTTCTCTTCTATTTTTAATCTTGCCAATCTATCAACGATGTTCTATTCAAAGCAATAAATACGGATACAAAAGTCTGTTGTTTTAGATTGTCTGATTATGAAGTCGGACGGCCATTTCATCAAATGTCATTTGTTCCGTCAAAGTAAGAGAGGAAAATGATCGTGAATAATAATGAGAAAAATATGAACAAGAATAAATGACGAAAGAAAGTTTGCAAAGAAAAAAAAGGTTTACAAACAAACTCAAACAGAAAAATAAAACAAGACTTCACTTTCAAGAAACCTACAATCATGGTGGACATTTAAAAAAGGAGAAAACTTATGTATCATGAAAGTTTGTACTCTTAAAATACGAGAAATATGCGTCAGAGGGGAAAAACAAAGTTTTATCGACACAGTTTAAAGTCATATTTTGGTAAAAAATACTTTGGGTCTGCATTTGCTCTAACATGAAGACATTGGAGGAAGCAACAATACACCGGCGTTTAGAAACGAAATAAATACAATCAGCAGACCGATTCAAAATCTGATGGAATTTAAATTATTTATCCTTTTAATTTCCGTACATTCAATCTACTTGGTGTTCAAACCTTCCCAAAATTCGTCCATTCGGAGAAAGGAAATATCCAAAGAATCCTATCTCTAACCATAACCCAAAACCCAAATGCTATAATAAAACATGGACAAGATTTAGAACCGATAATCCGCTTTGACTATACCCTCATCTGATTTAATGAAATCCCTATGAAATATCTTTTGTTTTCCAGTCTTATATATCTATATATATATATATATATATATATATAATATATATATATATATATATATATATATATATATATATATATATATATATATATATATATATATATATATATATATATACTGGATGTAGTAGATTTGCATATACGTAGGCATGTACAAATACACCACAAGTTCAATCGAGAGTCAGAGTCACATAGTAAAGAAGAAGTGAGAAAAGTTTCTCTAACCTTGTTGTCACTGGCTCGACCCTCGCTCAGTGTTGTCAATTCAGACGGTTCTAATACGAATTTAGTTGCGCTTTCATGACACACATTTCTATTGAGACAATTTTAATAAAATATTTGTATTTAATTTATCTTTATGATAATAACTAGTTGGACACGTGGAAATTCGATGGGTGTCCACAACTGAGAATATCCATTATTTCTCATGCCTCTGCTTCACTCTCATACCTATGTCCTGTACCTCTTCATTCTCTCCCTTATCCTATCAAATATTCGCTGCCAGTCCAAAACTTTATCTGTTATGCAAACAAATTAGTTTCATATGCAAAATTTACCTACCCCAGTAAACTACATAACTTTATAAGCTGTCCTATCCCTCTCTACTCTCATTAAACTACGTAACCTTTTCTCAGCCATCTTACCCCCTTAGACATCATCTTTTCTCTCCTCTCTTTCTTTCCTCTATCTAACTTCCCTTTCCCCACTTTACTCTTCCTGACCCTTCGGTAAATCACCAAACTTCTCTTTCTCTCTTCTTTCTTTCAACAAGAAAATGTTGAATATACGAAATAGATTTGAAAAAAACAATAGTTGAGGTACCCGTACACACAAGGAAAGTGGTCAAAATTGAATTTATCGATATGCAGATTGAAACAAGGTCATTATTATCGATGTAAGCGTGAACGCAGATACCATATTAAAGATTTGCTGAAGGACTCGAAGTCAGGGTCCAATTTTATATACTTACATTGCGATTAAGGTTTTTGAACTTTCGAAACCTGACTTACTTAAAACATGTCCATCATTACGCACTAAAAATGTTTTCCTTCACTTCTGACATCATGAGAGGACAAAATTTCTATTCAGTTTTGACTTTTGACTGATTTTGCCTACTAAATGTGAAAAAAAATATTCCCCATTAATTTTGCCTCCTGACGGTGGAAAAAAGAACCCCCTCTATTTTGGCACCTAAAAGAAAATTTCCATCCCATTTTGACCCTTGAAAGTGGAAAACAGGATTCCCCTCAGTTTCATCATTTAAAAGTGGAAAAAAAGAACTGTCGTACAGTATTGACCCCTTGAAATGAAAAAAAAAGAAAGAATCCCTCTTCAATTGCGACTCCCGAAGAGGAAAAAAACTTCTATTTTTACTGTTGAGAGTGGAAAAAAAGAATCTCCCCAATTTTGACCCGTGAAAGTTGAAAAAATATTTTCTCTCAATTTTGAGTCCCAAAAGAATCCTCTCTCGATTCTAAACCCTAAATATTCTAAATAAAATGAATAATATTATATTTTGATCCATTTAATTCATTTAATTCATAGCCATACAATGAGTAATATATCAAATGGATCAATTCCCTCTTGCGATAGGGTAATTCACCAATGTGATTCTGGACTTTATATCCATAACGTTAAATCAGAATTTCAATGACACCAGGAAATCTTTTTGTCTTGACAACACTTTCTTTTAGATGTTATTTAAAATTTTTTTTATTTGCCCGTTCTTTTCAACCACCATATGAAACTAATCAGTAACTACGAAAACTGTGATTATCCACCTATCTAGATACGCTGAATTTTTATCTTATGGATGTGAAACATGAAAATTAACAAAATAGACTTAGAACCCAGTCAGAATCGCACAGAGAGCCATGGAAAGAACATTGTCAGGGACCACTCTTAGAGATAGAAAAAGATCAACATGGACCAAAGAGGCAAGACGAGGAGCGTTTAGAAAATATTTCAGTAATCTTTTTCTGTTTTCGTACTTGTGAACGAATCTTTGGTTTCAACGAATGTAGATATTGTCCAAAAGATGAAGAGCTTGTAGTAGCAGTATCAACCATTTTTAATCTCCATACATCACTAGATTTAACAGTGAAAATTAAATAGAGAAGTATTTAACAGGATATAATTCAACCACGATACTAAACAATATAACTTTATCCTACAAAAAGATTTTCAAAATACTCCTTGTCTGTCATGTGTAATGATATATATATATATATATATATATATATATATATATATATATATATATATATATATATATATATATATATATATATATATATTGTACAAATCAAATGATTTTATTATAACAGGTGTCCCCCGATATAATGAAGTTAGTTATAGCGTGGTTTGTGTCCTCTGATATAGTGCACTGATAATAATCCTTTTATAATTGATTTAATACAAACGGAATCACTAGACATAGAGTTTGATGGCCAACAATGACGATATTCAAGTAATTAAATATGGAGTATTTCTAATGAATTCAGTAATATTTTAGCAAATATTGAAGATTGAGGTCACTTTTAATTTATTGACAATATGCGATCTATTTCTTAGACTTAAATATATATTTGGAGAATCTAGATTTTTGTCGGTGTTTTCAGATTTTTTGACCCGATTTTAGATGCAAATTTGAAAAGTTGTCAACACTGCCCTTGCTAGATCTCCTCACAAGAAAAGAACTAGCGCAGCTTTAGTCTAACCTTCAAGTTTGTCACCCCCTCCCTCACACACAGAGCAGCCGACACATATTTCTTTGAGGCATCAATCTTCAGCTAAGCCCTTGTTTCTAAACTGAATTGGAATGTATCGATATCAAACAATGATTTGTAAGCTAATCTCACTGATTTTTTTTTATTACTGTACCAACTTCAACGATCATTACTCAATGTCCAAAATACGTGTGTGTGTACATATTTTGCTTTAAGCTCAGCTTATTCATCTCTTGCCGCTTGCATCCAGGTCAGTCAGTCAGGGTGGGTAGGGAAACGGCTTGTGTTGCATCCAGATAAAAATCCATTCATTTTTGTTGATTGCATGAAGGGGTTGAGTGAGAAGGCTTTGGCTTGCACAAATTGGTTTACCCCATAGGAGGATTGATGGGATCATCACAGGGGGCTCTCTACATGATCTCCTGCTGCTTACAGCACCTGGTACATTCCAACGGTTAGCCGAAAAACATTTTAGGTACCTTTTGACAGCATACCTGATGTACTTCTAATGAAAAAATGCTCAAAAGATCAACGCATATACGAGGGTAAATCTCTCGTTCCCCTTTAAAATGAAGCACGTCTTCTAAAACCTCTTTCACATACCATCGACTAGATATTTTGTTGTTACAAATATGTAATTATTTCGAAACTTCTACTTGTATTGGTTTTCTTGAATACATATGAATCGACTTGAACACAGAACAAAATAGTAATGATTTTATCCCTAAGAAAGGATTTGTATAAAACTGTTTAAATATGTAACAAAAAAAAACAAAATAAGAATCTTTTTTTCTCTACATGCACATATCTATTTATCTGTGTGTGTGTGTGTGTGTGTGTGTGTGAGTGTGAATATGTGCTTGTGAATCATGCCACGAACCTATAGAGAAAATTGAGATAATGACCAGTCACGGAGAAAGCGCTTGACAAACTTGACTTGAATATCCCTCGGTAAGCCAAGTGTGTGATAATGGGTCAAAATAATCTATTGCTTAATGTGGAATCTCAAATCTCCATCAGTTCTACGGTACAGTTTTCCCCATAAATGCAACTTTCAAATGGAAAACTATCATCATCACCAATCTTTTAACGCCCATCATTGGACTTAGACCTTCCCCAAGATTCGCCAAACTTCTCTATCGTGGGCGTCGCAGAGCTAGTACTTCCTGAATTTGTTTAGTTCGTCTCTCCATCTGGTGCTCTGCCGGCGTCGGTTGCACTTATGGTCTCCGGGGATCCATGTTATAAGTCGCCATGTCCATCAGTTATCCGTCATTATTGCTGCATGGCCAGCCCATTGCCATTTGATTTTTTAAAATTGATTCTATGATGTCTCGGGCTCCTGTTTGCTCTCAGATTTATTTTGCCGTCTTGTGGTCTCTCCATGTGAAGTTGGTTATACATCTTATTTTTTTAGGATTAGTGGGATGTTCTTGTTTTAAAGTTGAGCTTGCTCTGTCAAAGGCTTGCCATCCTAGAGTGATTCTTCGTTTGATTTCTTCCTCCTCAGAGGGTCTTATGGAGATTCGTTGTCCAAGGTGGATGTAATGGTCTACTTTGTCCTATTCGGCGTCTTCGATTCTGATGTTAATGTCCCTCTCTCTAACGTGTTTGTTGCACATTTGATTTTTTACAGTCACATTCCCTTCATCTTCTCATTAACTCCTGCTTATTTAGCAAAATGTACTTTTTAAGCTCCTGATACAATATCTATTTCTGGATCATGGAATAGACTTTGTTGCAGCACGTCAGATCATGTTATTAAATTTTATCTAAGGATATTTTGCAGTCTGTAGTTATCAGATGACACCGTACTACTTTTAAAAACTTTTTTTTTGTTCCTGGGTATTGAGTGTTATTTTCTGATTGGTTATATCTACAAAGTATTGAAAATGTCTATTATTCCCTTCAAACTTTCCTTCCACGACCAAGAGAGAGTAATAATTTGAAATCTACTCATTTTCAATTGGACGACAAGAAAATTTACACTTAGTTAATCACAACACATGAATATCACTGTCTTGATCACAAAAGCAAGGTTTGAAGGCGATAATAGACATTTTCTATACTTTAACACATAAGCAATCAGAAAATAACACTTATACCCCAGGAACAAAAATCGCGTCGCACGATGTGATTGATAGACTGCCATAAGTTTATATGTTTGTTTTGTCTTCATTTATATGTTTTTAAATAGACTGTCAAAGCTTGCCAAGCCAATATTTATTACATTTACATATTTCATTTTGGCTAATTTTCAATATTTACCGTTTTCGTTCTGTTTTATCTTTTTATCCTTTTAGTTATTTGTTTCTTCCCTTCCAATTTCCCCTAAGCTCTCTTGTGTCTTGATGGACATTGTGTGTTGATGACAGCGCTGGGTTTTCTTTTATGGACTTCAGAGTTCTCTTCCGTTTTGCAATGGGGCCTCATGGCGTGGAACACACTGGGTAGTCGTCTGCTTCAACCGAAACAGAAAGGAAATGAAAAAGAAAATGGCGGTAGCCATCTTTTCCGCAATTTACCAGCAACAAACGCTGCGACGTCGAATCGATTGTGGAATCTTTTGGTAGGAGCCTACGTCTGTTTATGGCACAGACAGTATGTACGTCAATCTATGGCACGGGTAGTATAGGTCTGTTTATGGCACAGATAGAATATACGCACGTTTATAGCACAGACAGTATATGCGAATATCAATTCATATTACTTTAAAATGTTATCTGTAACTGAAACAAAATTATTAGTAACAAAGAAGAGTTTAGGATTGTTCTATGTTTGTGAATATACGTGGCTGTGTAAAATAGTAAGCAATGCGAAAGATTTGCTTAATATAATTTGATATTTTGTTTTGCTATTAATATCCTCACAATGCTTAAATCTGCAGGAAAAAAGAAACCCTAAATTAGTTGTTAAAGTCTGCAACATCTATATTACAATCTGCTTGTTCTCACTCTACCATTTGTCTTGCAGACTAAAACTAGTATTCGATCCTTCTTAAACTTGATAAACACGTACGTACATACGTTGCCGTTGTTTACGTTAGATTCCTTTCTCTAAACACAAATACTACAAACAAAATGACCAGAGCCTAATGAACACACAATTCTCACACTCAGGCTCAGTTACCCCTACATGTTGTGATCTGGTCTGGACATGTCATTCCAGCTTCTGTTGACCAGATGGAAGTCTTTCTCCATTGTATATTGACAACCCACTTTAGGCCTTCCTCTTTCTTTGGCCAATTGGTGTCCATTTGATCGATTGGTTTGCAAATCTTGTGGTGGGGAGCCTCATGCCCCAATCACTATCATCTGCAAGTGCTGGTTGATACGATTCTCATGATATGGAAAGATCCAGGCCATTCCATAAAGTTGTAATACACTCGTTACAAATAGTATTTATTCACCCCTATATCTCTTATATGGCATATAGTGTTGGCACCAAAAGGCTCACTGATGAACTTTCGACATGCCCAAGATCCGAAGTTAGTACGTAAAGTTCAAGTATATTTTTCGTCTTGATTGATGAAAGGTTACTTTTTTTTTCTGTTCGAAGTGGAAAATTGATTTAAAGAAACACCTAAGCGAAATTTAGTTTCTAATATTCCCGCTCTTTTTCTCAGGATTTTTACTATGTGATTCTTTCTTTTATTCTCAACCTTATAACCAGAATCTTAATTCTAAATTATTAATTTATGTCTAGAAAGAACCATTTTATCATCTCTATTTGATCTGTATGTAATATCTTAAACAGATATTTACCGACGAAACTGAAATGATCACATAGTTCATTTTTTTTTTGTTTTTCTCTCAACATAAGTTAAAGACAATATATTGTCGGCTTCACTCAACTCGCATCAATTGCTCAGTACCCATTATTCTATAGAATAAAATGAGACTTTCTGTTGCACAACCTTTAAGCAAAGACAGTTTTTGTTTCATTGGCACCAGAATGAATTCAAAGAAAGAAAATTACACTCTAATAGAATCGAAATTTATTTTTTTTAAAGATATAGTGCATCATAGATGTTACGATTAAAAGTATTCTTTTGCAGATCAAAACGCAGTTTTCAATTTCTAATTTCTGATAGATAATATAAATGTCGTAATACAGTGGTTCCCAAAATTGCATAGCAGTTACCCTGGGTGTCTTGATCAGTTCTCAGGGGCACCGCAGAAAATTCAAAAATTTTGATAATTTCAGGCAATTATTATTCAATGTGATGATACACAGTCACAAGCGACATCTAAGACATGAAAAACTACGTGATGAACATCAGCCTAACCTCTCTCACTAGTAATTCTGATTACTAAAAGAGGAAGCAAATATATAATGCTTTATGAATTTGAATTACATGGTTCGTTATTCTTTTTCTTCTGATTACATGAACTTAAATTCAATTGTTAAGTATTTTCGAATTTGGGTGCCGTGAAAGATTCCTTATACACAAGGACGCTTTGATTCAAAAATGTACCACATGAAATTGCGCGCGATATTCCGTTGGATCCAACGAACAGATACCAATTTGCAAAGGCCAAAAAGGCTATCAACAAAACTTGATAACAAAATTGATAGTTTTAGCTTTCCTTACTTTCCATTGCCTTTTCTAAACATAAGATGAGAAAAAGAAACAAAAAGAAATGAAATAGATTTAAAATGTAACATTATTCCATGACATCAGCGTTATTTCGTCACGTTTCTTGACAATACGTCCAATGAGTTTAGCTTCAGTTGTTAACGGGGACAATCTTATTTTAGAATAGCGATAGAAATCTCTAATCTAATTTATCAACCTTTCAGACGATATAAGAAAATGACAATGTCGGAAAAATAATTGCCTGCCCTGAAGCCTAAAAGCGTCGATTTTTGGATGGAACAACACAATTTTTCGATTAAAGGTGGGAAACCAAATAAAACGAACAAGTTATTATATCAAGGAAAAGTTTCAGAAAATTGCTAATCTTGGGATCTTCCTAAATTCAAGAGAAATGACAGAATTATGCAAGAACCAAAAAGAAGAAAAAGAAGAATTCCTTTACAAAGACTGCTCTGAAAGTTGCATCATATTCTGTTTGATAGGTTAAGATAAATATTGCTTTGCCATACAATTATTTATGAATTGAACAGTAACTGTTATCGCATAACGACCGTGTTACTGGAAAGATTCTTGTAATTTCTTGGGAGATTGTTACAGTAAAATATGTCAAATTAAATTTATTGCTATATATCCGAAATGTAATTTTTAAAAACTTACGGTCATGATTTGTTTTTAGTAGCACGCCGGTCTTCTGGGAGAATTTCCATCTGCGTTCAACCCATCTACAACAAAGGGTTTTAAAGGGTGGTCTATTTACGATGTAAATGTAATGATAAAGTGGGCCATTTTTACATTACATTCTTCCGGTTACTTTCTTAACCCTAATCCTACTTTCTCCACAACCTCGTCTACAATATCAAAAAACGAAATTATTGAAAAAATTATTGTAAATTCACAGGACTCTTTCTTTTTGCGCTGTTTTTACACTGAAGAGGAGATAATCCTAGTAAGCTGCATCTCTGCCTGAACCCCCGATTAAATTGCGCAAGAAGTGCCCACTTTATCATCGTTGCCCTTTTGTGAATAGAAACCCCTCTTGAAACATTTCCTTTGAAAACTAACAGAATTCCTGATGGTAGTAGGGTACAGTGGATTGAATGCACTCTAAGTTGAAAGAAAAAAACTTCTTCCCAAAGAATTGCTAGCAACTAAAAAACAAATCTTACATTTATTAGAAACTTTGATAACAAACGGGGATCCACCTTTTGCTGTTTCTCCTTTGGACACCATATCGTGGTTTCTATTGCTGCCATTATCTGCACACCTGTTGTCGTTAGTTGACCTTTGGACACCATATTTAGTGCAAAAATTGTGGATTTTATGGCTGCCATATCTGAACATCTATTGTTATTATTTCCCCTTTAGACCCCGTATTTAGTGTAATCATGGATTTATTGCTTTATTATCCGCACAACTGTTGTTCTTGGTTCTTCTTTGGACACCGTACATAGTATAATTGTTGATCTTATTGCTTTCATCATCCGCCCACTCGTTGCTGTTGTTTCTCCTTTGGACACCGTATATAGTGCAATTGTGGATTATATTACTTTCATTTTCTGCACACTTATTGTTGTTTCTTCCTTGGACACCGTGTATAATGTAATCGTGGATTTTATTGCTTTCATTATCTGTCCACTTGTTGTCGGTTTTCCTTTGGACACCATATGTAGTACAAATAAGGATTTTATTGCTTTCATTATCTGCACATCTGTTTATGTTGGTTGATCTTTGGACAACATATTAGGTGTAATTGTAGATTTTATAGCTGCCACCATCAACATACCTGTCGTTATTGTTTCCCCTTTATACCCTGTATTTTGTGTAATCGTGGATTCATTGCTTTGTTTTCTGCACATCCGTTGTTCTTGATTTTCCTTTGGACACCATATAGAGAGTAATCGAGGATTTCATTTCTTTCATTTTCTGCCCACTTGTGCTTGGTTTTCCTTTTGAGACCGTATGTTGTGCAAATGTGGATTTAATTGTTTTCATTATCTGCACACCCTTTGTTGTTCGTTCTTCTTTGGACACCGTTTAGAGAGTGATCGTGGACTTTATTGCTATCATTATCCGCCCACTGGTTGCTGATGTTTCCCTTTTGGACACTGTATATAGTCCAATTGTTGATTTTATTATTTTCTTTATCTGCACACGTCTTGTCATTGGTCGACATTTGGACACCATATTTAGTGAAATTGTGGATTTTATATCGCTGCCTTATTCCGCACACCTGTCGTTACCGTTTCCCCTTGAGACAACATATCAAAAGTAATCGTGGATTCTATTGCTTTCATTAGGTGTAAATCTGGTGTTTGGACGTTTGGATACCCTATTTAGTGTAATTGTGGATTTTATTGCTGCCATTGTCGACACCCCTGTTTTCATTATTTTCCCTTTAGACCCCATATTTAGTGTAATCGAAGATTTATTGCTTCATTATTTGTACACCCGTTGTTGCTGTTTCTCCTCTAGACACCGTTTATAGTGCAATCGTGGATTTCATTGCTTTCATTATCTGCACACCTGTAGTTGCTTGTTCTTTTTTGGACACTGTATATGGTGCAGTTGTAGATGTCATTGTTAATCTGCTGACAACCTTACATTTTTTTATGTGTATTCACTATCCGTGTGTGTATTTTCGTTATTCATTGATAGATTTTGTAACACTGTAAGGTAAGAAGAGAAATATATGTTCATTAACTAACTTGATATGTTGAGTTTGCAAATTTCAATCCTGCGTTCCTCCTTTATCGATCAGTCATGTCACCTCTTATCTTGGCTCGTAACTCTATTGGTTTCTTTACCTCCACCAATCAAATTGCAGTGGCACCTTCTATTCTGCTGTCTTTCCGTCCTTTCGTCTATTTGTCTGTTCATTGAATACCTCAAAAAAAAAAGTTCTCAGTGAATTTCAACGAAATTTCTTGGAAGGGTGAGTGATAAGTGAAGAGAGGAGTGATTGAATATCGATGATGATGCAGAAATTTGTTGTTGATATACAAATATTTTCCCATTTTATCCAGACATCCATGCAATAGTTAATGACTGTCCATATGATATCTCTAAAAGTTCTCAATGAATTTCAATAGAAATTTTGTAGAAAAATGGTTCATGTACAAGGGAAAAAAATGTTTCAAATTTGGTAGTGGATCCACGAATGTTTTCGACTGAGTTACAAACTAATTGCAAATCTAAAAGAGAGGATTTCGTTTTGAAAATGTCAAAAACATATTCCTGGTGTTATAAAACCGTGTAAATTACGAGTGCTGACATATCTACCTCAGCACCTACAAGTATAATGAAACGTAACTCCCGGAAAAAAGTAATAGAGGTAGAATATAAAGCGTGAACCCAAGTTGAAAAACGAACGAAACGAAACAAAAAAAAAAAGAAAAGAAAAAAAGAAAAGAAAAAAAGAGACGTGGTTGATCAATATATAGAAGCTGTCACGTGACAAATTTTTTTCTTGCAGCATTGGAAGAAGACGTGATCAATAAAAATGACTTTCGTTGGAATACTAAAACGTGCAGATTTTCGAAGAAAAGGTGTGAACGCAACCAGATGGAAACTAAGGAATTGATGTAGCATAAAAGTACATCGTAAATTGCAACCACCTTTTAAAAAAAATAAACAAACAGTTTTTTTTTAGGCATTATCCACCCCATGACAGCTGCATACAGATGTAGCCAGCCAACCAGTCCGAATTACTTAAAAACTTAAAAATCTCTATTTACTCTGTTGGCAGTTCGTTGATGGTTTCTAATAAAAACAAAACAATCTACGATAGACCTTGAAAGAACTTGGTTATAAATCTTCTTAAAAATAAGATATTACATTTACAAATACTACTACGACTTCAAAGACAGCAAAAGCAAAAGTACTAAAAGTAATTTTACGGTCAAGTCATTCTGGATACACCAGTTCCTGTAAGATCAGGGAAGTTAAGCAACGTCGAGCTTGGTCAGTTCCTAGATGGGTGACTATCTGGAAATATCAAGTATCGTAAGCTCTCTGGGATCATGTCTACATCCCGTTAATCTTCTCAAGGAAGAGACAACATGTCAGGTTACGGACTTATCGATCCAACCTCCTGGACTCTCTGATTGACCTAAATACGAGCAAAAAAAAAAAAAATGGATGATTGCAAATAAAAACAATGATGATGGCGATTATCATCAGTATATGGCGATATTTATTGGATTTTTAGCACAAAATTAATAATTAACGGTGTGTGAGACTTTAACTATATCAAGTACATTTGGGTAATCTTTTGTTGCTACAGAATTCTTAGGCACACATTTTAAGCAGGCTAAGGTACTCAAAGGAGTATTACTCAAGGGGAAAAAGTTTTCATTTACGCAACAAAGCATTTAAAAATCAACTCCTTCGTTGTCAATGCAGTTAATTTAGTGGTAAATATTACATCTCATAGACCGAACGGTGCACAGGGAAAATTTCATATTAAAATTCAGCTAACTGGCAACGGACTTATTGATCCACCCGTTTTCATATATATCTATAGATTTTTTACATGTTCTGTTTTATAATGTAAACACAGATTACAAAAACAAATATCGTATTTACTTGTGTACTATGCGAGAAATCTAATCTGAAAATCAAGGTTATGTTCCCTAAGATCTTCTAATTATTTTACGGTGAAGTGTTTGAATAAAATAGAAATTAGCTAAATGCAAGAGACAAAAGAAGGGCGTCTACTTTCTCACTCATCTGCTGCTATGGCAGAGATTCATGGTGTTTTTATTTCACCCAGTTCTTCTCAGTGCATACCTTCGCAACACGGACGAAAAGTATCTTATGTGTGTAAGTAGATATGTATCTATGTATGTGTGTGTGTGTGTGTGTGTGTGTGCGTGCATATATATATATATATATATATATATATATATATATATATATATATATATATATATATATATATGTGTGTGTGTGCGTGTGTGTGTATATTTATATATATATATATATATATATATATATATACTTTTTATCATTTCAAAATGTGTACGGAAGAAAGCAAAGAAGAATAAATATATCTATATACGTCAGATTCTGCAGTAGATTGTTACAATCATCGTAACACACACACACACACACATACACACACACTCACACACACATGTGTATGACCAGGGATATCATTAATTGATTGTAACGATGAAAAGTGGTTGAAGGAAAAAGAGAATATTCATCAAAATGGATTATGGAAGTAGCAAATGAAGGGCTTCTCTGTTCATTTTCATAAAAGTGGAAATAAAAACGTCTGCTCAGAGGGAAAAAGAACTTCTTTGTTTTCCGAAAAACACCTTCTTTCCTTCCCACACTATATGAATAGAACATTTTATTTAAACTTCAAATTCCACTGACAACCATTCCCCAATCAGATACAAACAGACAGCCATCTATTCAAGTCTCAACAATTTCAGAGAGAATATTCTCAGCGTTTTTCCAAATAAGGCAATGAAAGACAACATAGTGGGATTTCTAAAATCTCTCCCAATGAGAATAAGACTGACATCCAAGCACGTAAGCCAAAATGTTATCCACAAGCTTCCGGTTGTATCAATCCGTGACGCCATTTCAATGACGTAGTCTCAGTGACTTTATTTCGAGACCGACGTAAGAAATTTCACTTTTAGGAACTAGAAGCAAGACTACCTACGTTTAATGACATTTAATTTTGATAAGTTTGTTGTTCCATTAAAAGCCATTTGGACTAGTATTAAAAAGGTAGTAAAGATCAATTCAATTTTGATAAGTTCATCTTGCTGTCTAATAAAGAAAGTCACGTGTTGGTAAGTTGGAGAAGAGGCTGGAAGACGTGGTTCGTCAATATATCACAACTGTTTTGCCCAGAACAAATCTTTATTCTCACCGTGCAGTTGCTTCCAAGAGAAAATACGCAGTAGATGCAGAGGAGTTTATCAGCGTCACAACCGTAGGCCATCTAATGAGAATTGAGCCAATTGACAAAGGCTTGCGGAACTTGCTCGTTAATCATAACACTATAGCAAAATATCATCATAAGTACTGTTCCCTCTCATTCTTAGAAGGCAGGTGCATAATGCTGGACAATCTCTCGTAGCTAATGAAACTGGATTTGCGTATCTAAATATGATGCAAGTATGATTGCATTTGATGTAATTTATTTACTTGAGATTTCAATCTATGAGTTGGACTTAGTATTTATGTACTTTTTTCTGTTCATGACTACAGCTGTGCATTATAAAGAAGATGAGGGAATGGTATTAGAAAAACCGAGTAACTAGTTAACAGAAACAGTAAGCTATGAGATTATCTCCGATAATATGTATAAATATAGTATATTCTTCTTCTTCTTCTTCTTCTTGCTATTATTATCATTAGTAGTAGTAGTGATAGTAGTAGTAGTATATGATTATAATATATTATCATATTCATGGGTATAGTCATAAATTACTTCATTATTTTAGATTAATTCCCTTTGTATGCTAGTTGCAAAACGCGCACGGTCTAGAGTGAACTGTGATCATGAGGTTTTCCTCAGAGTACAAACACTGGAATAAGCCCCAAATGAGCTGATGTGTACGTATTCGTGTTTCAGTTAATCTGACTGAAAAGTCTTTCCAATAATTGCAATATTTTTTCTTTTTATATTCCCGTACAGATGTCAAATCACAAGGCATTTATCGTTCAAAAGATTAAAAGCTTTGTGTGGCTGACGGTGGAAAGGTTATGCCAAACTCACTCGACCTCTTCAGAGAATTATATTTCCCACTAAACGATCACCTTTGGAGAGAAGTTGAAAAGCATAAGAAGAAATTCATTATTTTTAGGGAATGACCTCTTATTGAGCAACGTCATCCTAGAAGTTCACTATCATTTATGCACAGAGGCTGGGGTAAGAGGAAGAATGACTTTTTATTTTCTGTTGATCGATTTGTGTGTAAATTCAACATTTTCCGAGTTTCTAAAAAACTCTGAAAGTCACAAATATCTCTTTTTAAAAACAAATTAAACTCGCCATCATAGTCGATAAATGAAAAATCGGAGTGTAAAAAAAATTACTTGTATCCCATATCGTATCTATGTTTGGTGGTTTCCGTGGCATAAATCATCATTCATATTTATATCAACTGATATGCATGTTTGTGTGATCAGTTTAACCAACAAAGTCATTACTCTGAACCAGTTCTAAGGCGATGAATAAATGTAGTGTTTGCTCATTTCGAACCTTATCATGAAAGTAGCTTTTCTACTGACTGCTTCAGGTTCAAGTTTCATGGCAGTCATGCTGACTCAAGAAACACTTGGAATTCCAACATATTATTTCAATTCTCTTGTAGAGATGCATCAATAGTAAGTTTTGAGGTGAGAGAAAATGGACAACAATTGAAATGTAGTTTTCAGGCTAGCTAGTCAGAAGTTGACTTTTATTTATGCCTTTGAAGTAGTGAAATCAGTTTGAATTCCATCAAAGTGTCGGTTGAAAATTTCACTTATAGCTGATTTCCAAGTGCTCTACCCTCCTTAAAAAATATGTGCGACTGGTTGTTGATACTCTTTTTTTTTTTGCTTGTTTGTTTGTTCCATTGTTCCCGGCCATACCGTTTAGTCTACGGACTTGCAAATTGGCATTTGTACCTCATGGACCCCTTTTAAAAATGTTTACTGTTATTTTGGAAAAGAAGCTTTTTTTACCATTCTGGGCTTTTCTATCCTATGATCGACTGAGGTGTCACGCATAGGAGCAGGCTGTAAAATGTATATGTATATACTGCTCTAGAACTTTAAAAGGGATTGCTCTGTCACTTCAGTAACTTATTTCAAAAGTTTAGCTTTGTCTGATATACGAAGATTGTGTTGCACTAATATTTCAGTTATGTCTCGAAATAAGCATTCAAAATCCTGACCTTTTACTTAGACTTATATACCGACCTCTGGCGCCAAAGAAAAAATGCAGCTGACCATGAATTCTATTCATTTTCAAACAGATATTCACTGCACATTTGTATCAAATGAATGTTTTCCTAATCCTTTGTAAAACATCGTTTACGAGTATTAAATTGAATTGAAAGACATTGTAGTTAATACTAAAATCGGCGTACATAAGACGGACAGAAATATTAATAGATTGGAACAGACTGAGAAAGATATGGATTGATATTCTATCCACATGAACAAACACATAGGTATGAAAAGACATGTATAGATAGAGATAGATATGAACAGAGGGATAGATATGAACTGATTGACATAGAGAAATATGAACGAAGATAGATCCATAGATAAAATCTGAAGGTCAAATAGGTAATGACATGACTGAATATGTAATCAACCAATTATTTCTTCCGAGATGAATTAATGACAATATTGGCGCTAGTTCCGACTTTTTTTTCCAGAGTTCTTCAGATATATTGCACCCCGACAACTACCGTACCTCCACGGAGTGGAAGGGTCAGCAGGCTCTACGCATCGTCTCTGTTGATAATACACAACAGACAGAGTGAAATATAAAGGATGATGAAAAGTGGGAACTGAACGAAAAAGTAAGTTACAATGTCTATTAGCATCTTTGAACTCTTTATTGTTTACATTGTTCAAACGATCGTACGTGTCAGCCGATTCATTCTGCCACCTTCTGCGGGCGTACTTCTACCAGTTTCCCCGGAGCATTTCATGGTGTTGGACAAATTTTGTCAGCCTCCCTCTCCAGTAGTAGCAACGCTGATAACATGTCGGATTCAAATAATTTTCTTTCCTTTCCTTTTGACACAAGGGTTGATATAATGTGGACGTCAAAGGAAAACGGTGCCATTGTTGGATAGAAATTAACAGAAATAAAAATTCATAGTCCATTTAACTTGGAAGTAACATTTTGCTTCTTCATTCTGTATCATTAATGAAATCTTGGCAAGAATGTCGAAAGTATATGCAGAGAATCAGTCATGAAGACTACATAGGTAATGCAATTTTTACCGAGTAGTTAGTTCGGTGAAAAAAATGGCAAGAAAATGGAAGTGAATCTGCTTAAGATATATCAAAGAAATTGATGATGAAACAGCAACATGAGAATCTATAGAAACTTCCATTAAGACCTTTGTGGCTGGTCGTTTTCGTAAGGACATTGATGGAGATGTCTAAGTCAAACAAACATACTCACATCTGTATCTCTTTCTCAGCTTTTCTCTCCCCCTCTCTCTCTGTACATATATGATGCTCTTCTATAGGAATTGACCCTCTGGTGGATGAGGGATTTTTGTGTAATTTTAATATAACGCTTATTGCCTGTCCACTTCCGTAGTCCAGAGGTAGGATATCGGCCCACGGGTCTGAAGTGAAGGTTTCAATTCTGCCTCGCGGTCCTGGATGGGATAATGGAGAGTTTATAGCCGCACTGAAGAGATGTAATACATCGAAACAGCTGTCTGTGGATGAGACAATGATATATATATATAGAGAGAGAGAGAAAGATAAGAAATAGATATCCAGTTGAATACGACGGTCATGGAATATTTTGAAAATATATCATGAAATGTTTCTGCTCAAGAAAACGTACGCTTGAATTTATAGTTGTCCAAAAGTCTTATCATACCTAGTATATATATATATGTTTTTTTTCACTTCTTCTGCCTTTCCTTCTCCTTTGTCTTTTTATGTTTCAATCTTTCTTCTTTCTGCCCTCACGGAATAGAAAGAAAATGATGTTTTCAAGCAGCCAAACCCCCACTTCGTTGTCAGCTACGTCTCTGTTCGTGGACAAGAGTTGTGAGACTGACGGAATGGTACTTCGTTCTCTGAAGATCAAAGAATCAATTACAATCACACATGAGAATCGACATTTCAATGTTTGCATTGTATTTAGATAGATCAATGGTCATTAACCAGTGGAGAAAGCTACCCCCGTAAGGAGGAATGAATAATTTTAAGACCAATGCAAAACCACATGGGGAAAGTAATAATTTGGGGAATTCTCTTGAGAAGTGTTAGCATAATATCTTGGTTAATTCAATATATTAAAATTATCTTTTCCACAGATTTGCAGTACTTATTTCAAACAAATAATTCAGTTCAATATGTGAGGGGAGGGGGTCATTTGGATGAAACGAGTGGGTAGGACGGGGCGTTTTTCTGTCTATTATTTATATTCTTTGCTTGCCTCAAATACTTATCCTATCGCTTATTCCCTTCTTATTTTTTGTTGCTGTTTTTACTTCCTCCTCGAAAATCAGCTGTGATTACGACAGCATCTTGATGTTATTCATCGGGACTCAAGTAGCCCCCAGAATTTCTAGAGGCCAGTGAGAAAAAAAAAGCAGCAAAAAACAGCCTTTCGCTGTCTGCCGTCAGAGCATTCGACTCGCCATTTTGTCCCGGTCAAGGATTTCCGGACGGATATAAAATCGTCACTTGATAACAACAATGTTCCGACTGTCACACACTTCAGAAAACTTGGCCCAACGCAAATGGCCACAAGTGTCACGTATGGAAAATATCCGGTCCTCACAAAGATGTGTGAAAGGCTTCATTCATTCATTTCTTGTCACTCGCAGCTAGGCCATTCAGAGTGTTCGAGGGTCAAAAGATTAACTTGCGTCATGAGGCGTAGTGTAGAGATAAGTATTTACATATGTTGTTTTTCTCTCTAACTCGTCTCCACATTCTCGTAAACTCGGCGCAAATATTTTTTCCTGTCCATCTTATCATAATCCTCAAGAATTCAGTTTATCCCTTGCTTATTACAAAAACAATGCAGCATAACACCATGAAAATTGCTGTTTGTTCAAATGGGATACTGGAGCAGGGTTCTAGCATATTAGTTTCCCCTAATATGGTAATGGACGGGGTCGATTTATGGTGTAAATTCATTGTAAAAGGGAAATATCTTTGAGTCAGCTGTTTCAGGTGCATCCATTGAGTACTGATGAAAAAATGCTTTATAGCAGAGCGAGTACAGAATTGTATTGTTCGTAGAGAAGGGGAAGAAAAAGAGAAATATCTTTCAAACAATAGGTACGTTGATATCGTTAATAAAGAAAGTGTATGAATTTACATTGAAGTTTTTACCGAAATCCTAACAAAAAACCCTAAAAATCACAAATATAACTTTTGAGAAACAAAATAAATTGAACATTATCTGATTTCTATCTATCTATCTATCTATCTATCTATCTATCTATCTATATATCTATCAGGAACATTCAACGGAAACTCTCACCAGAACTTCAGTTTTTGCGCTGATCTGGCTGGCTGCTCTGACGTACAGGCTGCATCGATGGAATTGAGAGCAAAGTAAATTTGTACATTTACTCCTCATTATGACTAGAAAAAAGTTTTTTTTGTCGAAAATTCCGCCCTCAAATAGGTTGTATAATGAGAGTGGTCGCTTTACAATGTATGTTTATGCTAAATTGGTCACTTACTCTGTGTTCGGCAGCATTCACATTTGAAAAAATCTAGACTTTTCTAATATTCACTACCCAATAAACGGTGGAGAAGTGACTTATTCATTGATCACCCTTCTTTAGGATCTTTTAATTGATCACCCCAATACGGCATGCTGCAAAAATATATTGGTCATGTGACAGTTTTTATTGGGTGGCTCTGTTTATCCATTGGAACACTGTAGCCAAGATAAAGCGACACACCTGTTGGATTGGTGTTCTCTTTTCATTGTGTCAGTGTTACCATTACACGTAGAGAAGTCTGGCAAATCCTGGGGAAGGTCTATGTGCGACGACGGTCAATAAAAGACTGATGATGATGATGATGATGATTATGTTTTTTAATGCCGTAAATAATGGGAGCGTAGAATCTATCTGATAAATATTCGATGCATTAATACAAAGGTAATTGAAAATCAAGTCATAGTCATTGCACTAAGATCAAAATGAAAACAGAGTAATACTATCATTGACATGTCAGACATATTTGTCGTATTTTTGGCAGTATAGCAAATAGAAAAATAAATTAATTTGCAAGTAAAGAATGTATTTGCTCTAATATCCATGTTTTTCTTAATTTAGGGCCCTTAATAAGGAAGGTTTCGCATTAGCTTAATCCGGTCTTGATGATGACACTCACTATAATCCCGTAAAGTGTTAGTGTACAAATCTTGAACAAATCCAAACTGTTTGAGCTTTGCACCAAACTCAACACTAATTTTAAATAATCGAAATGTCTTGATTACAAAATCGTCAATGAATATCCTCACTAACCAGCAAATTCGATTCTCATTAGATGAAAATAATCTATGTCAAAATTGACTTCGTAAAGTAAGCGTTTTTTTTATAAAATATTATGCAAAAAAGGCTGAATTTATCCAAGTCGAAATTAATAGAAAACAGCTGACTCATTTGCGATAATATTTTTTTCAAATACATGTGTTTTATAGATCCTTCCGATTTTGGATTTCTTTATGCTTGATAGATAGTCAGAGATAGGTGTAGATATAGGTGTATTTTTCTTTCAGAAAGTAAGCAATTATAAGATAAATCAATGAAGATTCGCTAACTCCAAAATATCAATATGATAAAATTTTCATTGCTTAATTTGAATAAACAGTTATGAATTCAGTGTCATTGGTTCGGTACGTTCGGTGTGATTTTATAGATTTATTATAAAGCGAAAAGTTACGATTATATGCATCGCTAGGCTTACGTTTTGATTGTTTTGTAAAGATTAATAAACACCTGGAAATTTATTCAAATCATTGCGTAAGTGTAATACGTATGGATATATACTTCTTCGTTTATTTATCGAAAATGCCGTAAAGTATAATCAGATTCAGAAAAGCCAACACAGTTGAGTGTTTAGACATTTCGTCTAATAATCTAATACGAACAAAATATAAGCTGTAGAGCAGGGGTCGTCACTCCCTTCAAAGAACCCTAGATCTTTCATTGATCTCCAGATGAGGTTGCCAAAAGAGAGATATCAAACATACCGATACCACAGCCCAAACGTATTAAATCCATAGTATATAACTAAATATCAATCGATACAATAATAATGTAATTCTATCACATTTATTGGACACTGAGAAAGCAACCCGTCCTTGTCTCTTCACAGGGCTTTTAAATCAACGAGCATGTGTCAGTAAAGAGAATATAAAATTAGTCGTCAATGAAAAGAACATGAAAATTAGAAATGTGTATCAGTAAACTTGCTGATATTCTTACTGATATTCAATAAATTATTAGTGAGTTTGTCCCCCAAAGTACCCCCCTCTTTATTCCCCAAAACATTTCATGACCAATGAGAAATTAACGTTTTCAGTTTGAGTTTGACAAAGAAAAAAATCTCAACTATAGACAAGCCCTCGGAATTTCATTACAGAAATAAACAGCACGCATGTATTTTCATTCTCTGGGTTAATAAACAAATAGTGTCTTAATAAAATTCATTTTATCGCTCGCGGCCAGGCCAGTCAGTGGGTTCAAGGTGCGCAGGGAAGGGGGGTCGTACACGTTATCGAGCGTAGTGTGAAGATCGGGCCTTTTATTTGGAGGATTAACGGGGTCTTTAACTGTTCTCCCGCTGCTCACGGCACCTGGTATTTCCAGGATGTCTCCAATCAAGGTAATGACCCGGCTTGACGTTGCTTAACTTCGATGATCATACGGGCACCGGAGTACCTACTGCAATTTGGCCTGTGTCTAATGATTTTCTTTGTACATTATACGAATGTCAACTTTTGACTCACTCACTTTCCGAGTTAATAAACAACCACTGTCTATATGATACGAGCCACAGCGACGGGTAAAGAAGTTTTACGCTGGTTGTACCTTCATTGAAATCAAGAGGTTCAAAGGTCACGTGCCTTTCGGGAAACTCTGTGAGAAATCATATTGCCCAGGGGAATGTGAAGGTGAATTTCCGACAGGACCCGAACAGCCGATGGCGTTTCATGCAAATAGAAGGCTACAGAAATGTCTTCCGGAGTAAAATTGTTCAACCCTTGACCGCTACGAGCAATGGTCACACCACAGACCAGGGAATGGACACTACCCGAAGGGATTGACCTCTATCGCTTCGCTAGTTAAGATTAATGAACACATCAAACCGTTATCAAATAATTCTGCTAGCATGAGGTATCACCGTGAAGCATTAGGTAGCGTGTCTGAACCTGGCACCGTCGGTGTGTTTCATTCGAAATATGCATCAGACCTGCTACGAAGTGATCAGAAATACATTTTCTTTTATTCACTTTTGATACGCAGCGACTACGTATCTTCTATACCGATTGTTGCTGCTACAAAATATATTTGCCTGTTGCTATCTGATATCTAGAACCTCTACATTTCCTGAAGGAACTACAGATTAGCACGCCCCTATCCTCTTAATGAAAGAAAAACTTGAAAAAATAAACTGTATGGAGGCACATAATGAGGCATTAAAACGCCCTGGTCAGTGTTAGAAGGGCGTTATTCGAGAGGAAATAATAACTTGTAGAATTCCAAAATATAAACCTTATATATATATATATATATATATATATATATATATATATATATATATATATATATATATATATATTGAGAGAGAGAGAGAGGGGGGGGAGAGAGTGAGAGAGACAGAAAGGGGGGAAGAATTTAGTCGACATGATAAAAATGGAGAAATTATAGTAATCAAACTACGAAGAAGGTTTCTTCTCGATCGTAATTTCGGTTTGGGGTTAAAGCAGTCAGTTTTAGATGAATTGGTCATTATTGTTTGCTGATCATTCCATTCAAAAATAGAAATCGAAGTTCAATGATCGATTCTGAATGTAATTTAAGAATATATTCGCTTGCCTATCTGATAATCATGTCACACAATCAAGCGCCATATTTGGAAATATCCGATTCCAACAACTTCAAACCAAATCTCACTTCGGGCATGCGTAGTTGGACACTTCCAAAAGTAAGAGAAGAACAAAGTTTGAAGACAATCTTTATGAGTTAACCAAAAACACCGTACACAGAAATACATACGTACGTATATAAAGAGTCTCAAAATGTATTAGCTTATGAAAAGAGTAATGGCACTTTTTTTACATTGATACCCACAAGAAACTATGTAAACAATGCAGTTTACAACAAATCAGGTATTATCATTTCATAGAGCGGTTCTTCATCGTCGTCGTAAATTTCCTATTTTCCACTCGAGTTGGAGTTAACGATCCACTGGACATAATTGGTATAGAAGACTTTTGTATGATTTTTCTTTAGGAGTTCAAACTTGGACGAAAAGCAGGTGAAACTGTGCGAAACCAAGAATTTAGCCTGAATCGGTTCCTGATTGATTAGTTCAAAGTTGGTTCAAGTTGTTTCGGCGAGAAAATGAAAGTTCCAAATGCTAAGAACATCCAGGAATTGACCAACACTCCAAGAATGAGACTTTCTAAGCTTTTTTTTTTTTACTTTAATTTATTTGTATAATAAAACGGGTAGATCAGAACTGGCCCGCGTAGTTCCTGTTGAAACCTTTAAAAAGTTCTCAAATTTGCGAATTCATGTGTTCCATTTTGATGATAATAGTTTGCATGTGGAAGCGACCATTAGATTCAGCTAGAACTCCACTAAAAATAAAAAAACTAATATTCTCTTCCAAAACTGACAAAGGTCTAATCGATTGAATACACATAAAATAAAGATAAAAGCTAATAAAGTAATTCAAATTTTCCCCGTCAGAGTTTACACTCGGTAAACCGATTAAATTTTCTTCTACTCACTAAACTATTGACACTGGTTTTCTAAGAAATTATTGAATCTTTAAATAAAAGCCTGACAATTAGGATAAACTGAACAGTTAACAGTAATATACGCCGCCGGAGCACTTTCTAAATGGTCCTCTATACATTTTTGAAAAACTCGAATATAGAACGCAGGTGAATGGTTTATCGCAAAAAAGGGGATATATATAAGATCTCGAATCGATTTTTATCAAGAATTACTTGATAAGCACAGAAAAACACGAAACAAATTTGTAGTGAGGATTCAATAGGTATATATAAGTATAATATGTATACATATATATACATATATTAGATTCGATTCCTGCAGTAGCCTCATTTTCTTCAATTGTTTATTCTATTTACGTTGTCTAAATTGGGTGATATATCAAACTCGTAACGACGGGAGATCATTTCAAAAAGTCTTCTATCTAACATAACGCATTTTATAATGGATACATATAATCATAAATTTGTTATAGTATTTTGAAACACAATTTAAAATGAACCCATTGATACTCAGTGAATGTGTCATTTCGCCCACACAGTGTAAATAGAATAAGAATTAACGAAAGGAGTTGCAGCAGTAATCAAACTTGCAACCAATAGTAAGCCGCTTAAACGTAGCGTCGCTCTTTCCATTGAGCTAAGCATCCCAGTAGGAAGGTGAACGCTCAAATAAACTGCTTTATTCTCATCCTCTCATCTGGTTATTCATCTGATCCATTGTTTCTTATTGCGAACAATTCTATTTTTAAGAAATAGATTTTTTATCCGACAGAAATAATTATAAATGCGTTACATCATTTTAAACTCTATTTGAAATTACTTCCCGTTATTACGCAGTGAATTTATCATTTGGCCTTGACAGCGTGAATAGAATAACATTAAAGAAAAGGAGGCAACTCAAGCAATCTATTCACACAAGTTTCAACGGTCCCAATTCATCTAAATTACAGGTCAAATCTTGCAAAAAGGAAATGTCGGATTTCTGTGGGGTTTGTATTTGCACTCTCTGAAAGAGTCTGTCTATAAATATTTTCTGTTTTTATCATCTAGGACTTTCGCAATAACTATTAAGATCCCACTCACAAAACTATATATATTGGAATCAGCAACATAAGAGATGCTTTTTCATCATTTATTCAAACTGACACGTATGTGTAGGGGTCGATGGTTTAAAAAATATTTTAGGGTACTCATTTGTAGACTTTGTAGTCATGTCTGTTCAGTAGGCGAGTGTTTAGAGCCTCTGAAAAAGGATTTGATTGACCTAGTGGAAACTCTAACAGGAAAATCTTTTTCTCTTTTAGTTTCATATGCTTTCAAACTATTTGACCTTTGAACCTCAGGGACAGTTGTTCGGTTTGATTTTTAAAATATCCAGGTTCAAGACGGAGTTCAACCATAACAAGCAGTGGGGGCCACAGAGGAAAAACAAAAGCATATTCGAAATCAGTGAGTCGGAGTTAACATATATTGCACATTTTAAGGTCGAATTTTGTAAAAGAAAAATTCGTTATGGGCCTGCGTTCGCGCTCGGTTAAAAAAATCTTATCATTCAATAAATCATCTAAAAACCTAGCAAAAGAGTACACCAGCGTTTAGAAACAGGGTAAATACGATCATCGGGCCAAATTCATGACACTCTGTTTATTTTTTTTCTTTCAATTTAGATCCGATGGTCCGCTTTGAAGAGCTAAGTAATAACACCAAAAATGAGCTCATGAATTCCCAGTTTAGAGAAACATTGTTCAATTTTTTAAAAAGGGATACACAGACTCGTTTGAGTGCAGACCTGCTCAGGAGTGTGTGCTCGCTCAAATGTCGAGTGGAGGGTACAATGGAGCACAACCTCCACTACGTCTCTTTTTACATTATGAAATCTCTATCAACCCTAAAGATTATATAAAATATGTATACACTCAGCGACGCGCACATAAACACACATACACTCCTATATATATATATATATATATATATATATATATATATATATATATATATCCAAAAGAGTAGCTGAATGCATAGATATTTTTTTTTAGTTTAAAATCGGCTCAAAACTACTATTTTCCCATTCTTATTTATTTGAAGGGGAAAACATTCAACGTCAGTACGTATATAAGTATGCATTATATGCAAGCAAGGTATTCGTCGAACTTTTTGCCCTCGACTAATTGGATGACTGCGTGAAAATAAGGGACGTTTCTGATAGATGGACTGTTGATAAAGTAGTCAAAAGATCAGTTCGGCAGGAGTTGACTGGACAGAGTATTTATACCAGCCATTACTGAGAGATAAGAAACAGAAGTTGGTTTGTGAACGTGTGTGTGTGTGTGTGTGTGTGTGTGTGAGAGAGAGAGAGAGAGAGAAAGAGAGAGAGAGAGAGAAGCAGCTGTTATGCACTGATGTGAGGGTTTGTGTTCGTGAAAGAGAGAATGAGAACAGGGATTTATGTGTCAGTCCATGTGTAGTATCATGTGCTTGGAATAAAAAAATATCTAAATACATGCAAAGAAGATGTAGAGTTATGCGTGCATTTGATAGGCAGGGGGTATGGAAGAAATATTCCTCAGGAATGGGACATTGGGCGGTGATAGGGAGACGGACAAGCGATTAGAGTACAAGGGAGAGATAGGGGAGGATTCTGTGAATGTGTGCGCTCGAGTCACAGAGATGGCGGGAAAATTGTAACCGATGAGAAAGGGATATTTTTTCCCTCTTTCTGCTTTTTTCTCATCTTGAATTTTTTCCACCAAACCATTCGAAAGATAAACACGCAGTGGCGAGCATACACGTAGATTTTGCATGAATATGCATTCCTATGCTGAACTCTCAGATTGTTTATATGTGAACGTAGTCATAATTCCTATGAAGAAACAAATAGACACTATTATTTTACTAATTTGGGAATTTAATGAAAATGGAATCATTATCAGTAACTCAAGTTATTTTTCTAGCGTTTCAACAAATGTAAAAGAAATTAGTGCACACATTTTCACAATACCTCGTACTCCAGAGATACGGGAATTATCAAAATTATTTCAAAAATGATATGTCGTTTGGCGAAATGACCCCAAAATCAAATGACATCGAAATTTGGAATTCCAGTTTCAACTGCATGATCGTAATGACAGACCGGAAACCAGTGTTTGTGTGAGAGGCGGGAAATTAAGCAAGATTTCCCGATTCAGGGAGACACGTGTAGCCGAGTATTTTCCAATCAGTTAAATAATAACATCATTATCAAGATGCGAGAGTTAGGAGAAAGTAATCTCTAGCAGAAGTCACTGCATCGTGCATAAGAAAAGATCATGCTTAACATCACACGGAAAGATCACAAGACAACACAGTATATTAGAGAAATAACATCTCTGATGTATAATAGAACCAACTAGAAATCTCTTATTGCAATGGGCGGGCGATATTGCAAGAATGTCGGACGATCGAGGGATATCACATCTCACAACGTGGCTCCCAAGAGATCTTATGCAAAATTTGATATACACCTATTCTTTCTGCGGTAGTTACTCCCCCCCCCCCAAACAGAACCCTTTCAGTGAAAGATGAGTTTCACACGCCAAAATATGACGCGTCGAAAATGTTATTTTGAAGATGGTAGGGTCATTTTGTGTCGTAAAATGTGAAACTGTAAAAATATTTTCTTTAAGTTGTAAATATTGCCTGATTGGATAAACCACGAGTGAAGGTTGCAGATCTAATAAATTGATGTATGAAAGAGAACAACCTATTTATGTTGATGGCAAGTCCAACAATTTTCATTTGATTGCGGAAATATTAAATCGTTCAATAAAAGTTGCTTATCTGCAAATAGCAGTCTTTTAACTTTTGTCATGATTTGTATTTGTGTGCATCAGTAGTTGAGTATATATATATATATATATATATATATATATATATATATATATATATATATATATATATATATATATATATATATATATATATATATATATCATCATCATCAGTCTTTCAACGTCCGTCACTGGACATAGACCTTCCCCAGGGTTCGCCACACTTCTCTATCATGGGTGTCGCGGAGCCAGTACTTTCTGATAGATCATTAGATAGGTGTATAAATATCATTGTAGATGATTACACAATACACAGGCATATCAGGGTGTGTATTGGACGGCACGAAATGAGGTGTTTGTAAATAAAGAACGGGTGTGGAGGGGAATAAAGGAGGGAGAGAGAGAGAGAGAGAGAGGCAGTAAACTCTCTCTAAAACTCTTCCTCTTCACTTTTCTTTTCTTTTCCTTCTATTTATTCTTTCTCATCCGACCTTCCACCAGACGCACGTACACACACTCAGACACTTACACACACACACACACACACATACTCTCTCTCTCTCTCTCTGATACACACGGTCATTTATTCAAAGCGAGACACAATTAAGTTATACAGATGTAGATTATGGTAGTTAAACACAGCACTGTGATGTTATACAAAGGCTCCAAAAGTATAACTATACAACATATTGATCAGATATTAGCACACTGATGACGTTAAAAGCCATTTACTTATTTTTTTAAGACATCCAGATTATCAAAAATCTCAAAAAGAGATTCAGTGACAGTTTCCTATCTTGGATGAACAGTTCACGTCATACTTAAATTAACGGAGCCCAATATTGTAATAAAGAACAGATTAATGGCTTTTAACCTTATTGTTTTAATCTATCAATGACTTTTTGCAGCCTTTGTAATGGTGTGTTTACCATATTTTGTCTCCGTATAAGCAAAGATCATTTTCTTTTTATCAAATGCCATCTCTAATTCACATCCTTGTTTTTTCTTTTGAATTTATTTCTTTTAATCATTTTTATCCTATGAGTCAATCTGCCGATGTTGACCTTTAAAAATTTGACTTTTTAGCCAAAAGATCTGTAGGTGTAAGAAAGATTTTGAGATCTGGGAGGGATGTAAGCCTTAAAAAAATGTCGAGATTTGCAGATTTTGTGGTTTCCTTCTTCCTTTCACTCACGTCATCTCATTTAAGTCGACTGTTCATAGCTGAACTCTAATTATTCAGCTTTGACTTTATTTTCCTACGTATCAAAAATGGCAGACCGAAATTCAGTTACGTCATGCACGAAGAAGAGTGACATAATGACGTTCACAAAAACTGATCACCAATTCCCTCTTACGAGTTCGACTCAGGTCGATTTGTTTTGCAAAAGTTTGCGAATTCCATTTACAGGAATTACTGATAAGGTGTTGAAATGGGATAAATTCTTTTGGAATAATACTGCACATAAAATGAATTCTGTTTTTTTTTTTTACCTTTTATATATGAAGCCAAGCTTGTTTCTTGTGTATTCATGACTTTTTTCAATTATCTGCTCTTCATTGCCTCGTTTTTTCTTCTTCTTCCACCTTTTCTGAACTCTTCATTCTAGAAACGATCCTTCCCCTTAAAACCTTTTCTTCATCATTTACTTTTTTTTTTTCACTTTTAGTGTTCAAAATCTAGGGGCATTTTATCTTTATTTTCGAGGGCTAAAATCTAAAACTGTTTTTTCACTTTCAAGTGTCAAAATCTGGGAGGAGGAATTTCTCTTCTATGGTCAAAAGCAAGGGGATTTTTTTTTCACTTTTTGGGGTCAATGTCAAGTTTAGTGGTGAAAATCAACATGAGTCATTTTTCCCCTTTTAGAGGTCGAATCAAGGCTCTGAACTCTTTTTATCGAAATAACCTTTCTTTTTCACTTTTAGGGGTCAATATATAGAGGAGACCCTCCTTTTACTCTGAGGGTCTAATGAAAAAATGAGTTTTTAGTTGTCAAAAACGAGAGGAAATTCTTCCCCATTTCTTTT
>OY735222.1:34653890-34863890 GCA_963457665.1 Thysanoteuthis rhombus
ACTTATGGGTGCAATATCTAGCTGAGTAAAAATTTTCCTATGTATTGACACACTTTATAGATTTATGTATTACGTTGATAATCAATATTAAATATATCATGGAAGAAAACTCATCAATGTTCACATTGTACATCTAATCTTTATTCACACATATACACATATACGGAAAGCACTCATTCAAGCACATATCTCCCAATGATTGCAATCAGAAGTATTTAAGATTAAAAAGATTTAAATTTACATGCATCCTGAAAAGTATAAACACATATGTACATTAAAAACAGTTATTAGACATAGTAACGGATTAACTGAGTCATATACTTATAGCTCCGTATTAGATTAGCGATTTGACTCAATTATTGCATTCAATTTGATATTGAAGAATATTGCTTGGGTAGTACCTCACTGGGTGATCATCATTGTGTTCTCATTCCAGAGGAAGTTAATCTTTTGGAAACATTTTAAATGCATTTACCTGAACGATTTTTCTTCTCAAAACATGCACCTATGTATTAAAATCTGTAGGAAATAAAACCTTTATATCACAGAAAAAGGGGATATACACCAATCCGGAAGAAGGTTGTAGAATGGACGGCTAAAACATTGTTCGTAGCAACAAAAGTAACACTGACCACTGAGGTTCAGTGGCAGAGTGCTCGCCTCTGGTGTGTTAGGTTATGGTTCTATTCAATAACGAATCATACCAAATACTTTTAAAATAGTACCCAATGCTGTTTCACAAAGCATAAAGACTGAGATTGAAGAATAACACCGCAAGAAGTCACGGTAAATTATGTTGAATACCACCGTTCTCGTAAGATTGCTAAAGTTAAGCAACGTCAAGCCTGGTCAGTTCGTAGATGAGTGACCATTGAGGAATACTAGGCGCTGTAAGCAGAACAAAGGGTCTGGCAAGCCGGAAGTAGGGCATTAACAATTTCCTGTGTGTATCTAACGCTGTAACACCGTCGATGGGGGCATAAGCAGCCAATAACAATGCGTGCAAAGTCTGAACAACGTTTGATTAAGAATCTTTTAAAGACATTTTTGCAACCAGAGGCCTCTGGTGTTTCACTCGAACGTCAGCAAATGTTTTATTTTCTTATCTTTGGCAACATTAGCGAGGCACCCATTGAAAACTGAACTTCCCAGTTATACATGAGACTAACTTCACTTACAGACATTGTGTATACAAAAATAGGTTTTTACAACACTTAGCTTCAGCTGACACAAGGCCACAATATCGAATCCCGGGTAATAGAGACCTTTCTCACGTCGGGTCTTTAACTGTCTAGTAACGGATCCAGGCTTAATAGATACACTGTTAATGCTCTGTTATCTGCATCATCTGAAACGAATATCTTCAATTCAAGTCGACACGTTGTTTGTTGGTCTGAATATGTCTCTAGGCCAATATCTAATACCTGTCTTTCTAAATATATCACCAACGGCCGGAAGATACGATTCATTTCCGACTTGCTTTCGTTGCAACGATTCATGGATTCTATGCGCTGGTCTGTTTGCAACAACACACTGACAAGTAATAATAAAGTTGATCAGTTGAAAAGAAAACACGTTTTATTGCATATTTTGTCTTTGCTGTCGCGCCCAGTCAATCAAATATTGATGCGCCTTCCGGTAATATAAAGAATTCGTTTCCTTTCATTCTTCCTTATCTTCATTCTTTTCGTACTCACCTACTCACTCCTCTAAATTAAATATGTCATCCACACCCTTCCATTCATCCCCCGACTACTCTCACTATTTCGATTAGTCTCTTTTACTTCCCTCGAAATCACCCATTACTTTAAGCCATTCTTCTTCCGCTTCTTAAAAGTTAAAACTATTTCTTCAACATAATTTCTTTGTAGCTTTTCTGTTTCTTTGTATCCTCGCAGTAGTAGACTGGACGCTCTCCAGCAAGGCAGTAAGAAAAAAAAACTACAACCAATAATGAAGTATGTTCTACTCCTACGCTGGTTACGGCTTCAGCTGTCCGTGCTAGGACTCAACACATCACGAAACTACTTATTCCACCCGTTTACGATATGTCTAACAGAAACGACAAGCACCCGAAGAGGCATCAGTCGATTCAACCTGCTCTATTTCACCTATAGTTTGGTGGATGGATGGATACATGCTTTTCCCAAGGATATTACTGCAAAGTGAACACAAATGGTCTCAGCTGGAGTTGCGCTCCCACTGCACCTCCTTACTATCACTGAGCTTACATTAATATACCAAAGACCTATAGTAGCTGAGCACTCAATGAAAATTCAATACACTAATGATACGAACGTACTCAACGATCAGTGCATAATCTCGATATCAATATAAAAGTAATGTATTTCAGTATTATGTCCTTCTGACATGATTAATATACAGTGTTTTCTTCCAGACTTATAGTGTTATTTTTGCTGTTTTATCAGAATGTTTCAGCCACTACCTTCCCAAGGTGTCCATTATAACTGGAAATATTGAATGGAATCCTATATTGTATTGAGATAGGTATATTGTTTAAATCCCTTACTTAAAAAAAAAGAAACTTTCTGTGGAATTCCAGATATCGTAATTGTCACTTTTCTCCTTCTGTTAACACTTTGTTTTCTCCGCTGAATTTATGTATTCTTGCAATGAATGAACTCACGACTTCCAGGGAACGAATCTCCTTTAGACGAAGGAACGCAGACATAGACTAAAAATGAGAGAGGAATGAGAATAATCAATGATGATGATGATGATGATGATAGTCGTGGAAGCTTTATTCATTTCCTAGAAAATTGTGCTGTTTGGACTGTACGATGGCAAAACATACCCTATTTGCCAGTGGGATCATCATATCACACTTGTTTATCATTAGGAAAGGGTCATGTTATTGGTTGCTTTGGAGTGAAAACAGGTCTTACTTCAAGCTGGAATAATTCGAACGGGTTCGCATTAATATCCATTTCTATTTTTATTTCTTGAATCATCATTTTTTTGTACAGAATTTCCACGCAGGCAATGCAAAAAGAAGATTAGTAGCGATGTGAAGAAGTGTAAATACCAGTGTAGTTCAAGCCATGAAGTCCCTCAATAATATGAATAGTAAACGTTTTTTAAAGATGCGGTTATGTGCTTTTTCAATTATTTCAAAGTTTTGCTCAATTGTATCTTTTATCTTTCCAACCTACTTTAAGTATATGGTTAGAAATATGGCTAAATACGCCCTAGTGATCCAACAATCAGTAAAAGTGTATTCATAACATTTATTTCTGTTTAACCACACTTTTTAAAAAAATTGTGGATTACAAGATTAAGTTTCGTCAAGCCAGAGCTGAGATTATGAACGTCTGAAAATGACAAAATAAATTCACAATGGCATTATTTTTCTTTCAAAGTAATGACGAAACTGATAAAATTATGATTTCAAGAGTAATTCTAAAGAAAACTATTTCTGTATTTTTCAAAATCATGAGTTTATCACAGACAGTCATTTTTTATTCCATCTGAGTGGCGCTTCCACTCAAAGATAATGAACTTTTTTTTTTCACTTAAACATAATCGTAACATAAAAAAACTCTTTCTATGTGACTGGCATCATCTGAAGGGTGTTTTTGAAAATGTTCCTTCTTCTATCCGCATCTACCGTGACTCTGTTCTGTCTCAGTCAATAAATTAGGGCATCACCATTTGAACAATAAAGGCTTTTATACGAAACAACTATCTTTGGAATTTTTCTATATTGATGTAATATTCACCAAGGGTTGTTAGATAAATACTAATTAAATGTGATATTCAGTAATTTTAAAAAAAAATCTATTTTATTAATTATTGTTTTTTTTTTTTGGAGCCAGAAAAGAAGGACCGAGACTGTGATAGTAGTATCAATGATGATGTTATATCTTTCATTTACAGGGTGGAGCTGAAACATCTGACACTTTTTAAAATGTTGTTCCTATCGTTTCTGGTTGAGTTGTCTAGTGACCTTTTGATGATCTAACAGTACAACGCTAAGAGCATGGATCGTGTGTCGGTACAGCAGAGTGTTTTTGCAGGGGAAACTTTCATCAAAACAATCTCTGTAAAATCTACTCAGTGGATGGATGTCCAGAAAACATTTTGAGACACGAAATTCTTCTATCAGTTTGCTTTTCAGCGATCAGTTAATTCTCACTGCGTTTCGCAGAGAAGACTCTTTCCACCTTCGACAAGCAAAAACTAGCTCTCAAAGAAGTCCTTCCTTTAGAGAAAAATAATCAGTTTTCTGTCTTGTATAGCCGTCAGAAACTGTCAACCAAAACTGTCAACATAGGTATCTTCAGTTTCCAAGTGGGTCTAGCTGACTATCCATGGTACCGGAGGAGATGGAGGACTAAACATTTGAACATCTGCTACTTACTATGTCTAGAAAAAAATTTTGTTTCATTACATACCCCCCCCCCAGCAAGAAGGGTTTAATAGTGGATTCATTTTTCAATATAAGTTTATGCTAAATTGGTTCCTCAGTTTGTGTCTGGCAGAATTCTGTTTGTTTTTTTTGAAAATTCGAACTTCTATGGTGATTACTGCCCAACAAAAGACGACAGCGGTAATTTATTCATTGATCATTCTCTTTTCAAACGTTTAATTAATCACCCCCAATACGACTGGCTGCCAGGAGACGTTGGTTACGTGACAATATCTACTGATTGATCAACATGACCTGTTTTTACAGGGTTTCGAGTTTCAGTAGCTAATACAGGCGAACAAGAGATTCGAAATGAGTGTATCATACAAAATTGATAGAACTTTCAGGTAGTGGAGAAGTCGCAATTTCTCATTCGGGAATTGAAAGGATTATAATTCAATTCGGTTGGAAGAGAATGGTGCATAGGAAAGAGCTGTTGAAGATAGATATATCTCTTGTATAGATGGGAAAGAAAGACATTGGCCAAAGCAACCATGCATGAGTTTGTATTCATAAATTCATAGACAGACAGGAAGAGACTGAGATAGGTTGATAGATAAATAGATAGATAGATAGATAAATACATACATACATGGCTTAGTTGAAAAGAATTTTGTGAGTAAGCATGTGTCTATATTGCTCCAAAGTCTCACGAAGGTGAGGCCTAGTTAAAATAAGCTGAAGAAAACAAGAAATGGTCGGAGTGTTTCGATATATCAGTCTGTCAGTCAGTCAGTGAGGGCAACTGATACAAGAGACGCAGGTGCATCTAAACAAAAAGTCTAAACTAGAACATAAAGCTAGCTGAATCAACAACAATATCAGACAAGATGTCAATATACTGGTTCAGGTCACCAAGGGCATAGTTTTAGAAAAACTATTCATGGCCAATGTTTTTGCTCCCTAGCCATGAGCTTCGTTATTTGGAACTTGACCTTTGGTCATTCCTACCAAGACATCCTTTCTAGTACATACGAGTATATGAATATTTGTGGTAGGGTGATAAGTTACCTCGGAAGGCTATTTAGAAAAGATTTATTTTTGTCTTTCTATGAGTCAATAAAGATGGCCCTTGCTTATCGATATCTGCTCGTGTGACTTGTTCTTCTATGATATTATTTTATCAGGGCTTTCTTTGTTTCGTTTTTTTCCTTTCCTTCTTCCTTCTCTTTCTTTCTTTCCTTCTTCTTCCCTTTTTCTTTCTTTCTCCCTTTTCCTCCTCCATTTTCTTTCTTTTCTTTCTTCCTTTCTTTTCTTTCTGTCCTCTCTTTCCTTCTTTTTTCTTTCTTCTTCGTATCCCAAATAGATAAATTTTTCCATACGTAATTCGAAGAAAATACGAAGATATAATTTGTTATGATTCTCACGGAAAATTGTAATATCCATCGAACCAGTTGATAGTGCATTCCATGACTTGAAAAGAAAAAACAACATTTTAGATCGGTAATATCCTTTACTATTCCTATAATATAAATATATAATTAAACAACTACTTCGATTGTAAATTCATGATAATGACTTTTGAACTCATTCTGGTTTTTAGAACCATACTTTGTTTTCTCTGCTTAAACTGGAAGAGACCAATCCAACCAGTTATAATGAGAGTTTGTCTGTGATTCGCTGGATACACCGTAGAATGAAACCTACTGAGAACACCAAGGGAATATTCATCTGGATACTTTTACTGTACGCTCAGTTTCAGACATATAACTCGTGTATAGGCACTTATCACAGAGTGAGAGCAATCATCATCATCATCATCATCATCATCATCATCATCATCATCATCACCAGCAGCAGCAGCAGCATCAGCCTTCTAGTGTCTTCCGTTGGACATAGAGACCCCTTATCCAGGATTTGCAAGACCTTTCGATTGTGGACAACGCGATGTCAATGTTTCCTGAGGTAGATAGTTTGCATATGATCTCTGGAGATCCAGATTGCAAGTCGTGATTCTTGCAGCATGGCTAGTCCATTTCCATTTGAGTTTTCTAATTGTTTTCATGGTTGTGCTTTGATTCTTCACAAACACAAATGAATATAACTTCGTGCCATTTGATTAGTCAGGTGAATATCTTGAATGCATGCATATAAAACAACTTTGCATTGTAACTCATCTATTTCGATTGTATTCATGGCTTATCTGGTTCCTTCTATTTAGATATTTTGAACTGGTTACGTTTGCTCCAAATTCACAGAAGAAAGATTATAAAACAATTTATTGACGGTTGATGCAAATTAAACATAATATTTTTGAAGTATAGATTATTGTGGGGAACTGTTTATAAGATATTGCATTTGAGTTTGCCTTTCGATATTGGGTCGGATATTCATAAGTTGGAATTCCACCAATTTTCGGATAACATCTTCGAAAAAAATACATGAATGTTTCCTTTTGCTGGGAAGAGATGAATTGGTTTGTTAATAAAATCTGTTACTTTGTACAATTAATTCTTTCGTGCTTCGGTTTATATGATTCTATTTATTGGTTTTAGCAACAAATTTCAACTATGATTTCTAAATTTCACAACTATAAAGTTTCAGAAAGAAAATTTAGACGCGACAGTCTGTGTTTAAACATATTTTCGAACAGGGATTTCAGAGACTAGTATTTCAATGTATCACAGACCCTCTCCACTACAAAGATTGGTACCATACAACCTTTGAGCCTTCTGTTTGTTTGTTTGTTCATTCGTTCCTCGTCTCCGTTGTTTTCTTTTTAAGTTGCCCTCTTCTAATAAAACGACACAAGTTGGAATAGATAAACAAATAATAAATTGATAAACGGAAACGAAACTACAATTAGGTGAATTCACTATAACATTTACAAGAGCCATAATTATTCAAACTTTAGCAACTTGGAAAAAAACTCTGTCTTAAAATATAAACTGATACGATTAATATTAATTGCCAAATATACAGACTGTATCTTCTAACGCAAAATGTTTCAATTTTTGTTATGAATTGTTCTCAGTCTAGTTTGCTTACAAACTCATCCCTTCACTGTAAGGTAAAAAGGGTTAAGTATTTTGCAATAAATTGTTTTGCAGTTTGTTTACGAATTCATTCACCCCTACTACAAAGTAAAAAAAAAATGATTTTGATACTTCAATAATTGGTTTTATGGTTTATTGATATTCTCATTTTCAGCCATACCGGCAACTTGAAAAAAAAGAATGTTGGTAATAAACAGTTCTAACGCAATAATTGTTTCTGCAAAGTATACATTAACAAATAGAACTACAGAAGTAAATAAATTCACTAAAATTAGTTAAACTCAAAAAACAGTTAACTTTTTGTATCTTGATGAATTGTTCTAATTCCTTACTTGGTTTTGTTGGTCGTTTTTTTGCGCTCGGGTGCAATTATTGTTTGTTGAATTATCCTTGCGCCAAGTTGCCATGTGCTGAAGAAGTCTACATTCCTATCCATATGATTATGTCCGTAACTAATTATGGCAAACCAGCTAAAATCAAACGAAAACTCTATTAGTATAACCGTCTTACGGTTAAATTATAAATGAGAAACTTTATTTATTAGGAACCATTCAGTAATTCTTATGATGCAGTCATTCTCGTCAGAATACATTTCTATTTTTGTGGGTTTTATGATTGGCTCAGATATTAGTACCTAGTATTTAGGAAAGTTTTTTTTTCAATTCCTGTAGTGACTGTTTTGGTGTTTCGTTTCTAACGCTTGCGCGATTCGAAACGTACAGCAAAAAGGATTCATCTGATAATTTCTCTTGGCATTATCACAGATAAGTACATGAAAAAAGTCAAGATTTTTTCTGATGTCTGCAATGTCAATGCCTACCGTTCATGAAGTGTGATTATGATAGTTTTTATTAACCCAGGTACCACAAAGCTACACACGCAGCTCAACCAATGAGCAACTAAAATTCGCTTATGACCTCCCCCCCTTTTCTCTGACATGCTCTGAAAGATAAATGACGTGGAGTATTAAGAACTCATTTCGCTAGGCGCTGTTAGAGAGTTCAGTCTCTGGCAGTCGTTGCACTTGTATTTCATCAGACTAAGCTTATGAAATATTCACTATTTTCTGTCAGTTTTCATTTTCTGTTTAAAAACGCAAGAACAGCAAAACATGTCAAGATTCAATTGTCATGAATGCAGATGTAATTAGAAGCACCATCAAATAAACCATTATTGAATACGTAAAGATCTCTATGAATTGCTATCCTTTTTAGGTGTTTAGATGATAATTATGACATTTCCAGAAACCATTATTGAATAGATAAAGATCTCTATGAATTGCTATCCTTTTCAGGTGTTTAGATGATAATTATGACATTTCCAGAAACCATTATTGAATAGATAAAGATCTCTATGAATTGCCATCCTTTTTAGGTGTTGAGATGATAATTATGACATTTCCGGGTCAAGATGGAGAAAATGTTTGCTTAAATATCTTCATAAAACCCTTGTTCGCAATGTTTTTAGATGAATGCACCCTTTCCACCATATTTCAAATTGTCATTGGTTTCCATTACAAGATTGTCTGACCCAGAAAAGTTACATTCCATATTTTAAGCACACCATATTGAAAATTTGAAAGCCTCAACCAAAACTGTCAACATAGGTCTCGTCAGTTTTTAAGTTAGTCTGGCTGGCTTGTTGACTGGATGATTAACCGGATATTATTATTATTTTTTCTATGTTAGAACATTTACATTTATTATCTCAAAAAGGGAAAGTAATCAATGGTAGCATTGCCAAAAGAGTAATATTCCAACAGTTCAAATCTACCATTTTGTCATCACTGTCCACTCTGGAACACAGAATTGTCTCACAGGAAGTGATTCCTTTGGTTGAGAACCTCTATTATAAAGCTTTATGAAAAAGAAACAGTTAATTCCTTTAACGAAGAAATGTTAAATATTTCATTAAAAAAGTATCTTGAAACTTATATCTTTGATATTTTTTATTCATCTCTTCAGATTTTATTCTAAATATTCTTGAATGAGCTTTCGCTGCAAGAGGCAAAAACAAAAGAAAACAAAATAAAGTATTTAAAGAAAGAATGAAAGAACTGATTACGGAATCCGCTTTGGGACTTTTTCTCCATTTTGCACCGAACGCTCATTATCTAATTAATGTTAGTCATAGTTGATAGCGATATGATTAGAACTGAGATAGAATTGAGGGCGTTAGCCGTGGAGCGGGGGTCATGTTAACAAAAGCTGGTGGTGGTAGTATAAGTTAAGGGTTTTTCAATAAATCTCTTTATGTTGAGTTTTGTAAACGTAGATGTTGAACTTAATCAGAGAGGGATGTTGGCAGAGTATGGGTCATGACTATAAGATTATTTGAGAAGAGTGAATCATCGTTGAATATCATGGACTTTAGACCACCCATTACCAACTTCTTTTTACTTTTATAGATTCACGCTTCCAACCACTCCTTCTAATCCCATCCCCACCTACACCTTCCTCCTCCATTTTTGAATTCAATACCTAATCTTTGTGCACAGTTGCCATTTTCGGCAATATCTAGCAGTTTTTCCCAGTTTAGCCGATAATAATCTACAATGGTCGAAAATCTGTCCATTAAAAAAAGATGTACAATTTTTGATTAATCATTTATTTTGGAATATTTGTTTAAAATATTGTATTTGATAAATGGGCTATAAATTAGTGTATATGGTATATTTAGCCGTAAAGTTAGCTGGAAATGGGAAGCAGATTTCAGCCGAATAAAAACAGTTTCAGCCAGAGATAACAGACCCTACTTGGTAACTGCCATTACTCAACCAGGCGATCTTTGTGCAAAACCATTCGATACGATAACTTTGGCGCTGATACAGTCCATCTAAACTATGCCAGTGTCACATTAGTGCAAAAAGCCTGAAGAAAAAAAAAATCTCAATAAGGAGGAAAAAGAAAAGCAGTTCAATATGGACACCGGGAAATGAAAAGAGAAAAGAGTGAAAAAAAAAAAATATATATATATATGTTTCTTAGCAAAACATGTGCCTAGGTCAAAATATTTTAGATATTCCAAATATGCAGCTCGCCATAGAGGACTTCTGCTCTACTGATCATATAAATAGAATCAAAAATATAAGTAAATACTCAATGGAATATAATCGATGTAGATTAAATGAAATTAGGGTTTACCCAAATGCATTACCCACACACACAGAAGCAGATGCACAGAGGCACCCACACAGGAACGCATGCATCGAAGCGCACATAGAAAGAGACACATACACAGATATAGGAACACAAGCTTACATAAACACATTCATATGCACAAGAAAACACTCTAAGACATGTACACGTTTACGCACACACAGACGCTCACGGACACATGTACTGAGAATACTGGGAAATATTCATAGTTTCATATCTATGCATAGATATGTAGATATGAAACAACTTAAGTATATTTTTGATGAACAAGATATTCGAAAATACATCAATAAACGTGTAGCCTATTGATAGAGAAGCATTTATTTCACCCAGCACATATTTTCAACATAATCCAACTCAATATCAATGCACGTAATTAGGTGGTGAATAATAATCACACTCATCGAACCATTATACAATGAAAGTTTCAGAAAAAAAATAGCTAATAAATCCGTGTAAGGCTTGTCGATTATATATATATATATATATATATATATATATATATATATATATAGATATAGATATAGATATAGATATAGATAGATAGATAGATATAAAATTATATATATATATGTATATATATATGTATATATATATATATATATATATATATAGAGAGAGAGAGAGAGAGAGAGATTGATAGATAGATAGATAGATAGACAGACGGACAAACGGACAGATAGAGACAGTGTGTGTGTGTGTGTGAGTGTGTGTGTGTGTGTGTGTGTGTGTGTGTGTGTGTGTGCATGCGCGTGTGATAGAGAGGAGAGAGAATGAGAATGAAAAGAAAGAAATTTAAAAAAAACAAAGGAAGAAACCAGCCCAAATTTCTTGATAGGCATTGATATCTCTTAGGTTTTAGATATTTTACGAGTGTGTCGTTGCACTAATTGATAAATGTTGTAAAGATAGTGTATTGCTAGTCTCTTGAGCCTAGAAGGCCAGCATAATCTGAAAGGGAGTGTTTCCATGAATCTGAACACTGACTGCTGGCGCTGTACAAGACGTTGCCGCCGTCTCAGTCACTGAACAAGCCAGACGCAGACTTGTTGATATACACGTGATGATGAAAGTACAAGCATTTACATCAAACATAAATTTGTATAAAAATGTAACTGGTAGTGTACAGAAGGCTCTGTTGGAACAAAAATCACTGAAACGCTACCCGGCATGTGTGAAAGCCAGTTCCTCTCCGAAGTTCTTATACACCCTTTACCAATACTTTTTATATGAATAAATTATCGTGTTTATAAAAAAAAAGTACCGCTCGTAAGTATTCGGACAAGTACAAAACCTGTTTTCATCTCCTCTGGTTGCAGGGAACATTAAGCCTTTTGAGTGGGGAGGGGCATCAAAAGTAACTTGATAGTTTGGCTAATATGAATATAGCTATTCACTTATTCAATCTCCTTGATCGATTCAGAAGATTTTAAATGGATAGAAAAAAAAAACTCGCCTTTTTCCCATATAAAAGTGTAATTTCATCAAAAAAGCATTTTCCAAATATTTAGCATTCAGGACCACAAAACATGATTAAATGTATGCCTTGCTATGTTAATTGCAAGGAATTTGGTTCTTTTTGTGTCATTTTCCTGTTTATTAAAATACGATGTTTGTTCGAGAAACCGAACTGATTGAAATGTAACGAAGCAGTCACCTGGATGTTTTTGAAAAAAAAAAAAAAAAAAATACACCAAGCTGGTCAGTTTTCGAGCTACACATGCGCGATTGAACGCAACTCTGATGAAAAAAAAAAAAGCCAAGCGTTTACTTGACCTTTTTCACCCGAGTTGTATAATGAAGGTTTTTAGATCCGTTTTGATTCATGTAAATCTTCCCGAGTCTGCCTTTGAAGTGTCTGACAAGAGAGATATCTGTAAACATCCGTGAAACATGATTTTAAAAGAAAAACTTATGATGCACCCAGTTGCATTTTATTCATCTGTCCATAGATGCCAAACAAATTTTGTGGTAACACGATGTATCATCTGATTTTATTTGAAAATCAGGTTGCACAAACTTTTACAGATTTTTACTCTTCGGAAACTTGACAGACAGCTTGGCGACGATTTTCACGAATCACAGCACGCACTTTTTCAATTTGAAATTCCTACGACGACGAGAAAGATCTTCTAGATTTAACATCGTCTTCGGTGGATGTTTTTCCCGACCTGAAACGCTTGTACCGCCCACAGCCTTCCTTATGGCTCCAATAATCCTCCCATAGCACCGTAGCAACATTAGAAGAGTCTCCAAAAATTTTTTTCCTAATTTGAAACATAATTTCACTCGAAGACATTACTGTTCTGATACTTTCATTGTTCAAATTGGGGGGGGGAGCCAAATACACTAGATACACGTTCACTCGCATGTGTAGCTCAAAAACTACCCGACACCAAATCATTTTTCATACCGAAGGTCAAGATCATTACTACAAAATGTTTCGGTCAGAGCAAGCTAAAACGCTTCATTGGTACACTATTTAAAAAGTTTGGTTTCTTTATTTCATCATACTTATAACAAGTATTATATATATATATATGTATATGTGTGTCTGTGCGCACACATGTGCATATATATATATATATATATATATATATATATATATATATATATATATATACGTATGTATATATATATATATATATATATATATATATATATATATATATGTATATATATATATCGGTGAGAGTATAAATGTAGATGGAAAACCATAGAAATCGCTGATGAAGTGATATGGGTGTGGTTGTGCAAAGGACGTTCGAAGAGACATACGGAATCCTCTTTTATAAACCAATTGCATTAGAATTGTTTTAATGCTGAGACAGACAAATCACCCCAGAATCAGAAAATAAATTGTAAATCATACGAGAAACGAAGAGATGCAAGAAAAGCCAAGATTAGTTGGTTATATTCATCAAAGAAGAATCGTGCAAACAACCAGAAAATAAAAGTTTTCTTGATATCGTTCTATGCAATCAAAGAGCAACTTAATATCAATTTGGCTCATTTGGCTTTCCTATCAACAGGTGGGTGGTATGCTTTGGCTTGCTATGGACTAGCAGGTTTATATCCTTGTGGCACCAGTGCCAACACTCAACAGCTGCTGGGGTATCCTGTATCTGTGTAAACAACAATATCTCGTTGATGTGAATTATGATATCAAGTGGGAAAATATCAAATAGTTTTATTTATTTTCCTTGCATATATGTGTGCTTTGATTGATATGAAATAGTAAGCTAGTCTGTGCTAAGACTTCAATTACCGAAAAAACGTTCCTCGATAAGTTATCCTACAGTATGCATAGATGCTGACACATGTCTACCAGGTGGGCTTCCACCTGAGGATGATGGTTAGTAAAGTATATTGCCACACACCATTTACAAAAACTTGTGAGAGAATTTTATCCTACCTGGGCACTCAATACTTGTAGCCTTATGTCAGGCTTTATTGTAAATAAATATATCTCCACCAGATTTCATACAATAGAAATGTTTTGGTGGATTCTGTGTAATTTTAGATACTAGCGGTAGAAGTGAACAGGAAGTGTTATGAGCAGAACAGCTCATGATAGGTTACTAGGTCTTGGAAAGTATTACGACACTAAAATCCTGGAAAATAGAGACAAGCCACATCAAGATATGTAATTATCAAACACATATGCGAATCTGTAAATACGTTACGATATCTGATGCTCAGAATCAATGGCGTACAAATAAGCCATCTGTTGATAGCGAAAAGCAATAAAAGAATAACAAAATAAATCGGATCTCCCTACACATAAGGAATAAGACAAATAATGTTTATTTTTTCATGCGAATTTTTATGTGAGGCAAAACCACGTCTCTTGTAAATTGATGGTACCATAACATGGAGAGGTATGGTCGGCCTGCGAAGAAGTACAGTTCCCTTCAGCGGCATTGATGTTTGTATCTTTATGGGTCAAAGAAAAATATTGACAGATACGATCGGAATTTTTGCGTGGGATTTTTTTTGTAGACCACCGGTGATGAATAGAAGCTGCATGAGCGAAGAAAGTAAGTATTTACGTTTTACAATTCCAAACATTGGTTAATAAAGGTTCTTGACGGTTGATGGAAAGACAGGATTAACATTCACATCCGCAGATATTTTGCTGATAAAATGCTCTTGAGCTTCTGCTTTGATACTCTTCTTTGCTACATTCAGTTACTTTGATTCTTATTCATGTCCACCCTGGCTGTATATATGTACGCTATGTTCGTATGTGAGCACACACACACACACACACACACACATATATATATATATATATATATATATATGTGTGTGTAAATGAAAACTATTATATTTGTATCTTGGTGTTCAAAATTGTAAACTGCTTAATTGACTTGGAAAAAAACAACTTCTTTTATCCTGGACTTTTCCTCCGTTCACCCCCCCCCCAGCTCCGGTTTGGTCTCACCCCTACAATGCTTTCTACACCCGAGTTGTGCTTAAATATCCACAGAACGGTTGTTGACGATGTTGGTTGAAATATCCTCAAGTTTCGGTTGGTCCAGTCGCAAAGATTTTGGTGACTTCGGTATTAAAGATGAACACTCATGTAAAGTTTAGCAATAACAAAAAACGTTTTATCAGATGCTGAGGGGTTATAAACTTAGATTCAACCCTTCCAAAGGGGCTTGGTTGTTAGACAAATATTGACTGTCATCTGTCAGGTCTACAGCTAATCTGCTGAGATCGACAAGTGGATCAGAGAAAAGGCGTTAACAGAGTTGCAAACAGTCTGCACTTCTGGACTTTGTCCAGTATCTCTAATTGGAACTTGAACTGCAAACTTTGTCAGTACTTCGTCTCATTGCATCATCTCTTGTCTGTGTTCTGTTGCCGTCCATTGGTACCTGCTCTCTTCAACCGTCTTCTATCATCTACTCCAAAGGGCTGATTTCCAAGTATATTTAGGGAGAACCCTTAATAAGGGTTGAAACACTTTTGCCTTCTCCCACTTTGCTACCCTTTGATTTCATTAGTTAGTTTCTTTCCTCTTTTTCAGATGGTCAACCATCCTATTAAAATAATTTCAACCTATACTCAATCGAGAAGTATGTTTTACCTGCTTTTATGGTTTTCTCAATTGTTTCTCGTATTCTCGACAATTTCAGTGACTGATATTTTTTTGTAATTGGTATAGTGCAAAGCGTAATTTAACCGTTTCTCTTTTCCAGTTACATTGTTTTTGAATCCAGATAAAATGAAGAGTCATTTTTTTTACTTTTGACTTTTTAGGGTAGCCTCTTATTCTAAAACAAACATCTTACTCTTCGATGGATACTATAATTCGTGCTTTTGTACTAAATCATACTCTTACAACTTTTTGGAAAACTTTACCTTTTTTTAAAATCTTAATTAAAATTACGATCGACTACCAATCTTGAATACTTCTAGAATCCTCTGAAAAGTTACATCTATTGGGCGATTGCTCAACAAACTGAGGGCAGCTAATCACGCTTCAGACTTTAACGTTTACTCTTAAGTATATGTTTAAGTCTGAAGTGTGGTTTAAGGATAAACTAATCTGAAAGTAAGGATAAACTACAAAATGACAATATACATAGCTCCTGTATATTTTACACATATATCTTTATTGTATTATGTACGGAAATACATGCCTGGATAGCTTGTTCTGCTTTCATCGTGTGTACTTATTTGTATATTACAATCTATTTCACACACACACGCACACATACGTTCACATATTGCTTGAATTTAGTTCTTTATTCTTACTGAGACTTTTGATGGTAATGCGTTTGCAATGTTGCTTTTTTTTCTGCCCTAATCATTCGTTATGATTCAGCAAAGGAAGTAACCTTCAAGATCGTTTTGCGCCACATTTGCCTGTCAGTAGACTCTCTTGTCAATTTTGGTAGTTTATTTCGCGGGAGATAAGGGTTTGCTTTAAGGAGTTTTTGTCCGGAAAACAGCTCACCAAACATTACGGTTTTTGGAAGTTCAAAGTTTTCCATTCTCGAAAAGAGGCCTGTCCAACGCAACTGCGTTTTTCTTGCATGGGATCAATGCTGGGGATGTTAGTACTCTTAAGGACTTGGTTATTTGTGACAAAGTCGTACCAGGACATTGAGGAGACAGTGGTGGTGGAATAGATCGGGGGAGGGTATTAGTGGTGTCAGTAGATCACCCATGATTTAACACAGGTCTACAAAGATAACGTACAATCTTTTATTTTGTTTGTAACATTTCTCCTGGATTTGTCTCATGGCTGAGATCATAACGTTTTGGCCATGGGTTTCCTCTCAGAATACACTGACTGTCAGGGAGGTGCTCATCGTCAACATCCTCTATCAGCCTATCCAGCAAAATCCAGAGATAGAGTGCTGGGTGATCCCCTGTGATTTGAGCATTCAGACTTACCTTTGTAGAAGTTCACAAGTCTGCATCTTTGAAATGATAGGGTAGCCTAACTGGCCACGTTTGCAACAATGATTATATTTGGATAATCACATTACATAGTTGTCAGTTACAATTATATGTGAACCATTGGACGTTGGTTTGATTTATTATCCTTGAAAAATAAAATTTTCAGTCTTAATAAACCATCATTTCGTTTGTAGGAAGATAATTAGTGATGATGGATGTTTTAGAAAATAGGGCTTATCATAGGTACATAAATGGCTTTGACATTGATGTTAAAACAACGGACACAGTTACTACCCCTTGATTAACTTCTGATCGACAGAATAGTATATATTGACCAAAGGATCTGGCGTGAAAATCATCTTTCAAAATTCTGTATTTCACCTTGCTTCAAACAGCTAATAAGTAAACCATTATTGATAGTTAATAAGATCTTCGTTCATTTCATTTTTGTCGCTTTTACTGCAACGCCCAGGTCATTTTTAGGTTCCATGTTGCATTAGTATTTGGCATCATGCCGTATTGGTAGTGATCAATCGAAATTTGGAAAAAAGGATGACCAATGAGTAAATTACGTTTATGGCCTTTTATTGGATTACTAAAAAAGTACAAATTGAAAAACAAAGCAGAAAACAAACAGGCGTGAATGCAGATCGACACAAACTAAGAAATCAATTTAGCATAAATTTACATTGTGTTAAGTGATAAAAAAACTTCGTTCTACTATGACATAATGAAGAGTAAATGTTTATATTTTCAGCCCTCTAGCTATATGACACTATTGGTGTGGCTTGACACCTATGAAGCCGGCCAGCCAGCGTCACTTGAAAACTGAAGAAACATATGCTGAAAGTTTCGGTTGACAGTTGCTCGTAATTTTGTCAGCTGAATAGACTAGAAGGTTGCAGAAGCAATCAAGTAAGGGTCTGTAACACAAGAGACAAAAAGGTGTACTCGTGGGTAGAAAAGGTATACAGCTAGGTAGAAAAGGTGTACACGTGGGTAGAAAAGGTATACACACAGGTAGAAAAGGTGTACATATGGGTAGAAAAGGTTTACACGCAGATAGAAAAGGTGTACACTTGGGTAGAAAAGGTGTACACATGGTGAGAAAAGGTGTATACGTTAGTACGTTAGAGTAGGTATACACATGGTTAAAAAGGTGCACACGTGGTAGGAAAAAGAAAGCGTTGATAGAAGAAAGATTTGAATTAAAGATATGCGTCAATATATAAGAGGGAATATAAATGAACATCCCAGCAAGAAGGGGGAAAGGTTTTTTATGAATACAACACAAAACTGACCCTCTGCATCATCATAATGTAGCAGACGCCAATTGCAGCATTTTTAACGTTATTTAAATGACGACACTCTTCCAAGAATATTCTGATGCAGCTTTGCATAGATCAGAAATAAAAGTCATTGGAAGAAAAAGAGGAACCAAAAGAATTATGGAACCAACTTACCAATCAAAAATGTATCGAATTAAACCGCAAGAAAGGAAGCAAAATTGAAGATATAATGGAGAAATGAGTCCTTATATCGAAATTTGAAGGAACAATGAAAAACGGAAAGAAAAAAGAAAACATTCAATAAACACTCTAGAAATAAATCATAAATAAGAGAAATAAGAAGAATAGATGATTTTTCAAACAGAGAAAGTCATCATACGAAAGAAATTGAAATGAAGGAAGTCAGTCTGAGAAAAAAATGACTGAAGAAGAAGTTACACGCATTAAAAAGGAAGCAAGCAAGGAAGAAATGTGAGGATTTGAGAGAAACAAACAAAATAAGGGAAGAAAACAGGAAGACAAATAGAAAGAAAGAAAGATGAAAGAAATGGCAAGATAGAGAATTGTACTTTGCACGGTGAGTGCCGGAGAAATTTGAGAAAAAGTAGGAAGCAAAACAGGCCATTAGCAGTTGGTGAGTCATTTTAGTTGGTCACTGAACAAAAAGAACGGTGTCTTCTTTGGCGATCAGAATCGTAAGTTTCTCCCTTCAGGATAGCAGAGATATAAAATAGTCATGTGATATTTGACGTTAAAAAGAGAACAGTCATGTCCTGTTGCATTTGTTTTTATTTCGTTGATTTCGAAGAATACAGGACAAAACAGAGGAAAAGCTCTTAGAGAACGAGTTCCTTTTAATGTTATGCAGTGTTTATTATACTGATTTCGTTTCTCGTTGAATGTATTCCGGATTAAGATACATCCAATAGATATCCATTGATCTTCCTTACAAGAAATTTCAAATTATCTGTTAATGCAAAGGGCTCAAAGAGTTTTACGTTTTGCGTAGAAATAAATATTATGGTACTATGAGTGAATACTTCTTGTTTTGATCATCAATTGTTTACTATGTAACCGCTTCAGGGATTTAAACACATGGCTCCCCAGCAGTGTTGATCAAATCTTGGATATTGACCATAAGAAACTGAGAACCATGCAACGTGTACAGGAGAGGGTTATACACGGAGAGATCGCAAGACAACACAGTATCCGAGAAAAAACAGGAGTCAGAAATATATCATCGATCAGAAAACTCAAATGGCAATGGGCTTATTATATTGAAAGAATGTCAGACTACACCTAAACGTTGGGCCTCACAATGTGGATTCTCAAAGATCATATGTGCAACAGTGGCCGGTAAAATACAAGATTACGTGATAAACTAGACAAATCCAGAAGGTTTGGCGTCGAAATAGCCATGATAAAGAGGCCTGGTGTATCTTGGAGAAGGTCTATGTCAATCAACAGACGCTGAAAGGATGTTGCTGCTGATAAAAGCGATGTTAATTATGATGATGAAACCTCGAAGAGCAGCTCATAGAAACATTCATGAGCATTTCCTGCATTGATTCAATTTATTGATTTTTTTGTCACTCTAGGCCAAGCCCAGTAAGAGGGTTCAGCTTCAGCTAGTATAGATATCGTCCTTAGCATCATCGCTACCAGGGGGTCATCTCTGTGATCCTGTTTTTGGTAGTAAACAACTCTATGCTGGTAAAAAAAACAACTAAATAGTATAAACGCTCGTAAAAAGACCAAATCCATTTCTACGAACGATTTTAGTAAACTTTATACAAAACTTCCACATGATAATCTCATAGAACTGAAAAGTACAACTGCATTTGCAGGAGATTAGAGTAAATACATTTGTGTCACTTTGCAAAAGGAAAAATAAAAACTACATTTCACTAAATCCCCCCCCCCCCTTTTGAATCTTATTTGCAGAAGTTACTCCAAAATAAGTAACAAATTATTTCTACAAACAATGAGAATCCCTTAGGGAATCAACACTCAAGCGTTCGGGGTTAATCTATACTCATATAAACACGAATATAGATTTATGCCATCATTAATTCAAAATGATATTGAGTGGACACACAATTTTCATGGACGCGAGAATAGATCTTCTCACAAAAAACGATGTCGTTTGCTTCCGTCGGATCCAGGAAGTCGAACTAGCGCATCAATGGTCTGACTTTCAGTCTTGTAAAAGCTTCGTCCTTCTTAAAATTGTGCGTGATCAGTTTTGGGTTTTGAGCAACATAGCATTTTTTTTTATTGCGAAAATAATGTTGAGTTGCAGACAAATTCACTGTCGTGAGAGAAAAATACCTGCATTTATCCGCTAGTTCCATCAATTTGCTTCACACGAAAAAAGGTCAGATTTTCCCGTGACACTCGAAAAAAAAAAGTTGAAAAATGCTTTGATATAACGTGTTGAAGTAGATTTTAAACGACTTTATTTATCACTAAAGTCACACATAGTCAGTTGCGTGCAGCAGTCGTCTGCTAATTCATGATTACACGAATATACCTACTTAAATATATATTACTATACATCAGCAGAAGACAGTAAGTAGTGAAATGGTGTACGTCTTCTGCTTTGTAGTAAGGTCAGTATGAGGAAGACAGCAGTCCAATTCAATAATTGTTCTATTACAGACCGGAAGGAAACAATGTGTTTGTTGCGAGTCATGGGTCGGCAGAGACGACAAGAGGGTTTGGAAAAAAGGAAGTTTAATTTTTGAAGCGATCCGTGTGAAATTTGGGGATCTGAACGTTATCACGCGAGATGTTCAGCATCCAGTGAATGGATGACACCCTTTAAAAGAGACACATTGATTAAAATAAGCAGATCAAATACTCCCTGCCCACTGCAATCTCAAGAAACATAGAAATTACACAAAGTTATGTGAGGATGCAAGGTTTGACAATTGGTAAATTTTAGAAAAAAGGTTTAATGCTCGACATTAGTAGAAAAAAGCTTTCACAAAAAACACCAAGGAAAAGTGTTAGCAGAAGTGTTGTGTGCGAGTAACATTCACTTGAAATGATGCATGTGGTAATGAGAGTTCATACGTGAGTCAGGCAAGGGACAGTAGCAGAACTTACCTGCTGAGAGAAATGGTTTGGGTAAAAATGGCAATTCAAAACGAATTTTGCCAAAAAATGCAATTTCAAAATTCCTTCACATACAATATTTTTTTTTATTGTTGTCTTTCCTCTATATTTTCCTGTTGATTAGGTTCCATGTTTCAACTTCAGCCAATCATCAGGTTGATGCATTGGTCGTATACCCTTCTTTTTAGCACGTGAGGAATTTCTTGGGTCTTGGAGGTTATTAAATTGAATGATATTATGTCCCCAGAACGAATTAACAGCACTAATCAAAGGTTTATCTGTTTATACTGTATTGGAAAAAAGGCAGCCATGTTTGCACTGAGACAGGCAGTGTTTGATTTAGGAGATATTTGCATTGACAATGTTGGGGTCAGTTTTAGTTTGTACATACATTGTAAATCGATCATCCACTTTACAACCAATCCCTAATGCGCTGCCCCTAAACATAGTTATTTTTCTCAAAATGAAAAAGTCCACAAGAAACTAATGCCAGATTCATCTGAAAACGTCGATTCTGCAAAGGGAAAATTTGTTTATATGACGATTTCTCTGATTTTGATTGAACGAATCTTGACCAGTTTAGCTTTAATTTATCGTTTTTATTTATTTTTGATTGTGTAAATTAACCTCAACAGGGAATATTTGGTGAACACTATCATTGAAAATGCAATCGAATTCGCAAATAAGCTTTCAAAGTATAGATTAACATGAATGTGAGTCAACATAAAATGAAAATATTTTTATAAATTTTTACGAAATTCGATGACAGGAAATTCATTGTTTTGATATATTTTTGATTGCGTTAAAAAAAACAACGAAACATTTCGCAAATAGTAAACAAACAAAATATACACCATTACCCTGCATTTTGGTTGATCTCAGATCTTTTTGGAAATCAATAAATAGGCAAAAGCAGACGTCTGAAACAGCAACAAGAAAAAGCTATTCGTTTTTCTATTCCATTTTTTTTCATTTTGCCCAAAGTAACATTATGTGATACTTTTTGTGGATTATTGAATGAGTGGTTATCAGAAAAGAGACCAACTACCACGTGATCATAACTGATTCCTTCCTATTGAATATGAAGAGAACAACCGGACAAAATGATGCTAAAATCAACTTTTTGAATTCCATGTCTATCGGATATATGATTTAATATCATCAGGAATTGGGTTATTGGGCCCTAGTAAACTCAGAAGAGTTACTCCTATGCATCTGTTACAAAGATGGAGCATTTTCAAAAATGCTTTGATCAATACAAAAGAGCTTCAGTTGTTTCAAGTGGTATTTGCTAAGAATGGCACAAGGCTACAAAGTTGCAACACTCAGTAAGGATCTAAATCACTTCATTGAGACTATCTTGCTATAAAAAAGACAAACATATTATAAAAGTAACAATCAAATGGAAGTCGGAATTTATATTTATCTTTCCTCGTATATAACCGCAACTCTGGTAAAAAAAAAGAAGGAACTATATAAGATTCTTTATCTTAAATCTGCTTTTCGATCTGAGCAATGAAAACTGAATGAAACTAAGAAACACTCGACGCCATTGTCAAGGACATTATTTTGCATGGATCCGCCCCAATATTCAAGCAGTTCTCCCATAGCCATTCATCCACCCGAATTAGAAATATCTTTGACACCCGTTGAGAACATTTGGAGATATATTGTTGACAGAAAAAAGACTTACCAATGTTATGTTGTTTTGACGTGTAACTGTAACGAAGGGATAGAGATTGATTCATGTCAAAAGCACAAATTTTCAGATTACACCGTAATGAAGATTAAATTTGATTTAACCAAAACAAGGATGAAATGCAGAATCTGAACCTCTTAACTACATATTGTGAAGAAATAGTATCACTGTTTTTTTTAAATTTAATGAAATTGAATTTTCATTACGGTGTTATACGAAAATTTTCACTTTTGACTTAAATCAAAATTGGGTTCCTGATTTTACGTTTGATCTGCATCTTTTTCCATCAAAGACCCACATCGAAGCTGAAGTAATTTACGAGGGTCATTGATCTCGTCTTCCAACAATCGAAAATAATACTATTCCACGACCCTGTACTAATATTATCCTGAAACGACATCTGGGCCTCAGCAAGACCACAAAAATGGAGCCTCGAGTGAAGAACGAACTCACAACCAGTTGGTTAGCTACACAAGTGGAGACAGATTACCTTGAAAATCAGCTTTCCAAAATCATTGCTCGAACATCGTTCCCTGGTACTGGTACAAAATGCAACTACTTCAGCCACCAATCAGTGCAGAAATTTGATTACTCTCAAGTGGGAAAGAGATGAGAATGCAGAGCGCCTGTGGCTGACAAATGTCTGATATTTGTCGCTGTCCATTTTCTAATTTGGCTTGTCCTCCCCAACTACTTTGTAATTGGCTGGTCAGCTTGATTCGTCACAAAGTCGTGCCAATTTCTAAGTACTATTCTTCTCAACATCGACTTTAGGGCCATCGGCGATTTTCGCATACAAACATTTTGCTTTTTCTGGCAACTGATAAAGATACCGCATCTTTGCTGCTGACTTGTCGTCAACACAGTGCTGTACCGCCTCGAAATGAGATGTCATGTAGCCAATTGTTTGAATTCAGCATATCGTAGTATCACTATGATTATCATTATCGTATGAAGTCGTGTAAAATCGACATTATTTATAGGTTGACCTTGGGTTAGCACAAGAAATCATTCATAATATGTCTAGTATCTTGGTTGACGGCAATTTTCCAAATGAACCTAGCACCAGATTCAGTGAACAATGATAAAACAAACTCCGACTAAATTTCATTAAAGACTGGCGGTCAAATGTGCCTCATATACGAAGCATCAGAGGCAAAATGTTCACCTTTTATTCGAAACGCAACGACTGGCTGCAAAAATAGTCTCCATTTCGATTTAATTATTTACTTGCAACGATTGAATAGAATGTTATTGTGATAAAAAAATATTTGTAACTGGTGAATTTCAAAACTTTTTTGAATCACGACACCCTCAGTGCATCATCATCATCATTATCATCATCATTATCATCAGTCAGTCTTATAGCGTCCGTCGTTGGACAAAGGACTTCCCCAAGGTTCGCTAAACCTCTATATTGTGTGCGTCACAGAACCAATACTTTCTCAACTTGTCTAGTTCGTCACGTCATCTTATTCTTCCGTCGGACACAGTTCTGCATATGATCTCTCGGGACCCATGTTGTAAGTCATATTGTCCAGCGCTTGTCTGACTTTTTCGCTACATGACCATCTCATTGCCATTTGAGTTTTGTTATGGGTTCTACGATATCTTGGAGTCGGACTGTTTTACTCCAATATACAATGCAGTCTTGCAATCTCTCTAGGTATTCATGATTTTGAACCCGTTTGTGTTGCAAATTAAGAATATCTTTGCTTCTTTTGTTCCATATCTTGTACTTGAACCTCCCAACGCCACTTTCATTACCTGATCTTACCTGAGTGTTGGAGTCTCCCATAACTTAGAGTAGAGAGTTCAAAGCGTCACAGAAGTTGTCTATCTCAGAGGAACGTATATTTGGATGATGATCTGTTTGTACCTCTGTGAAAATTGTACGGTGACACTTGCCACGCGATCTGATATCGTTGCATAAGTTTTTTTTAATGAATTTTCATGAACCAACTCTGCTTTGTTTCTTTTTTTCTGTGGTTTTACAGAGGTGTTCTTCTTTGGGTCTTTTCATTTCGTTAATACCAATTATGTCCCATTTGATGTTTTTTTATTTCATTTTCCAGGTCAGATGTGCATGTTACCCTTGGAGCACATCACCATCAATCAAAATGATGCAGTTAGTCCTTTTGAATCAGCTGAGCCTGCAGGAACAGCTGGTATATGATCAAACCATTGGGAGTGTCAGGCCATGCCATGTAGGGCTGGCCCATGATGTGGTGACGGGGGTCTGATTGATTGGTTATAACTGATGTCAATTAGAGTAGCCAATGAGATCCGCAGGCCTTTTAGCGCTCATTGTATCGCCTCCCAATGAAAGGGGACATTGCGCGAAGCACTTTAAATGATAAAAGCAGAATGACTTGCGGCATTATGACCGGAATCTTCTTATATATAGCTAGTTTTCCCTCCTTACGTACGTATCAATGTATTGAAACAAGTAAATGATGAACGGGCAGAAGGTATGAAGTTTAGGAAACAAGACTAAATTTGACTTCTCACCACTATCGATACTTCTCTCATGTGGTTAACTTGCCAAGAGTCCTTTGTCCCTATTCGAACATTGAAGACTCCATCTATTCTCAACCCTCTCTGTACACGGATTGAATAAAACTTATTCTCTTCCTTTTATATTGGATCCGTGGGGTGTTATGTGAATCGTATAGGTATGCTTATACTTGCTTTTTTCTCCAAGTTTCAACTTGAGAGAGCGCAGCCAATTCAGAAAAAGACAATTAGAAAAATATATTGTATTAATTTATTCATATCAATTAAGCTTATCATTCTCATTTGAACATTTGTATCAACTCGATATATAAATGAAACTTCCATTCATTGGATTTAATCTTCAATTTAATTTATCAATATACAACGGCTACATACCGAAAATGTTTGACACGGTTCTTGAATAATCCGGAGTGAAAAACTTTGTCTATTGTCAAGTGTTGAAACGGTGAAGTTCAACAATATATGGACAAAGGACACGTCACTTCTTATCATTGAGTTTGCACATCAGTACGTTGAATTGAAATTGTCAGAAAATATGAAATGAAGTTATAAAATGATGACCATGGGTCAGGCATAGGTTCGAAGCTCCAACATCATCGGAACTCCTAGGATGGATACCAATGTTATTTATTTGTTTTCTGTTAAGCAGAAGGAAACCGATGTATAAAATTAATGCATACACTGATAAAACGGTGATAAAAATTGAGAAAGTCAGTCAGATTGTATACTTAGGTGAAAAGCGCAACAGATCAAAGCAGATAACGACTTAGTCTTGTATAAACAAAAAAAATCATCATTATTTACAATATGGACACAAGTATCTAATATTCAATAATGTTTTGAAAAGATGAATGGGATATTTGTTATCTCTTCTCTCTCGAAATGCTGTGGCCAAGAGTTAAATGCCTATAGAACATAACCGACTCGTTGTAGGTACACCAGTTCGATTTTTGATCGAGGCGCCAGATGTTGCCAATACAAATAATTCAAGGATATCAAATGGAGACATTTCATCACTCGCCTGTCTTTAATTGAGTATCTTTACCTTATAATCTCGGGAAATTCGATTTGTAGAAAAAAAAAACTTTGCACACAAGAAACTGTTCTCCGTTCTTGGTTATCACTTGTCGTCACCTCTCTGTCCTCAATGGTACGTTGGTTTTATAAATGTATATGTATATATTATTTTCCTGTGGTTATTTTTATGTTGCCTAGTGGAGAGGCGTTATCCTCCAGTTAGCTAAGCCTCGATTCAATCCACCGCCGAGTCTTACCAAAGATTTTTTAAATGGTATTGAATACTTTGCCAAGCACAAAGGCTCTCCCCGAGACTATGGGCTCACAGCTAACTCATACATTGGTCCTTGTAAGAAAACCTTCAAGAAAAGTCGAGCCTAGCCAGTACCTTGAAGGGAAATACAAAATGTTGTGAGTTGAATGAAGCTTCAAGTCTTTCTTGGTATATGCTTTCATTCGGCTGTTTGTGGTAATTCTTCAGCAAGTCAAGGCGTAGTATCGAATATCCAATGATAGTACAGACAAGTTTTCATACAGATCCAGGCGACGCTGATTTCTCTACTGTTTTCTAAGAAGATTTTTCTTTCTTGGATTAATAATAATAACATAAAAAGTATCCATATTCGCTAATATGAACTTTATTTATTAAGCGCTCAAGATCTGCCCATTTCTTTCTTCCCCAAATCAAAAGTGGATGTGTTGCATTTTTCTGTCTTTTATTTTCATATATTCATTTTATCATCACTCTTCTATTACTCACTTCTTTCTCCCCTTCTTTCCACTATTTCAACATTATTGTACGTCATTTTTGTGACATAAAATAAATGACTTTCGTTTCTTCTCTCTACGTTTGCTTTTATATTATTCAATAACTCCTTATTTCATCTTTTCCAATCCCTTAATTTTTCTCTTTCCTTTCTTTATTTCTACCTTAGAGTTTCTTTCAAAGAATTTTTATTAAAAGTTCTTCATTCACTTTTCATTCATTATTTTCTCATTCCTTTTTATTTACTGATTTTTTCACGCGTCAAAAGCAACGTCGAGCCTGGTCAGTACCTAGATGGGTGATCAACTAGGTATACCAAGGACTGCAGCTTGGGATTACGTCGTAAGCCTACCCTGGTGGTCCGACTAAACCTCCTAGGAGGAGACAAATATGTACATTATGCTAAATCATGCAAACACAAGTAATTAATATTCAATAATGCTCTCTGAATCCTCTGACTGATCTTAATTATCAAATAAATTCATTGTTTCTTTCTGTTAGTCTCAATCAACAGTTTTTTGTTCGTGTATAATTTCCCTTCCTTCTTTTCTCTCCACCTTTGTCCCCCCCCCTTTCTGAATGGCTCAAGTTTTCAAAGAAACAAAATCTAAATCTCTTCCTGCCACTATTTCCTTTTTTTTTCATTCCCATCATTTCTTCTTGTCACAGAAGTCCTTGTGCCCATCCGTTTCTCTGGAATGTATGGGAGTTTCCTTCATTCTTTGAATTTTAGAATTTGTTGCTCCTTCTTAGTTTTCTTTCTCGTTCCTGTAACTCATTCTCTAACCCCCTTTTCTATTTCGATTAACATTAGGCCCCTCATAGCTAGAATTACCCTCTGATTATCTCTTCTTTCCCCTTGTCACTCTTATTTTTTGTTTTTCCTTCTCGTTCTCTTTCCTTCTTATTCCCTCTGATGCTGTTTAACAATCAGCCATTTTTCATCACTGTCGCCTGCCTCACTCCAAGTGAGACGGCACACAAGCCATCAATAGTACCATACACAAACCAAGTCTTTTTCATGGAATTGGTCAAAGATCCCCCCATTCGCTTCTATTTTCTGTTCTATCTTAAATAGAACAACGGTATTTTGTTCTGCATTTACTTCAACATACACACAGGGTTTATTTCATTTACAGATTGACTGGTCTGGAACTCTAATTTCAAAAATAAATAAAAGTCTTTTAGCTAAGTTAACGGAAAGAATTCCTGTCGGTCAGACAGGAGCCATGTTGGAATTGATCCATGCAGAAGTGAGAACTCAAGCTCAGACATAGGGTAGCCGGAAGCTTTTCACTGACAGTACCTAGATGACTACGTGAAAAAACAAACTGAGTTCGCGAGAAAAGAACCACATATTCATGTTTATCATATATACCTACAATAAGATACTTTAAAAAATAATTAGATAGATAAAATGAACAGCAATAAACTAAATTCTTCAATGAATTTGTAAATATTTGATAAAGATTAAAAGATGTACTCAATACTGAGGAGCTAAATGCACCAGAAATTAGCTAGATCTGTTATCAAAAGAGCTGAATTGGACACCTTTCTTTTCCTCATCCCATGCATTTCACGCAGTAGGCTCAAGCATAAACATATGTCAGGTGACATTTTGAAATAGAATATTTTTTTGCAAAGTTAAGGCGAAATTGTCATTGAGCATTTCCCCATTTTTTTATCACGATTTCAAATTAACTTGAAAGAAAACTTTCCAATTTTCACAAGGTCAACCAAACGAACCAAATCGCATGAAAAACCCGAAATTAGCTACGAAAAAATCGAATTCGCCAGCCCGGCTCAGACGTTGCTCATGTTACTTATTGCTTGAATATTTAACTATCATGAACTTTTTTTAAATTGCCTCCAGCTATATCGTTCCATAAGGATCAAGGGTTAAGATATCGTCTATGATGCCGGCATGATTTTGATGTTTCTGATAAACTGAAAACAACAACGATTTATGATGTATGGTTTTACTTGACATCTAATTCTAATCTTGTCTTCCATTTTTGTTGGTCAATCCCTTTCAATTTATCTGCAGTCTCTTCATGTCATTAGATCTATGTTCATATCTGTCAATTTATCTATCAGCCACTTTTCCTAGTAGCATCGTTCATTTCCAGATATACATTAAAAAGTATCTATTTATCCATCCATCTAAGGAGTCGTGCTCATCTGTTTCTTGTGGTTCAGTGTCACTGCAGTCTCCATCGGGTTAATTCACAAGGCCGATCTTCCGAGAGGCAGTGGATTCCAAACCAGTCACCAGGTAAGTTAAAACTTTCGCTATCTGGAGCAGAGATTCTCAGTCGACTAATCAAACCGCTTGTTGAGCGAATCCAAATAGATCCTCTCACTATACCTCGTTATAGTGTCTTTATAAGCTGTGAAAGGTTACGTAGGGATTTTCAGATAAGTGATGACGACAAGGATCCGTTTTTTTTTTGTTTTGTTTCTTTGTCACAGGTGACGGCACTTCTCAAATGTTTCATCTGGTTTTATAAAACCTTAATTTCTTTTCTTGACTAATCGTGCTTGGAGAGTGTCCAAATAGGCATCGGTACGGAAAATGGACCCAGTGAGCCGAGTTAAAACTCTGATTGGGACATTTTGTGCTCACTTTGCACTAATACCTTAGGAAAAGCATGAATCTATCTGTCCCTCTTGCTATGGATGAAATAGCTCAGGGTGAAGGCATTGACACCAATTTAGTGCATGTTACCTTCAAGTCTAATTCCCATATTCCAAACGGCCGAATAAGTAGAAATGTGATATACGTATATCCTAAGCAGAGAAGATTATACAGCCAGTGTAAGGACATACATAATCAATCCCAGTTCTATTCAACCTTCAACTATCTTAGCGTTTTCTTTTGATATAAAACGACAGAAACATTTTGCACTTCTCATGGTTTCGATTTTCCATCGAGAGAACTCGCCATCAACATCTTCATTAGAATGAGTGTCTCGTCTGTCACCTGGATGGACACATTCACCCTTTAGACCTTTGGCAACCAATTATTAGATGGTGATTAAAATAAACCTTTGCCATCTTCATTAATCAATGGTTGGGCTCTTTTTCTTCATACAAGATTTCTTGGTGTGGTTATCAGTAAAGTAAAATGACAATCTGTTTATTGTTGACGTAACTAAATTTACTTCTCTCGTCTTGCTTAATTCTTACCTTTTTTCAGATTAGTTTGTTTACCTCTGCCTATGAACTCGGGAGAGGTATATTCACTGGTGTCCCTCTGTTTGCCCACGCGATATCTCAAAAAGTATTCGATGAAATCAAAGTGGGAAGGTCGGGCTATGGGCTATGGAAGAAGTAATTAAATTTTGGGTTTGGTCCAGGAATTCATTTTCGATTGAAAGATATTTCATTACTCTACAGGGAAAGTCAATAAAAAGGATAAAGTTTAATTTTAATGGAAAAAAATAAATATTTCCATATCTAAACTTGTCACATTGTTTTTTTTATTATTCTATTTCAGTTTTGTGTGATGATAATACACAGTTATGCACTCTCTGAGTGCTGTCTAGTAATTGTTTATTTTCTTTGGAAATGTAAATAATTCGTTTTTGTTTTTTGACATCGAATTATCTATATTTGTATTATCTGATTGAATAGTCACGGTTCCATCAATTCTTGTGACTGTTTACATTTATAATTTGTTTTTCATTTAGTAGTATTGTTATTTTGAAAAAAAAAAGTTTTGTTATCCTGACCGTGTCACAATTGTCTGGCACACTTCTTTTTACTTTATTTATTTTTTTTCATTTTTTCCACTGTTTCTTTGTTTCCTTTTAGTTTTTCTTCGTCTTTTTCTCTATTGACTTCCTTTCTTCCCTCTTTTCTCACCCATATTCTTTATTTTCTGTCCGTCTTATGTGCCTAAAGTTCTCAAGTATGTGGTTATGTATATTTGTTTATTTTTACTCTTTTAACCCGAGATCTACACATTCCACCCGAAAAATAAAACAAGAATCGTCTCAATATACCTTTTTCACGCATTTTTTAGATCAGACTATTTAAAAAAAATGTTAATATAATTTTGCATGTTTTTTTGTGTTTTTTCCAGCCTATAGCTCAAGTCAGTGTTTTTATGGGTTTTTTTCGATTAAAAACCTTTGGAACCTTTTTAATATTCTCTTTTTCTTTTCTTATTGGATTTTTTCCTCGATTTTTCCCCTGTTTACTGGGTTGAACTTTTCCATTTCCATGAGGATTTCACACCTAAAAAAGACCGGTGATTGAACCAGCCGGAACGTTGTGATAACAACAAAAACGATAAAAAATGTGTTAATGATCCTAACAGGTGTCGGAATGAATTGAACTCTTTTCAACGTGACTCAACATAACTGAGCAATGTCTATATTATAAAGTACTAAAATCTATTTGAACTCCAATATGTTGAGAACTACGCATCACAGAACAGAAACAAAGGCATGTTTCAAATTTCCTACAGCATGCATCTTAAGACCGATTTTTGTAAAAAGGAATTCATTAATTTCAGTGAGGTACGCGTTTGTTCTTTCAGAAAACAGTTCAGTCAAAAAAAATATTTTCTTTGTTTTTACATCTGTGATCTAAGAAAAAACAAAAGAAAAACATCTATATGTGTATATACTTTTTCATTCATCACAGGTGACTATATATATATATATATATATATATATATATATATATATATATATATATATATATATATATATAGTGTCATCCACAGACAGCTGTTTCATTGTATTACCACTCTTCAGTGTGGCTATAGACTTTTCCATCCAGTACAAAGAGGCAGGATTAAAACCTTCCCTTCAGACCCAGAGGCTGATATCCTACCTCTAGGCAATGGAACTGGACGGTCAGTAAGGCTGACCTTATTTACTTATAATTTCCCATCCATCAATGCTCTATTCCTATGGAAGAGCATTGCATAAGCTTACAATGGGTGAGTTACATCACTTGAAGAGTGCTCAACCCTGAACAGAGGAGCGTTAATGTATATGTATATATATATATATATATATATATATATATATATATTTCCAAAATGGAATGGAGTACTCTGGTGGATGGGGAATCTATGCGTTAGTAAATATATTGCTAAAATTCAACTTCAATGACTGTCCAGTTCCTTGGTGCAGAGAGAGTATACCAGCCTCTGGATCTGAAGCTAAGGTTTCGATCCTGCCTGGTGGTATTAGACGGGATGATGGATAGTCTATAGCCACTCTGAAGAGTTCTAATACAACGAAACAGCTGTCTGTGGATGACACTATATATATATATATATATATATATATATATATATATATATATAGGGATTATTCATTTTGTCAAGGGGTATGAACTGGATCTACGGGTCATCTCTGGAGGGATGCTTAGTAGTTTTCTGAAGGGGTTGCTCTCATCTTGACCTTGGTATTTTGGCATTCGGCTTCATTGCCCCTGTTGATATCCTATGTGGCTCTAGTGGATAGTATTATTCCTCATATTTAATTAATTTGTGCATGTTTGAAATATCCCAGAGAAACCCTTAGAAGCGAAATGATATATAGGAATATCAAAAACACCCTTTAGATCAAGATTAGCCAACCATTCATCATCCTTTACAAACGATAAATACAAAAACTGTGTATCACTATCCACTCATCACTGGGACCTAAGAGACATCATATATATATATATATATATATATATATATATATATATATATATATATATATATATATGCGTGTGTGTGTGTTTGTGTATACGGACGTCTACACAGGTTAGAATGTTTTCAGTGTATAATACAATATTTAAAATATTTTGCAATTATAAGCTGCAATATTTGTAAAACGCTCACTGTTTCAGGGGCAGCCCTTAAAGAACCATAGTATATATGCTAGTGCATAAGACAGAGAAAAAAATCATCCAGCTTATTGACAAAATGCTTGATCGATTATACAAAGCTTGATAAAAAGGTGTATTTAGCTTCAACATACTATTTACTCAACCAATTAGTTGAACAAATTTCGCTACATCGAATTTATGATTAATTATTAGTGAAACGTATTTTGAGATCAATTATCTCGGGAGAAAAAGATTTTCATCGATCTGTCCCCGCCCCCATGGTAATGAATGGCATAGACAAGCAATCGCTTACATTAATCGTGAGCTTCAGTAACATACGACATGCATTTGATTATATTCAAGAACAGTAGATTCCCATGAGAAATTAACGGATATATTTGAATTTCTATGAAAAAATACTGAATTACTTTCAATCATATTGTTTCAGACAACAAAACACACTCTTCGTTATACAATTAGATTGAATTAGCATTCGTTGGTATCAAATCATCGATACTGGGAAATGGATTGAGGATTGAACCCACTATCAACAGCTAGCAAGATTAGCAGTCTGATCTTTGCTATACGACCTGCATCCCGATCCATTTTCTTTTTCTTATGATCCAATTGACAATCCGAGTGAAAAACATCAGGGATATATTTGGAGGATTTGGGATAAGATAATAACGATTTTGTTTACCTGGAAAGGTCCATAGTTTCAAATGGTGAGTAGGGTATAATTTCATACACAAAATTGTTCCTTTGGGTGGATGAATCCTGTGCTACTGACTGCAGTTGTTCATTATCAGCGTCAACAAGCGTCAACAAGTCTCTTCATTCAAGATGAACGGAGAGCTAATCGAACATTAATAAGAAATAAATACTTTTCCTGAGAATTCTGAAAACGTACGAAAGAAGTTTTTTATCATGCTTTGTAAAAAGAACAAAGATCCGAAAAATATATGAATGAATGGCTATAAATCAGGTATGATCATTTTGATAAAATACCCTTTTTTTCATTTGTATCAGCTTTTTTTGTCAGCATATTCTGAAACTATGTAGAAAATCGATTTTTGTATTCGATCTTTCATGAAATTGCTTTATTTCAGAAAAAATGCTTGAATAGAAAAAGTTAAATATTATCAGATTAACATTAACAAGAATCAGTTTATAGCACATGCTTAACACTAAGTCATTTGCAGATTTTTCGTCGAGTATTTTTCAGGTCAAAGGATAATTAATCGTTTGACATTCTCTCCATTTTAATTGTATGGTAGGCCATAATCGAATGATTACAACGATGGTATGAAATGGAGCCAATCTGTTTATTGCAATTGGATCGACAGAAAGAGTTCAGAAAAATGCTGGTAAATCTAGGTGATCTCAAACCTGTTCATGTGATTGAGAGGTGAAAAAAACAAATTGAAAGTATCTATCAGAAGGAACACCATATTCCCACAGACACCATCGCAAATAATAAAGACTTCATTTTGAAAGTCCCATTCCACAAAATAATGCTGAAAGTTTCATGTGTTGCTGTGTTACAATCTGCAGATTGCATACTTGTAAAATCTGAGTATAATATTCCTTGTCCTTGTATTTTGTAATATTTCTCGATAACCTAAAGTTGTGTGTATCAAATACTATGAAGACGACAGATGTTTGCTTATTTCTCTGTTTTTCAAAGACTCCAAAACAATTGCATCCTACAAGCTGAAAATTTGTGTATAACAGGAACTCAACCGAGGGATGAACGTACGATAAAATGGTGATGAACTCTGTTGACCTCTAGAGATCAATTTGTGGTCACGTCAATTTTTACATTTTCAAATTAAACTCGGACAGCTGCACTGTAAAGGCTGTAAATTTGCATACGAGGATATCTTGGCCCCTAAATGAAGATATGATAAGTAGTGCGACTTCCGATGACCTGTAAAGGTGAATTAAGGGTCAGGTCAATTTTGGCATTTTCAAATTTAGCGGAAACTGGAACATCCTACCGGCTGCAAATCTGTGTGCAAGGATAACATGGGTGCAGCTGAATATACATTAACAGTGTGATGACGGCAAATAATTTCAAATGAAATTCTCTATAATATAACGTAATTTATTATCATTATGTCGGGTCATATGTATCCATTTCTTAAGAAATGAATGTATATGTATATGATGCACACATTTATTTAAATTCAAAGTTAACATTCAACCGGATTTAGAAGATGAATACATTACACTTACAGATACACACTTACACATACAGACACACACACACACACGCATATATATATATATATATATATATATATATATATATATATATATATATATATATATATATATATATATATATATATATATGTTTGAGGGTGAAATTAACTGTTGTTTATAGGTAAGAAAATATAAGATACTTTCCTTAGTTTTGGTCCACAATTTAGTACCTATGAAACTTGAATAAGACATAGAGGTACACATTTCTTTGGAAAGGTCATGTATAATGTTGATTCGATCACTAAGGTCATTTGACGTCACCAGAGGCAATTTTAGCCAATTTAACTACAATTTTGCACCAAAGAATCATAACATATGAGTACATCTCCTCACAGTGAAGATTACAATCCGTGCCGTTGACCCCTGAGATCATTTAATGTCACTGGGGGACATTTCTGGTCATTTTTTAAACAATATCCAGGGCTTCAATTTAGGTTGTATAAGATTGAAATTCAACACAGAGACACATCTTTCCATGACAAATGTCATACGCTGTGCTGAGTTGATTTATGAGGTCATTGGAGGTTACCAGATGTCATTGCTACCCATGTTCAAGGTTGTGGGCCACAATTTTACACCGAGTATGCTAAAATTGAGAATATAGGTACATCTTCACGGCTACAAGGTGACCGGCCAAGCGAGGTCATTCAAGGTCACCAGGGGTTAATTCTGGTTAATTCATCTAATTTTCTAAGATTGTGGCAAAAATTTACTCACCTACGTAACTGAAAATTGGCTTGTTGGTAAATCTCTTTGACTAAAGTCAGTGATATTGACTTGAGAAATTATTTTGAGGTCATCTATGGTGATTCTTCTTCATTTATAGCCAATTTTCCATGTTGTTAGCCACAGTTAAGCACCTATAAAATCGATTTTTGATATCTTCAAGGCCAAAGAAATTAAAATGTTATTTTGACATCAGGGTTACTCAAGTGTCACCATTCGTCATTTCTGCTAAGTTGTTGATCACGATATTGTACCTAGGGTGCAGAAGTTTTGCACAGGTGTATATTTTTAAGCAAAGCAAGGTTGACGCTATAGGTCACTAGAGGACACCTAATGTCATTTCTGGAGAAGAACAAAATACAAAGACAATCACCCAAGATCGCTGGCCTGAGTTTTCCCTATGGACAGCTCTATATTGGTTGCTCTAGGGTTGGATCCCCAATTATCTTTATCATACTGGCAACCATTGGGAGAAACACTTATGCAATGTATCCAAGAGCCCTATCAAAGTAAACAACATCTTCCATTATAGCTATATTGTCATGTTTACATAGTGTATACATTCATTTTTTCACTTGCTATGCTGTGTAAGGAGAATATATCACAATACATATTTTGTTATCTGGCTGTATAGTGAGTCATTCCCCCGGGCAACGCCGAGTATACCTGTCAGTATATAGCAAGGAGGCTAGGTTCTTTATTACAAGTGCTTTATTACAAATTTTTTGCAAGGCCTTGTTTTAGTGTTTCAACGTCTTTCATCACAATCTGAATGAGCAGATTTTAAAAGTGCAGAGATTCTGCACAACCTTTTCTTAAACCTTGAAACTCGCCACAGAAACTTGCCGAATGCTTATGGGAGCTTTTATCATGATACATATAGGAGTCAATTGAGTTTTAAAGAGAGATATTTGCAAATCATATCGAAGCGAAGTTATTGGTAGGAAGATTGTGTTGTACAAATCTTCTAACCAGAATGCTGTATATCTTTACAAATTAGCATTTGAAATCGAACAGCGACTACAAGGTTAAAATTCCCAACTACAACAGCTCCCAAGCTGACCACTATACATGCACGAACATGTATCGATATTGGCCTTTTCTATATTGGCAGTTTTAAATGGCTGAAAGTGGCTACATTTTTACCCTTAATCATATAACGTTAATCTCAATCTAGAAATACTGTTTTCCGCAATGTTTTCGTTAAGACACCGTAATAAAGAATAGAAGTCTATCATTTTTTTTTTCGAATGATATTTCACATAGTAAAATATCGAATCAGATGATTACTGTATGGTGACTGATGGATGGAAGGATTAATCGTTTAGATATGAACGCCCACATCGTATAGAAGTTCTATACAATAATGTAATCATCTGAAATAGTAACAATAAGGAGATAAGAAAATTGTTGAATCAGTTGGAGTGTTTTATTTACATTGAATTAGTTTAAGAAATGAATACATACAAAGTAAAAATATGATATTTGGATGATTATCTTGTTCACCTTCAAGATTCAAAATTAACCTCAATATAGAGGAAATGGTATCTACAGTTACCTGACAATTAAATCAATCCAATGGCTATTAAAAAAAAATCTGGCCAGTTTTAGCCGGTTAGAATTGCAAATGTAAAATATGGCCTATATCAAAATGGCTTCATGATGCATACTTGCAAAGAGAGCATATATATATATATATATATATATCAGCTTTTGAACTCGTGTGTGTGTATGTGCATGTACACGCATGTGTGTGTGTATGTGTGTGTCTGTGATTGTGAGTATGTGCGTGTGTGTATTTTCAGAATCCATATTTTCCCTTGTTTACGTATTTACCTATTTTGATCTTAACGCATAAGTGTGGGTCAGTTGCATTGTTTTGTCCCTTGTGAAAATAGTACGTGTATAATTGTAATTGTACTTTGAGGGAAGGGCTTAGCAAAAAATCAGCATTCCAATCATTAAATGTGAAACCTTTTCTTTCTCCCTCTTATTTTCTTTCTTCCATGTTTCTTTTGATCATTTCTTTTTCTTATTTCCATCTAGTTTTCTTCTTTTCCTTGTTTCCCTTTTCTTCCGTATTTTTCATCTCTCTTTTTTCTCTCTCTTTCACTAATTCTGTTTCTTCTTCATGAAAATATTTGTCCTCAAATTCCATCTGAAAAGTCACGTACCTTATTACACAGCTGTGTCTCCGATTAAGTTTCCCTGATAAAATATATTTTTTATATAGCTTTTTTGCTAGCACACAACCTCGCTTGAAATTACTCCCCTTGATATGGTGAACTATACTCTTCTCTATCTGATCGAAGACCAACAAATGATAAGCGACGCTTTCAGCCAAATTAACAACTCTTTGATAATAACCCCCCCCCCCCCAAAAAAAACACTTGGGCAACACACAAACTTGATACAATTACCTTCCCGACAGGTGTATTTGATTTTCATTGAATGCTGTTCTTAATAACATGAGGAAACACTGGCGCTTTCAATCTGCTTTTTCAGTCTATTTTTCTTTTCAGTTAAAACTGAAACAAGTAAGGTAATCGAACGATGTGGTACATGCAAAAGCAAAAGTTGTTTTTGAAAAGTTAGATGATAACGGTTGTCGGGCATTCTTTCAACATGTCCAGCCCATTGCCATTTAAGCTATCTATGATATCACAGAATCCTGACTTTTCTCTGATATAGTGTGCTGTCTTATGATCAGTCAATGTGAGACCGAGCATGATTCTCTCATATGCACATTGCATGGTTCTCAGTTTGAGGATCGATCTTTCGGTTCCATGTTTCCGGGGACAATCGGGAGGATACATTGGTTGAATACCCTCCTTTCTCGGACTAGTGGAAGTCGAGCTTGTTCAACTAAAAGCTTGCAAACTTAGTTTGATTTTTCACCTTATTTCTTCTTCTTTTGATAACCTCATTGAGACTCGCTGTCCTGGGCAAATGTAGTGGTCTACTTTCTCCAGCTCTGCATTTTCGATTTTGATCGTTGTGTCTTTGTTCCCAACATGTTTGTTATACATGATATTTGTTTCGCTAAAGTTCTTGTGGACGCTTACTTTCTTGCTTTCTTCATTAGGTTCGTCTAACATTATTTTGAGATTGTGATGGTTCTTAGCGAAGGGGACAATGTTGTAAACAAATCTGGGGTCACGTAGTTATTTCCCGTCTATCCTCATTCCTTTGTGTTCCCATTGAAAGTTTCGAAAGATCATCTTAAGGTAAGCTGTGAAGAGTTTGGGTGAGCCGGTACCACTTTGTCTCATAACTTTTCTTGTTGAAAGAACTCGAAGTCTTTATGTAGCCTTATGAAGGAACTGTTGGTTCGATGGATATGTTGTAGTACTCTGACATATACGGGGTCTACACATTGTTTTACTATTGCAGCAATGACTTAGGGAATTTCCACTGAGACGGAGGCCTTTTTAGAGTCAACAAATGCTACAACAGAAGATACCGACTATATTGTTTTTCTTTTTATATTGTTTTATAGAAATACGAAAGTACCTGTCTCTTGGTTAAGTTCCATGTTTCAGCTCCTCCCAGTAGTCACTTATGGAGCTGAAACATGGAATTTAACCAAGAGACAGACCCGTAAGCTGAGAACCATGCAACATGCACATGAAAGAATAATGCTGGGCCTCATATGGAGAGACCACAAAACAGCACAGTATATCCGGGAAAAGACAAGAGTTAGAGACATCATAGAATCCATAAAAAATCTCGAATGGCGGTGGGCTAGCCATGTTGCAAGAATGGCAGACAATCGATGGACATCACGACCCACAACATGGATTCCCCGAGACCACATGCGCAACCGAGGCCGACAAAATGTTAGATGGAGAGATGAGCTAGACAAGTTCAGGAAGTACTGGCTCCGTGACGCCCATGATAGGGAAGTGTGGCAAATCCTGGGGAAGGTCTATGTCCAACGACGGACGCTAAAAGACTGATGATGATGATGAAAAAACAAAACAAAAAAACAACTCAAAAACAGGGCAACCGAATACTACTGAAACGGGATGTCATTTCAAGCAGGTTCTGGGAATACAAGAAAGAACACAATAGAAAGACAGCGTGGTTGACCAAGAATGAAAAATTATTCATATGGGTTTGTAGACGGATTTATAGAAATAAACAGATACGACTAAAGACAATATGGAAGACATCAGGCCATGAAGGAATCGATGAATGCATTATACACTTTTTAACATTGTGAATTGTAGTATCTAAGAACTTGAGGTCACTAGAAGGCAGAGTAATTAATTCTTATCTTGTCACTTGCGGCCAGCCGTGAGTCGGTCCGAGTGGGAAGGGTGGCCTTTGGGTTTCCATTTTGAGCTCTCTATCAAAAAGGGCCCTATCATTACAAGGAATAACGGGATCACCACGGGAGGTTTTCAGACTCACTCACAGCAGCTCGAATATCCAACGAGTCACCCTTTTAGGTACTGACCAGGCTCAACATTAACTACGGTGATTATGCGAGAACCCCTGTATCGAACGTGATTTGGCTGTAAGGGCAGAATAATGAAATGTTGATAGATATTCAAATATTGCAGTACAACTGATAGAAAGACAAGTGTTGGGAGGGAGAACCTCGAAAGAGAATCTAAAATATGGGAGAAGAAATATTTGACAGAAATAACAAAAGACACAAAAGGAAATTTGAGAAGGAAAAATGAATTCCTATTGATGGTGGCGCAAAACTCCAAGAACAAACTCATAGATAGAAAAGACACAGCAAAGTAGTAAATACAGATTATGCAGAGAGAAAGAGAGAGAGAGAGAGAGAGAGAGAGAGAGAGAGAGAGAGAGAGAGAGAGAGAGAGAATTAAAACCATCTGAATGACAGCAATACTCAAATCATGTGTATATTGGGGAGAGTGCAGGATTATTGTTGCTTGATATCGGACAAAGACCACTGATTAGTACAGCTATGGAAACTTACTGAATATATGATATTATGATGATGCAACAATAAATAACAAGAAATAAAGGAATTAATGACACAACTGATATAATATCGCTCAAGAAGTTGGAAAAAATGATACAACATGGTAATCAATTACAACAGGGTAGAACCAAGGATTCTAATGCATTTAATGAAGACAAAATTGTTTTGACCGGACTTTTTAGTATTTGACCAACACTTATTTATACGATCCCTCATATCCCATTAGTGATGTCTTTCTCTGAGAATGGACTCAGAGATCATTTGTCTATTGCCTTTTAGCACCTTCTGAGGGAGGCCGATTACTCGGTCGTGATTTCAAATCATGGTAGGAAAATCTTATTTTTATACATCACTTTGGTTTTAATGTGATGGGTCAGCCAAACAGTGTTGGATTTCCCCCCTAAATTTGCTGAGAACTCTTCGTGTTCTTAGTGTTATTTGTGTTCTTGTTCTTGTGACGGTGGAAAACAAAGTCAGCACCACCCCCGACTTGAACAGGAATTTGACAAAAATTAGAAAACCAGAAAGAAGATGAATCTTAAAGTCTACAAATATATTGCCTTAATGAACTTCACTTACTGCTTGGATGGTGCGATTACAATCAATTAGTCGGTTTTCCTTTCTTAATTTTCCATTAACTGAATTTTAGAAGCATGAGAAAAATAAAAGACATAGAATCAATATCTAAATCGAATCGCACAGACTAGTTGGGCAATTAGATGAGTATTGATCCCTCTATCGAAATTTTATTAACCGGGTCAATAGTTTTTTTAAAAGAAGAGTGGCTCGACTGATTTGAAGTTGTTTCAGAGAAACATTACTAATTAATCAACCTTATTGATCAGTGTATAAATGATTCAACTTGATTCTCTTGATTCTTTGTGACGCTTATTCGTAGACTTATAAGATTAAAATGGCTTCTGCAATTTCAAGTTAGGAAAAAGTGTATTTAATCGACATGGGGAGTTTGTATGTTGCTGCGTTTTAGCAATTAAAACAAAATGAGGATGAAATGTAGAATTCAGATCCCTTTAACTACATAAAAATATTGTAAATATTTGTACGAATATCAAAGTTAGAAAAACCTGTTGATCGAATGGAAGTTTGTTTTTCGTTGTAATCTGAAAATTTGCACTTTTTACCTGAATCAATTTTGGAATCGTCCTTTTCTTAAAACTTATGAACACGTATAATTCAGCAAAAATCCATTGTAAAAGACAAAAATGCAAAAAACTTGAAAGAGAATTCGATATCTTAAAATGATCTACTGTGCCATGTTACTATTATTTGTAAAAGTTCTTTACAGGCGTCGCGTTTGGCTGCATCCACAATGTAAAACTTAATTTCATTATTGAACAGGAGACAATTATCCCTTCTTCGAATAAGATTTTCCATGTACTGTCCGGCTTTTCTCGGGTGGCTCTCACGTTCAATGAACTCAAGGTAATTTTGAAAAAAATCCACAAGTTTCAAAGGATTCTGCGAATTTATCAATCAGGATTTATCAATAGATTCATGTTGCTAAGTTTATCTGGGAATGGAACTTAAGTAATTGTTTTACAGGCATGACATAACTGACATGAGATATCATTAATGCTGTAATCTATCTATCTATCTATCTATCTATCTTTCTCTCTCTCTCTCTCTCTCTCTCTCTATATATATATATATATATACATATATATATATATATATATGTATATGTATATATATATATGTATGTATGTATGTATGTATGTATAGATATATATGTGTGTGTGTGTGTGTGTGTGTGTGTGTGTGTGTGTGTGTGTGTGTATAAAAATCCCCGAAACGGTTACATGGTAAACAACTGGTGATCCAAACAAGAGACAATATATACACTGTACCATAATGAAAAAGTATTTGTGAAACAGGAAAAAAAACACTGAAAAATAATTCAAATGAAGTTGCATTGACAGATATTGGGAAATAAGAGACTGAAGTGAAACAAAAACAGTTTTGAAAAAGTACTTTAATGTTTAGTTTTAAAGCTGTAAAGGTTTTTTAGACCATTTATATGTCAATGCGTTGTATTATTTTGGTGAGGGCGTGGAGGGCGAGGGGGGAGAATGAGGAAAGGTACTGCTGGGACGCATATCACTCCAAATTACTAAATCATATCATTTTTCGCGAACCTATGGCACATGTTTTGAGTCCAGGTAGCAGTCATAGGCTCTGGGGTTGGGACCACGGCATCATAGGAACATTTATCACCGTCAGACGTGATCTACGATCTGACATTCTTACTTCTCAATCACAGATAAAATTGAAATAAAGTTGGTGGTACTGCCCTTGCAAAAAAAAAAAAAAATACAAGCACATCCATGATCTGACTTTCAGGCTTTTTACCCAAGAAAAAAAAGGAGCTGAGAGAGAAATTGAAAACAATTTGGAGAAAGAAAGGGAGAACGAAAAGAAAGACAAAGGAAAATGGGAGAGAGAAAAGAAGACAGAGACTGTGTGAAAGTACACAATTAGAGCATGGTGGGGGATAGAACTAATTGCTTATACATTGATGATTCTAAATGACGTTGAAACTTCTGATCTCGAATAGCCAGGACCGAAATAGCTGGATAGGAAAAATGCCCAAATCATATCTTCAAAGCATATTTCAATTTTTTTCAGTGAATGGAACAACCGAGTTATTTTTCAATGAAAATCAAGAGTAAAATATGAAAGGAAAACCGAGATAGATAAAACAGCAGTTAGTGAGTAAAAAACGCTAACCAATTATACGTCTCTTCACAGGGACAGTAATGGTAAACGAGCCTGGAAGTCAAACAATTGATGCACGAGTCCCTTGCACTTTTTGACCTATATAGGAATGGGAGGAAACGAGAGATTGTTACAGCTTTAGGTGTGTCAGCCTGTCAATCATTGACGGCTATATTTAAAATTTTCGCTTCTGAATGTTTACCAAGGATGCATAATTTAAAAAACTTTTTTGCTACGATTGAAATATATCTTTTTCAGAAAGAATCTTTTTAGATTGGTACAATTTGAAGGCGTTTCGAACTTCTCTTTGGTTGCTGACCTCCCCTTGTATGAATTAGTCGAAATCAAAGAGTTGTTGTCGGTAGGAGAGAGATCTGATGAATAAAGTGGGTGAGGTAGAGTTTCGTAACTTAGTTGGTTCAATTTATGCAGGGTCATTTGAAGAAGAATTGATGCTTTTCGATTTGTGAATATTGTACGTAAATGTGGTGGCTCTAGGCCCATTTTGTCGATTTCCTGGCAATACTTTTTCAATTCAAGAAGTGGTGGTAGATGGTATCACTTTCCAACCACCAAACTGATCTTGGGGGTCATCACTCATTGAAAGACGTTCACACACAATCCTCCTCATCTTCAAGGCGTTCGTTTTTGTTTCAAAACTTTTGGAACTCATGATGAGCAGCACGTACGTAGAAGGTCTCCTGAGTAAATACTTGGTTGATATTGCAAACAGTTTCGACTGATTTACATCCAATTTTGAACTCAGAATTGCTCGACAAAATCGCTTTTTTTTTCTATCTTTGATTGGACAGTCGTAAAAAAACAAGATAAATCGGAATTTAGTCAAATTCACGCTTCAAAATGGCTTATTTCATGAACAAAACTGCAATTTCTTTTTGAACCAACCTAATAGTTGACATTTATCTCTATTTTTGTCTTGCAAAATATAGCCTCGATGCAGAGATACCGTCAAGCTATTTTGATGGTCGATTATCTATTGATATTCCTCATGGTACGTTGTGCTGCAAGAGTTGTCCACTTGAATATCCTCTCCATCTTTCTTTCTTTCCATCTTTTTTCTTGCTTTCGTTTTCGCCCTGTCAAATGATTATATCAACCACAGATCTGTTTAAATGTTAATATCGAGACTCTCGATCAAACTCTGAATTCGTTTTAGCAGAATCTTTCTAGATTTCCCCAAACTAAACGATGTAGATAGAATCATAAGGAAAAAAAAAATGTTGAATCGCACTGGAGAGGAAAAAAAGTGAAAAATCTGAAGAACTGAAAGACATTAAAATGAAAAACCGATGGTGTCTTATTGGTTGCCTATCTTGACTTCCAATCCGATAAGTCAATCAAGTGATGTGCGTTTTCAAACCTAACGAGGGAAAATGCTAAGAATGTTCAAACGTGATCTGATTGATTTCAATTGATGATGAAATATGATTTCATTCGAAACCAGCGCTACGAAATGAACAAGTATTCTCTCCGGTTAATTTGATGTTGGCAATTGAGGCAGAGGTACCGGTAGTGCGAGTTAGCCGAACGTTTAACAACACAAAGAATGAACGGCAAACCGAGTTCAAACTCCAGCTGAGACCTTATGTGATCACTCTGCACAAATGCCCTTCGGGGAGTCATGAATTAATCTCTTCCCCACTCTCAACATACCATAGGCCAGCGTGATTCTCGAATATGCCCCCACGATATTAAGCCTTGTAGTTCCAATTTTTAGATCTCTCTTTCTAAATAGAATCTACCCGATGTGTTTTTCAGCATTCGTAAGTGAATATATTCTGTAGATAATGATCCGCTTCGGCAAAATTGATGAAAAATAGCGCTCATGACAAGTACCAAAAATTGCACTTCTATCAAAAATTTTTTAGGTAAAAGAAGTTAGCAGGAAATGGACAAATCTGGCTAATTTGAGCTATTTTATCTATAAATAACAGCAAAATTGGCTCCCTGTTTTCTCTTATTCTTTTTTCCCTTGCTTTTTGCTCACTCTTTCTATAATTTGTCCCCCCTTCACTCTCATCAATGACATAATACAACATAGCGATACATTTCGCAACATTGGCTTTTCTGAATTTCTGTTTTGAGTTTTTTGGCTTCATAGTCACATTCTCTAACCTTGACCTGGCGTGGTACAGAGTACACAGCACTGGAAACGACATGTAACCAAAGGGTTGAATTATGAAATTCTTGCATAAAAAAATCAAAAGCATAAATGGTATTATTGAATAAGATAGTTTGAAAGGTAATGGTATCCTTTTTCATTATCCGAGAATAACTTCGGTGAGTTTAGTAGAAAATCTTCAGTAGCGCCCCCTTCAAGCAGCACCAAGGGTACGCGCCCTATCTGTCCCATGCTAGTTACACCACTGATTCCCACAGGTCTCGCTGTTCTTAGTATTGTGTCTCTGTGCAGCTATCTTTTAATTTATTATTTCACCGAATGGATTTAGTCCCAACAATTGGAGAAATGAGAATTACTTCATATTTCGCGATTCTGTCGCTTGTCTACTGAGTTTTAGAAGCAATTCCTATACATAGACTCAAAACCGAAGTGAGTCACGTTACTTCGTCTATCAATGAAAATTACAGTCAGTCAAAATGTACTGGAGTTATCCATCTCTTCGCATCAAGGATATTCTAATAATGTTTACTAGTTTCTGATTTATACTCTCCAGTAGTTTTTGTGCAACGCTGTCAAATGATCAGCAAATTAGTGTATTATTCTGTTCATTTTCTCTAAATAGAGATTGATAAAGTAGAAAAATTGGTCGACCGACTGTCAATTCACAATGACAAAAAAATTGAGAGTAAAACATTTCAAATTGCTGTCAGCAGAACGTTAACTACCACACCATTGACTAATTTTCGTTTGGATATTTGCGGATTTAGCTCAGTGGTTAAAAAAACCAAATCAAGATATCAGTACAAATGGATTGGAATATCACCATGTACATACATATAGTCCATTGTTTTAAATTGTTTTCAAGGTTGCAAAAAAGAAACAGATTTTTATCAAATGGAAGATGGATTGTTTTTTGTCTACAATTACAATAATAAAACAAAAATCCATAGCTGACTAGCACGTATGGCACCAACTGTTGAAATTCATCGGAGATTTTCCCCTCTTAATTTCATACATATATATATATATATATATATATATATATATATATATATATATATATATATATGTTGAGATAAAGGATTCGCTACACAAACACGTTTATGTATCTGTTTTGACAGGGCTTCTCCAGGCGAATGATTCAATTCATTTTAGATTCCTATTTAGGATTTTTCTTCGGGAGGTGTCCATTTTTCTAGGGTGGGAAACCTTCCTCTTATTCAATTTGTATATTTTTGGCTTCAAAATACAAAAAAGTCCACCACGCAGCAAACTACTGGAAAGCAGGACCTACTTCTAACCATCGCCAACATCAAATTTAGAGAGCATGCAAGGCCATTCCAGAGAAAATTAAAAAAGGAAATAAAACAAATCAACTCACCAAACATCATATTTGTGAAAGGAGACAAGACTAACAATATACAGAAATAAATTACCAAACCTACAACAAACCCCTAACCAACAACATCACACAAAAATACCAAAAATCAAACGTCAAGAACAACAACTATGACGCAACTATAAATAAGGAGAGCAAAAATATCATTGACAAATGAAACATCAGTAATAAAGTGGGTAGATTACAAGAAAGAAATGCCTACATACTCATGGGGGACCACAAACCAGACTTCATAAACAACCCTGTCCCTTGATTAACCCCACTGAATCCCAAAGAGGGAAAATTAACAAGAAGATACTAAAAGACATGAAGTATAGCATCAAACAATCACTACAACTAAAACAACGGATGAAAACAAATGCAACCATTTCCTGGTTCAGCGACATTTAGCTGAAAAGTATCTGTTCATTTGTACGCTTCGATATAATTGATTTCTGCTCTTCGGCATCGAAAAGAATCTTCGAGGAAGCCATGGAAATTGCGAAGATCTCCACCAATATTATTAATAAAGATATAGAAATAATCAAACATTGTAAACGGACGGTACTGTTCAATAACCAAGAACAATGCCCTAAAAAAACGACGTTTGCAGTTTTGATGTCTCTGTGGGTAGTCTCGATTCAACCAAGATTTTGGACTTGATCGGTTTGTAGATTTAGATAACTTCACCAGGAAACTGAACTGTAAAAATGTAAGACTCTACCGGGATGATGGCCGACTAATTGTAGGATAAAAAAAGCAACACGTAATAATGCAAATAAATAAATAAAAAGATGCATCATAAAAGAAATGGGAAAATTGAAATTTGAAGTTGAAATTTGGCCAACGTAAAAATTCTACATTTTTTAGATGTTACTTTTAATCAAAATAATTAACGTTCACAAAACACATATATTCACATATTAACTACATGAACTAAATCATTGAAAAGTTCCCTGAATTAATAGAGATTAGACAAATAAACAACTCCTCAAATGAAACTATATTCAACAATATCAGAAATAAATATACAAAAGCTTTGAAGGACAGTGGTCTTACCAAAACTAAATTTAACTATGATGAAAAAGTAAGATTCAATAAAGTAAAACATAGCAACAACAAAAAAGTGGAGGTGAGAAAATCATCTGGTACACACTGCCATTCAACTTACAAGTAAAACTAACATTGGGAATATATCCGTCCAATAATTGAAAAAACATCCTCCTCAGAGCAACCCACTGTGTGAAATGTTCCACAAAATCAAGCTGAAAATTAGATAGTTGTACGGATAATTTTTGTAAGTTCATCACAAAACATAACAATAAAGTAATTAGAAATAATATTGATGGAGAAAGCAAAAATAGACCAGATTGCAATTGTTCAAATAGAAACGGATGCCTTTTACAAAACAAATGTCTCAAATCGAATATTGTATATCAAGCTGAAATATCAACCTAAGGGAAACCCTTAGATGCAAAATATTATATGGGAATATCTAAAAAAACCTTCAAACTAAGATTAGCCAACCATATAATACAAATATATTTTACAACCATGTATTTTACAAACGAAAAATACAAAAACAGTTAATCACTGTCAATATGTAATTGGAGACTAACCAATGACAACCACACACACACACACACACACACACACACACTAAAATGGCAAATATCAAAACAAGTGCATATATGCCAAAAGTTTGAAACCTCGTGTTACCTATGTTCGAATGAGAAATTTAAAATCCTCACCTTTGCCAAAAGAACAAGAAAACTAAGAGTAGAATCATGAAATAGGAAAAATGAAGTTGCGTTAAAGTACCAGGACTGCTCAAAATCTCAATTAAGAAAATAATTCAACACTCCACATACAGGTATACATAAATTAACCACCATAGCTATCTTATTCTCCTGTTATTATTAACAATAGGAGTAGCAAAATTACTATTAACATTAAAATAATTATTATTTCATACTTCTAGCCACTTTAGGAGCAATCCAATCCCTCTTTCATATCCATCTTAGTTATATAAAAATACATCAAATCTAGAATGATAAAACTAACAACTGAAACCATTTAAAAATGAATCCCAATACCAGGAAACATATTTGAGTGAGAATGAAATACTCTCAGAGAGGAAACACATCACCAAAAGCTAATGTTTCAACAACATACTGATAAGGGAAGTGCTTACAGTATATGATGCTAATTCATAATTCATAACAACCTGTAAATAAGCTATATAAAACAGAAAAAACATAACATGCTGTGACCAACTAAACAAGGAAAAGAAAAAAGTATATAAATAGAATAAGAGCAAGGTTCTCCACCCTAGAAAAATAGACACCATTCAAATGTCCTGAATAAGGATCTAAAATGGATCGAATCATTCACCTTAAGGTGCCAAAACAGAACAGAAACATAAATGTTTTTTGTGTAGCGAATTTTTTATTTCATCTCATTTTAAGCTCTACGCTAAATCAACTTAATATTGAATGCATCGAGCATTTTATGAAATGAACCAATCATACATCGGATATTGCACTATATATATGTATACATATCTGAGAAATGGACATATTTCGTCTGACAGAATGAATTGTCAATTGCGTTGTATTATATAGAAACCTATCTGAAATGATTTTCTATCATTACTTTGATATACCACTCTATTAAAACAACGTAAATAGAATAAACAATTGAAGAAAATGGGGCTGCTGCAGGAATTGAACCTGCCACCGAGAGGGCTATTGCTTCAACGTAACAATGCTCTTGACATTACTGAATAAGAGAATTTGAGTTGAAAGCAGCTATTTGGTTTTTTCATTACCGGTGAAACAACTACCCTATCGGTGTCATGTTTGATTCCTACAGCAGTCCCATTTTCTTCAATTGTTTATTCTCTTTACGTTGTCTGAATTGAGTGATATATTGACCGTATAACGACGGGTGATCATTTCAAATAATTTCACATAACACAATTCATATATATATATATATATATATATATATATATATATATATATTGAATAGCTAATCTTATTTTCCCGGACACTGGAATCTTGGGCATAGTTTGATCAGAATCTACGTAGCTGAAGTACGCTGATTAGTCTAGCCCTGCGGTAAAATCAAATTGTAAAATGCTTCAAAGGTATCATTTGGCTTCCATGATTGCCTAAAGCATTCTCCTGAAATTCAACTCTTTCATTTCCCATCAGAAAAGAATAAAAATGAATGTTTATAGAAAGATTAGATGGAAAAAAGTTTAACGAATTCCAAGAAGTTGCCCTTTCAAAACTATTTGCACATCATAATATTAATCATGAAAAACGGTGAAAATTTCATGTAAAAAGTGAATAATACAACTTTATACAACGACGAGAAAATGTAGGCAAATGAAAGCGAAGAACTTACATTAATAGTGAAAATCTGGACGTTGGTGACAAACAAAAATTGGCCGAGGATCAAAAGACGATAAAACCTCGGCAGTCACTTAGCAGCCATTATTTCATACCTACAAAGTGTTAAATGCAGTAATTCTTTCCTTTGATTCAAGTTTGAATAAAATTTCTGTAGCATTTATAAGAATGTATTATTCTCTGAACCAAAACGAAAGCATTATTGATATAAAGAAAGGCAAACAGACACATTATTAAGTACTTATAGGTAAAAGCATCTAATAAGACGTTGAATACTTTTCCAGCCTTCAACCTTTTTTTGTCACAATACACTCTCTTTCTATTTTCTTTTATACATCAGAATATATTTTATTAATTACTGGATAGGTTTCGTTATGTATATGTTGGTATATTGCTGTATAAGTTAAGAAAGGAATTACTCATACGCACCATGTTTATTCGATTGTTTTTGTGTATTTTTCTTGGCTTATGTCCATCGGCATAATTAATCGGATTTTGTGCTGATCCTTTATTTCTTTGACTATCATTAACTGCTCAAACATCTTATATCGTCATTCATGGCCATCACCATCATTTAATTGCTATCATGATTACTACTTGCCTATATACATTTTAGTGGTTTAGAGATGTGACATTCACACTGTGCATCAAACGATTTGTCATAATGATTTTAGTAGCCTTTCCGGGTCCATTGTTGGACATGGACCTTCGTCAAGTAAGCCTCATCCGGGTATGTTGGCTGTTTTGATAGGCGAGAAGAGATGGATTTTCCGTAGAGCATTACTGCTAAAAGAACACAAACAGCTCCAACCGGAGTCTGAACTCGGTTCTCCACCGATCTCATTCTCTGTGCCATTAACCGCTCGGCTACCTCACATCTCCTGACCTTATTATCAATTACCCACGATGTCTGATTTCATTTCCTTCATTCTGGCTGACTAAAATCCTTGCCTCAAGGCTACCATTATGAGCGGCTCATTCTGATTCCATGTCATCTATTCGAATAACATGACCCTTACTAGTTACATTAATTTCTCACCATCTGACTCAGGATGCTTATCGTTTTTTTATTTTATTTATCATCACCAACTTTTGCCTAGCATTATTAATTATCACTTAAGTACTGGTTGGGTTCTTCATTATTGATAATGAGTGGGCTGATAAATCTTAGTTTCTTTATTCTTTGAATAGTCAGTTACGAAAATGAATACAAAAACAACATTAATTGGTCTAATATCTTTTGCCACTCCAATATTACATTGCTTTCCCCTTATAGCTCCATTAAGAGTGTTACAGGCTTGGGTACACACGAACAATAGTTAGTAAGACCCACTCCCAGTTTATTAACATAGTGTCCTCCTAACTGTGCACGTGTTGGCGTACACGTTTTGCGATCAGTGCACTAAAGAAATTGATGTGCGCACAAAAGATACTTTATTTTGTTTCCATTGAAATGATATTGATTTATCGTGTTATATTCAAAAGCAACCGAATACTTCTGTCAATGATGTTAATTTGCACAACATGAGATTTCTCCAAACGCTGACTACACAAATTACAGGGAGCATTGCAGGCCTGCTGACGTTAACTTCTGTCACAGCATCTAGGTACTGACTAGATTCGACGTTGCTTAACTCTGGTGAACTTACGAGAACCAGTGTTTCCAAAGCAATATTGCAACCCCTTTCGTCCAGAGAGATTTACCTCAATCCTGCCCCTTGTGCTGATTGGAGAGACATTGTGAACGATTTTGGCGATGGACTGAACCACGGCCAACCGGAGATAAGCACTCGGTGATCGGTTTGCATGCTTCAATAAATCAAACAAAAAAACATTACGTTTTATTGGAAATGAATTCATAATGTTTCAAAAAGCTTGGTCGAGAATTAAACAATCTCCTGAGCAAACTGTCAAGAAAGATATTTTGGTCGTTGAATATAGACTTTGACAAGAAAATAGATATTTCATTTTTTTTTCAAAACGGGAAACAAGTTCCATTCAGAGAACGATTGATAAAAAAGAAATTTTACTGTGAAGTTTTAAATTACATGTTTATGTATGTATATACACGCACACACACACACACACACACACACACACACACACACACACACACACACATACATGCATGCATACATACTCTTAAAATTTGAATTTAAAAAAATGAAAAACGACCACAGATTGTTATCATTGGCTTCCGGAATCTGTAAGAAAAGAGCAGGAGGAAGGAAAGAATGAAGTAGAGAAAGAAAGGACGAAAGAAATAGAGGTAAAAAGATTGGAAAGCAGCAAAATAGAAGAAGAAAAAGAAAGAGAAATGGAATGATTTATAAGGTATTGAAAGATATGGAAAGAGAAGAAAAGAGAAAGGAAGAAAATACTGAAACAAAAATGGATGAAAAAGATATATATATATATATATATATATATATATATATATATATATATATATATATATATATATATATATATATATACGTATCAGAAATCATTGATGAATCGAACTGGGAAAGTGGGGATGAATTGACAAAAAGAAGACGAGAATTCAGAAACAAATGCAAAACCTTCATTGAGAGCATATCTTGCCAACGCCATTGTCAGGGGTAGCTATAGCTATTGTGCATGGATCCGTCCAAAATATAATCCGTTTTCCCATAACCTATTGTCCTCCCACAAAATATCATTGGACTTTTTGGAGATATAATTACATAAATGTGATTGAAAAAATCTCTCTAAGAATCCTGGACCCACCCCTCCAAATTATCCCCCATTAAAGGCATCGGCAAGACTATATTATGCCTTGTAAATATCTTTCTACATCGATCGCCGTGGTAAAGTGCTCGCCTGCAGGTCGTGGTTCAATCCACAGCCGTCATACCAGAGACTTTAAAAGTGGTACTCAATACCTCTTTACTCACTTGGAACGAAGAGTGAGATTCTGTTTCCGACTCTTCCATTAAAATTCATTCTGTACTCCCAGGAGTATCATTTGAACAGACAAATGAATAGATGAACATTCACAACCCTTATCGATTTCATTGACACAGGTGAATGAGGGAATAAGAGAAAAAGAAAGGAAGAAACCTTTCCTATCAGAAAGGAAGAAAAAAAAACATAGAAAAAACACTGGAAATAAAGAGAAAAAAATGAGGTAAACGTAAAAACGGGGAAAAAGAGAAGAAAATGAAAAAAAGGGGAAAAAATTGAAAATAGGCAAAAAAGGTGATATTGTGGATGATATAAAAGTCCATAAAAACATTCAATATTTCGATTGGATTCAGTGAGAATCAGTCAGCAATTTGTGTGTCTTGAGGACATGAAGTCTGGAGAATAATTGGATGGGCAATCATAAAGTCGTAGGATTTGTATCAGTCGCTTTTTTCGGAATCAATATTTGCTTCAATGGTATAACTGCCTGACAGTCAAAAGCGCCAGTTTTCTGAGTAAGTTATACTAAGCTTTCGGCATGTATAACATAAATAACATTTTTGTCGCTGATAAAAAAAACTATATCGATTTGCTGGTGTTTACAAACTCAGTCATTTCAATTTTTGTCTACTGAACGTGATCACTTTCTGCATACACCTTCTGAAATAACATCTCGCAAAGAGATGCTATTTCTGCAATACGTATATAAATTGAGTCGTGCAGATGAAATAACTTGTTTATTTACCGTTTCATTTTGAAAGTTCTGGATGAAAAATGGAATAACGTAAGGAAGTGGGGCAATGTATACGATTATTGTGCCATCGTTCTACGTTCATATTCTCGCCAGGGGCATGTTGCTGGCTTTGGTACACACTGGCAGTAATGTTTACTTCCGACACTCCAGACCTGCCGAAACTTACGGTACCTGGTACCCCTACATTGGTTTCCCATTTAGGTACTGACCTGACTCAACATTCCGGTGAATTCCACAAAAAGATTTTGTAGTGGGAGTTCAATTTACAATATAATTTTATGCTGAAATGATCCCATGCTTTCTGTCTGGTAGAGTTCCCGCTTGTTTTTGTTTTTTTTTATTATTCGAATTTCGTTTCGTGATTGCCACCCAACAGAAGGCAAGAGAAGTAATTATTTAATTAATTAATTGATCACCCCTTTCCCAATATTTTTCATTGATTACTCCCAACACAGCATGCTGACAAAGGACTTTGATCACATGACAAATCTATTGAGCGACGAACCAGAGCTAACTTTCTGGCAGTCAATCTGTAGAAGACACCCAAATCAGTTTTTTGCGTTTTTGAATCCTTGAAAAAGATGACATGTCATGGAGGAAACATGCACACAGAAGCAAAAAATGATGTTAGCGATGAAGTTTCAGCCGATATAGTTTGGTTAGAGAAACACGGGGAAACTAGATATAATTTCTGTAACTATAAGTAGAGGAATAATTGATAGATTTCTTTTTAATTAGTGATTTGGATTGCATCTCAGTTGGAATCCCTAGCGTTGTCAGAGCAACGCTAAGGACAAGAGTTCTGTTTGCATTTGTTACAGGCTACTTCAATCTTAGAAAATTCCGATTTTGTAACTGCTAGGTCGATATAGTTTTTGCAAAGTATACACCACTTATAAAGCAAGTAGTCTAAGAAATTTGTACATATATCATCTCAATGTAAATATACTTTCTACCACCAGCATTTACCCAGCGACAAACTTCTGTGGTGCTATTACAGCGAGAACATTGCAAAATGTAGGAGTTGAAGTGATAGAATTGAACCGAGAAAAGTGGAAAATTAAAAGAATATTTTCATAAAGAAATTTCCTTTCATGATATTATATAAAATCAAGTCTATGGTTTCTTCAAATCATTGATTATATGAATTCGTAATGGAATAAAGCGTGATATACAACTTCTAATAATGCAATTGCTTTTTCTCATTTTGTTTTTTTGTATGTGAAAATTACAAAAAACGCATTATTGAAATGCACCTTACAACACGATACCAATTTGTTCATCAAAGCTATACCATCAACTTTTCTTGGTATCAATATTGTGTCAACACGAAAGAATTTAATAATTCTATTTCTACAGCGCCCAAGAGTACGGAGCATTACTATTTCAACAGAGTGTCCTTCAGTGTTCAGTGCTGATTCTTCTACAGGAAAGGAAAAAAATTCTATCGATATAGGCAGGAAAGTTTTAAAGTTGCATTGTGTCTGAAAACTTATCACACATACACGCATACATATATATATATATGATTACAAATTGCATTACGTTTTATTGAAAATCACATTTGAAATGATCTCCCGTCATTACACTGTTAATATATTACTTACAGCTGCTGGTAATGCAAGGGCCCAAATAACTGTTTTCACTCTAAATTCTCATCTCGTTTATCCTCGGTCTGTATCTTCTGTATTCGTTTCTCTCAACACATACATTAAGAAATGGATACATGATCCAACAGAATGATAACAAATTGCGTTCTATCATATTGAAATCCATTTGAAATAATCTCCAGTCATTACACGGTTGATATATCACTTGACCCAGATAACGTAAATAGAATAAATAATTAAAGAGAATGGGGTTACTGCAGGAATCGAACCTGCAACCGATAGGTAGATTTAAGCAAAATAATTTCACTGAACATGATTAAATGAAAGAATTAAAAATCTATTGAAAGTTTGAAGATTGAAAATGTCAGGAAAATAAGATTTAGATGATCTATCAACCTTTTAACGCTAATTTCTGTTGAAAACCCCGTTTACTTTTTTTTCAATGCATTTTTAAAACTCTGAATAGGTTACTTATAAGACATTGATAAAAGAAACATATCCCATTAATTCCCACTTGAAAGATATTTCTGTTGCAATTCATATGTACTTATAAAAAGATTTTTACAACTAAGTGTTTGAGGGTGAAGGGATAGCTATATGTAGGCATTTTGCTACAACCTGCTTGGGGGTTAAACTGATGATGAATTTGTCTCAATCGTCATGAATCATTTTTTTAGAAGAAGTAAAGCCAAGGATTTCAAGCATGGAATTGGCAAATACTTTCGTGTACTTTTAAAGTATACCACATCCCAGTCATGTAAACACACATCCACGGGCATATGAATGTGTGCCTATAGTAAATTCATCATTGAATTTGATCCATTAAACATGCAATCTATCTATCTTTCAATCTATCTACTGCCTAAATAACGGTTAAGATAGTTATGAGGTGGCTTTCAAAGCAGTAACGCTGTTTTTAATTGGAAAAAGGAAAGATTTCTGTGAAAAGCCCTAGATACCTTTATAGCACCAGCTTTCCTATCTCTCTCTACCCTTATCTATCTCTCTCTCTTTATATGTATCTTCACCCTTTCTCCCCCTCTCCCTCTCTCTCCACACACACATACACATACACACACACACACATATATATATATATATATATATATATATATATATATATATATATATATATATATATGTGTATATACATAAAGATAAAAGGCTATGTTCTTGAAATAATTATAAACTTAGTCACGTTTAAAATTATCTCTAAAATGTTTGGAAAGAAACGTTTCTGGCAATGATTAGCTGTTAGACGTTAATCTGGCATTACCAGATTATGCCCAAATGTTTACCAGATGTTGGCATTAGCCAGATAAATTCGACAAGATAGATACTCATTGGACAAACTTCAATTTCTCAAAGCACCCTGATCAAATGCGTTGGGTGGGTTTTTCTGATAGATTGCCAATTTTCCTGTGTCTTCACCGCGAAGTAAACTTTCACTGTTGTATCATAGGAATATTCTTTTGCTTCAAAAGGTATTTATAGGCAAAGACTGGGAGAAGATTTATAGACTGATAATTAGATAAATAGATAGTTTGATAGCAAAAACCTGAATTTGCAGATAGATTAATAAGGTGGATAAGTAAATTGGGTTGCGAGCTAATTACCAAATAGATATTTACACTAGATAACTATTGCAATTTTCACAAAGATTCAAATGTAAGCGAGAGAGATTGTGACGTAAATCTTTAAAATGAGTCTTGCCTATCTTGGCAATCAAGGCGTTTTCGAAGACAAGATAGAAAATCACGATTTCATTGTTAATACACACATACGCACACGCACACACGTATATACAAATACATGGTCTGTCCATCTGTTTGCCTATCACGTTATAGAAACCATCTAAAAATCAGCCAACATCACGAATCAAATTTGCCATACATACGCAATGGACCTAGGGGAATGTTTTAAAGTAAGAAATTCTGGGAAAAATGTTTAAATGTCTTAGAGGGTATTTTATTCATAATGTAACAATAATACTAAACCACACCTTTACTTTTTGTTCAATACACACACACATACATAACTATAAAGAAAAACAAGGATGATAACATTCCTCATCGAAACCAAAATACTGACATCAACAATTGTAACCAAATGCATTTCAACTACCGCAAAAGACGAAAAGGCAATAATCTGTCGACACATATATACCACGGATTTTGATAAACATCTGAAATAAAAAAAATTTCTATGAAAAAGACTTGTATCCTCCTGATAACAAGTAGCTCACCCGCCCCCAAATACCAAGCCTCTCGAAAAAAAAACTTACAACATAAAAAGAATGAAAATATTTGAACCAATTCGAATCAGAACAAAAATAACCTCAAATAAATAAAATCTAATCCCAAATAGGCGCCAACAAGCCCATGAGACAATAACATAATTTCCATCAATTGGACAAATTAAATAGAAAAACAACTTGATACAAACTGAAATTATCTAACTAACACGAGATATCGCTAATAGCGACGTCAAAAACAATCTTGAAAAAGACCATTAACAGTCGAATGTATTTGGAATGAAAATATTGAAAATAATACAACATGAATTTCGGAAAATTCTTTCATTCCTTCGAACCGATTGTAAGAAATGACTCTGGAAAACTCGAATAGAATCTGAGTATCAACAAAAAAGAGTAGAGGTAGAAAAACCATCTGATACACACCGTCATTTAATCTACCAGTAAAAACCAACAAATGGAAAATCTTCTACAGACTAACAGAAAAACTATCACCCCAGCAACTTACTGTGTAAGATATCTAACAAGGACAAGCTGAAAATTATTTATTGTTGTTCAGACAGTTTCCAAAAAAGCATAACAATAAAGTAATTAGGAATTATACTATTAGAGAAAATATAAACAAAACCAGACTGCATCGTACAAATACCAACAGGTGCCCTTCGCAAAACAATTGTCTCAAATCAAATACTGAATATCAAGCCGGACTATCAACCCTAGAGAAACCCATAGACACCGAATATTAGACAGGAACATCGAAAACACCTTCTAGGTTAAGTCTAGCCAACCACACATCATCCTTTTCAATCGAAAAATATAGAAACAATACATCACTATCAACACATTACTGTTACTTGAAAGACAGTAATCTCATACCCCCAGTAAAATGGAAAACAAACACATATGGTATATATATATATATATATATATATATATATATATATATATATATATATATATATATATATATTGAGTGTGTGTTTGTGTGTGTGTGTGTGTGTGCTTGTGTGTGTGTGCCTATAATACTCTTTTATTCAAAAATAATTTCAATAAAAAAGTTTCGCAGTTGAAATTTTAGAATTTGATTATTTTCATTCAATTAAAATTGTTCAATATATCATAAATACAATACAGAGCAATATTTACTCAAGATGAAAGGGAGAAATCAACCTTCACGTTTTTCCTCATTAATACATTTATCAAGAGTGGTTGAGAATATTTAACATTAATTTAATTACTTTGAAAATTTCAGTTTGGATGCAATATTTGAAATTAACTCAAATGAATTTTATTTCTAGGATTTTTCCGATGAGAAGAATGACTGAACTATTTCATCACAAGGATAACAACTGAATTCCAATAATTTTTTTACGTTCTCATTTCAGTTTGAAAGAGAGAGAGAGAAAAAAAACGTCATTTTGTCATTTTAATGACGTGTTTCTCAAAATCTAAAGTTTAAATTTTAATCACTCATGGAAGATAATGTTAATATTGTAATGCGCGGTATTGTTGTTATAAGGAATTAAATGAACAGATTATTCAATAAGATTAATGATTATCATTCTATAATGCCCATATTCTATATAATCGGTTTTGATTTGAACTTTTCAGTATGATGACATTTCGAGAGCATTTCACTCCTCTGATAAAGCAAATTATTTTTTTTTCTTAAACATTAAAATTCTCAATTTTTCTTTCAGACATAAAAGCATTAATCATTAAAACTATTAGGGGGTCTTGAGTGGTTAACAATTGACTATTCAGCTATGGGATTCAGATCCTTTTGTTTTTGATTCCAAATAATCTTGATTGTGTGGTATTATTTTTGTCAGTTTTGTGTAGAAAAGATCTTTTGTTACTATAGTACCTGGATTTCCAATTTCCTATGTATGCTCCGATATACTTTTTAAAATATCAGACTGGTTGGTTGTTGATATTGTAGCAAAGTATGTGTTGTTTTCAGTTACACAATGATTATGTTGAGGACATCTATGATTGTTTCTACAATAATAACCTTGTTCTGTTCGTTCATTTGTTTAAATATATATATTATTTTTTATTACGAGAGCTGATAATTTTTAGTGATGTCGTATTATAACTGTAAGTAATATTGATGGTACCTCTGTCGAACATTTGTTTTGAAGGGCAGTTTTTTGGAAATGTTCATCAATTAATTTTTGAAAAATGTTTTTCAATGTTCATGTTAACTAATTTACAGAAGGGGGCTTGAACCATACAATTTTTCTGATTCTGTTTTTGTTTTTTCCTTTTGTTTTCAGTATAATTTGATTTATCATAAATTTACTTTTTTCAGTGCGTCATTATAAACATTTCCATTTTCATTAAAGATTTTCTTGCCGTAAGAATTATTTTACATTTATTTTGAAGTAGAGGGTTGGTGATTTAAATTAATAGTAATATAGTTAGGTTTCTGGTTATCCTCTGAAAATGGTTCGATTCTACAATGATTTTTGAATGAATGCGTCGTCCGAAACATTTACTATCTTTTAAATTTGAGTTGATATCTACTTTAAAGCCAACATGTTTCAATACTCTATCTTTAATTTGATTTGTTTGTTTTGGGCCATTAATATTGAAAATCAAACTGTTTTCATCAAAATCAATTGGTTTGACTCCCACGTAATCCATTTATTGTTTATTTTATATATTAGCCATTCTATTATCATGTAGCAAAACAGGGGGAATTTGAGATTAGAGGAAAGATTAAGACCATAGATACCAAGGCTTTCATGAGATCTGCAAGAATACTGAAGAGGTCACTGGTAATAAGCAACTAACGATCTCCAGTTGTCAGCATGGTTAAATAGAAAGAGAATTTTAGAAAGAAGTTTCAGAAAAGTGGGGGAAGGATGGAACAGTACAATCACAGCGCTGCTGTGATGTGTGGAGATGCTGAGTAGGGCTAGAGATCTGAGGAGACCTACTGACTTGTAGACATCAGCGATCTGGTGTGAGTATGATGATGATAAAGATAATAATGAAATCAGTTGCTATGATAGCGTTGAACTTGGCGTTTATAGATGAACTTGTTATGGACCCAATCAGTAAGCAAGGAGATTGATATTTATAGACACACAAAAGGATAGTCTGGGAATAAATAAATGCGTACTTAAGTAGGTAAATTGATTTTCTGCTGCATGAAGATACATGTAACGATCTGGTTCCCTTCTGGAAATAGACTGATGCTTAGTAAAATAGATATTCTGTTCATAAGCATCTTGGATTTGCGTTTGTGCTACAATTACTTTCTGGTTATTTTTTCATTATTTAGAAAATCTTACACAAAATAGTATGTATTATACTTTATTTGAATGGAAATATTAAATATGTCTCGTGTCTTAAATCATCTCAGAAACAGTAAGATCAGAATTGATACAAAATCGAATTCCAATTTGGCGCTGGTTTTTTTGGTAAAACTCCATTTTCTTCAAACAGAGCGTGGGGCTGTATCGATGTGGTTAGTGTTGGTATGGAAAAAAAGGGGACCGCCGAAATAGCTTGAAAATATAATCAAATTACGATATTTTCGAAACGCATCGTCAGGACCAATTCTGGAAGCAAGGTATGGAAAGACAGGGAAACAAAATGAAGGAAACGTTGTCAGTAAAAGGAAATGTGGAAAACATGGGAAAGAGATGTAAATTAAAAAGGAGAAAAGAATGATAATAAAATCAGAATGAAGGAGAAAATGAGAAAAGTGGAACAAAACTGAAAGAGAAAGAAGTATAGTTTAAAGAAGTAAATGGATAGACAAGTGAATGAATGAGTAAGGAAAAACTAAAGAAATGAACGAGAGAAATATAAAGAAAACTAAAAGAGAATAGAGTTGTGTAAACATGACTGAAAGAAAAAAAATGAATGAAAATCATTGAAAGGGAAAGGAAAAGTATGAGAGAAAATAAAAGAATGAAAACAGAGGAAAGATCGAGGAGAAACGAAGAAGAATTTTTTGTTGGAAATAAAAAAAAAGATGAAGAAAAAAGATCGACTGGATGAGAAGGAAAAGAGAGTGCAAAAGGCCATAATGATAACGAGGAAATGAACTAACAGAAATGAATGACGAGTTGAACGAAAGAGACAGTCGGAAGGAAATTGAAAGAAAAAATGAAAAGAAAAGAAAAACCAAAAACGGTTGAAAACTGAAAGGAAACAAAGAAAAGGGAAAGAAATAAAAGAAAATCATCAAATTATTTGAAGAATCAAAGATGGACGTTCTGAAAAGACGTTTTCAATGTCTGATTGCAGAATATGAGTGCCAATCTGTTTGGAGAGGAAAAATTGGTCAATGCAATAAATCACTGAAAGAACGATCGAGAATAAAAACAGTATAATTTATCAAGAATTATGAAAATAAGTATTATAAATGAAATTCGTTCAGAGAATGATTATGACATGATCCTCTTATATAATTAACGGTGTGATTTTCCAGTCAGTAACGAGGAATTCTTCAACTTGAAGGTAACAATTTTGCAGATAGAATATCTCCCATTCACCATTTGAAACAATGGGCTCTCCAAATGAAACAAGTTCAGCAGTTTCACTTCTAATGAATCATCTCATTGAAATTTTAACGAATCTTCGATTTTTTCCACGAGATTATTTATTATGATATTATAATATTGCGTGGCCAAAATGCTTATCACATATTTGTCGTTGTTCAAAACTTATGACTTGAGCATCATTCAGATATTATTCATAAAGTATCTTAACCTTTGTACTGCAAAAAAAAAAAAAAAACAACAACAAAAAACGACTCAAAACTGTTCTTTCATCGTCTTTTTTATTCGTAGGGGGGATTAATATGCTGATGCATTTTGAAGAAGCTAGACAAAAAAAGGTCAAAGACGGGTGTAGAAAAAGAAAATAGTGCCTTAACTATTAAGCGCAGCCAAAATTGCCCTTTCGATTAATTATGAACAAGTCCTTTTGTTATGCCAGCATGTGCACTAAACAGAGAAGTATTTCATGGATGTATGAAGAAGATAGGATGGCAGAAAAAGCACTTTTGAAAAAACAAAGACAATGGTTAAATAAAGAAAAAGAAAATTAGCCAAGAGAATTGGACGGATGAAAAAGTTGAAGGAGAGAGGGAAATGAAATAATGTCGAGGGAAGTGCAAGATAAGAAAAACGAGAAAAAGAATGAAAAGGAGAGTCTAATAAAAGCAACGAATGAAAAAGAAAAATGAAGAACGTAAACAAAAAAACAACAATAGATGAAAGGGATGAATGAATGAAGAAATGACAAAAATTTATACAAAGAGACAAAAGTTAAAGAAAAAACAACTAACAAATATATACGTTGATGAATCGATGTATTTACACTATGAAATGACAAGAAAACAAATAGAAACGAGTGAATGAATATTATAGATAAGGGAAAAAGTAGGAAGGGAAGTACAAAGAAGAGAATGAAAAGTAGGAAAATCAGTATATAGAAAGAAAGAACAAAAAGTAGAAAGTAAAACATACAGAAAAAAAGAAAGAGTGGTAGAAAGCGAAGTTGAAAGGAAAAAAGAACGAAAAGCAAAAGGAGGTAGAAAGAAAAAAAATGAATAGTAGGAAGTGAAGAATAAAGAGAGGAAAAATGAATGTGAAAGAAAAAGAGGGAATGAACTGGAAGTAGAAAGAGAAGTATAAAGGAAAGAAAAACAAAAAGTTGATAGAGAAGTAAGAAAAATGAATTGTAGATAGAAAGTGAAGTTGAAAGAAAAAAAAGTAAAATGAGATCCACATTGTGAATCGAGATGCTCAGCGGTTGTCTGACATTCTTGAAAAATCACTGGCCCATTTTTACTTGAGTTTTTTAATGGATTCTACGATATCCTGACCTGTTTTTTTTTCTGTAATATAATGTGCTGTTTTGTGATCTTGCAATGTGATGTTGAACATGGTCCACTAACGCAGTCCTTAAATGTTTCTCAGTTTGAGGGTCAATCATTTGGTTAAGTTCCATGTTCCAGCTCCATAAGTGATTATCGGGAGAATGCATTGGTTGCATACTCTTCTTTTTAGGATAATTGAGATCGTCTGGTTTTTGAAATGTGAGCTTGCTCTACCGAAGGCTTGCTATCCTAGAGTGATTCTTCGCTTGATTTTCTCTTTTTCTGATGATCTTACAGAGATTCGAGGTAATGTAGTGGTTTACTTTCCCCAGTTTTGCAATATTCGATTTTGACAGTTATGATCTTATTCTGGGTGCAATTTTTGCACATGACTTTTGATTTACTGAAATTCATGTGTAGGCTGGCTTTTTTTTTCTTTCTTTCTTCAGTTCATCTACTATTATATGGAGGCCATGTAGGTTTTTTGCAAAAAGGACGATGTCGTCAGTTAATCTAAAGTTGCTCAAATGTTCGCTATCTATTTTGATTCCTCTATTCTCCCAGTTTACAAGATCTTCACCTCTTTTGTTCCGTCTTTTGTATCCGAATTTTCAGACGCAGCAGTCGTTTCCTTGTCCTACGTGCGTTGAAATCTCCCATGATGAAACTGAAGTATCTTTTGGGCTCTTGTAATAGGGAGTTCAAGTCATCATTGAAGTTGTTTATTTTTTTCCTGGTTGATTGCGAAGTGAGGGCTTGGATGACATTTAGCTTGTACCTCTTTGAGAGTTGTATGTTGACGCTGGCCATGCAGTCTGAGATAGCTTTAAAGCCTACCATGTTGTCTTTGAGATCTTTATTGATGAGAGGGCTTACTCCATTTCGTTTCACTTTCTCTCTTCCGTAGTTATAGAGAAAATTTATTCCTTTTTATTCTCTTATTTCACTCATTGTTCGTTACTCCAGCTTTGTTTCAAATGTGTTGATTGACTATGACAATGTCTTCTGTACTTCACCCGCTAATATTTAATCCCTTCTAACTTCTATGAAAAATGTTAGCAAAGTAGGACTTTAAAATTTCTAAGTGTACATTAAATTTGATTATAGTATTATAAACCCCCAAACTGATAGATCTGAAAACAAAACAAAAAAAAAAAAATAGAAAAGAAAGCCAAATCCTGCTCCCCGCTCCGTCCAGGACTAAACCGGCCATAAAATCTAATAATTATATTCAAAGATAGATCATTTCCGTCTACCCAAGTGATTCTTGCTGCTTGTAGCCGGAGTGACTGATGAATTCTTTTACGAAGTAAAGAGAAAAATCAAACTTTTTTCAATTTAACACCTCTGCAAGCTGATGCAAGATGAAATTGAACCAGATATCATCATCAGTCTTTTAGCGTCCGTTGTTGGACATAGACCTTCCCCAGGATTTGCCACACTTCTCTATCATGGGCGTCACGGAGCCAGTACTTCCTGAACTTGTCTAGCTCGTCTCCCCATCTAACATTTTGCCGGCCTCGGTTGCGCATGTGGTCTGGGGGATTCCATGTTGTGAGTCGTGATGTCCATCGATTGTCTCACACTAGGATGGCAAGCCTTTGGCAGAGCTAGCTCAACCTTCAAAAATAATAAGATCCCATTAATCCTAAAGAGAAGGGTGTATAACCAATGCATCCTCCCAATAGTCACTTATGGAGCTGAAACATGGAACTTAACCAAGAGACAGACCCGAACCAGATAAGTCGACCTTAATTTGCTCTCTTTATTTTGTCTTTATTCTTTTTATTGTATTATTTTACTTATTGTTCATTCATCCAGCTTTGTTCAATTTTACTGTCTGTGAACTTTGACTAAGTTAAAAAAAAAGGGTGGGGTACGCTCAAACTCGGACAAAAATGATGTAAATCCATCAGGTATGTTAGTAATCCACAGCACAAAGCTTGACCCAGTTATGGACGCAAATAAGCTAAGATAGAATGTGTGCTGATTTATCCAGATAGACCACATGAATAACATGAAAATTCCAATATACCTTTTCTCATACCCTTTCAAATCTTTCACTCCCAATCCCTATGCTGTATATTTCACCATCTACAGTGCTGCATACACCCAGGCCTGTCTGCTAACCCGCCAGGGGCAGATAGAACTGGTGCTAAGAACCGGTGGAGCTCTAAGGCCACTCCGAACGACACAAACAGTGACCAATCAAACATGGACCAGCGTGACAGGGCATGGCCCAATACTCCCCATGAAAAAGAGGTTAGCTTAAATCACGTTAATTACCTGAATTATTCGGACGAATACCTTTATTTTATTTTGGTTCCTACGTTTCAGCCGATGTATCCCTAGTAATTCTCAAGTGTACTTCGTATCAGGTTATCTTTGAACAGGAAATTTTCTCTGGCAACCATTCTCATTCTAAGGTGGTGAAAGTTAGTTGAAAGGAAGGAATTGCGAACAAGTTGAGAATTTTGCAAAATCGTTGCCTGATTCACACTGTAGAGAAGGCTGCCTGAGATTTCTTTTTTAATTTATATGTTCCCGGTTACCATACCCAATATTGACTATTATAAGTTCTTTTCCTTTAAAATTTTGAATTTAAAGTTTCAGTACTGCTGATTTAGATGTTTTTTTTTAAAAACCTTTCCATTCAATAGACTAAATTGGGAAAAAAAAACATCTTAATTGGCCACACCAATGAAACGTAGAAATTTAAATAACCAAGATGAGAATTCCAGTTGGAATGATTCATGAAAAAATCCTCTTCGCAATTAAAACAACATTTGTCAAATCTAAAGTATGTGTTAAAGTCTCATAAGATATGTAATTAATATGAAATGAAAACTTCGAATTCAACAAGATAAATTGACAGGACTATTTCATCAGGCCTGACAATCAAAATTAACTCTAATTACAGTAATAAAACATAAGGTGAAAGACAAAATCAAATCTACTTTAATATATATATATATATATATATGAAATGGACATATTTTGTCCGACCGAATGAATTATAGACTTATAGATTTTATAGAAACGTTGTTGAGATGATCACCCACCCAAGACAACGTAATTAGAATGAACTATTCGAAAAAATGGGGAATGTCCATTTCTTTATACATAACTGCCGCGTTGAAAGAGACAAATAGACTGAAAATTAACGGGATGATAATTCGATGTGAAATCTCAATGGTAATTACTACGTTGAAGCAGCTACCCTATCAATAGCGGGCTCGATTTTCTTTAACTGTTTATTCCATTTACATTGTGAATGACAAGTGATATATTGACCGTTTAACGACGGGAGGTCATCTCAACTAAGTTTCTATATAATATAATGCAGTTTATAATCCACACACATACACACATATATATATATATATATATATATATGTATATATATATATATATGTATATATATATATATATATATATATACATATATACATATATATATATATATATATATATATATATATATATATATATATATATATATTCCATTTAAGTAAGGCGAACTAATGAAATTGGAAACAAGCCTAAACTATGGACATTTTCATTCTTTGGTGTATTAATTTCACAATTTATTTATTTTATGTCAGACAGTTCAGATAGGGCGATGGAAATACACGTTTGGTCTTGAGAGTAAATAATAAACCAATTTTCTTTGGATTTTGTTTGGCAGAATAAATGTTCTTGTACAATCATTGGACGTATTCGACGGTCAATACCTGTTGTTGCCTTTTAATTCTTTTGAAGCTCGCTTATAATTTGAAATTGTTCCTTGACTGAAAGTTTGGTTGTCTTGAAATGCTTTATCTCTTTCGAGAATGGTGCCTTTTTACTGGCTTTTTCTTTCAAGGAAATGTTCTGCACCAAGCAGTTTCTTGATACAAATTCGACAAGACCTTCACCTCTTTCGTTTCTACAAAATTACACAAGAATCAAACAGATATTTCACCAAAAACATGAAAAATCATCCCAGAACGGACATATTTCATCTCCAAATTCAGCATAGACGATTTGACTAACTTCAACCATGTGTTTCATGCGGATCCGACAACCAACAGTCGTCATTACACACACACACACACACACACACACACACACACACATAAAACAATGGTCAAGGTCTACTACGACCACACTAGACACCAACCACCGTGCGCATGTGCGTAGATACACATGTATGAACACTACAATCAATGGTACTCCATAGGCCATCTACATCAACATAGTAAGATTTACACATAGACACAATTATCCTTTCTGTAAAAGCTTACAAAACTTTGATGCAATTTTGCTTTCACAAAGTTTTGATAGAGACACACGAACTCTTTCGAACAATTCACAAATACACAAAATAATTTTCCAAAGGTCTATGTCCAACGATGGACGTTAAAAGACTGATGATGATGATGATGATGATGATACATTCATGCTTGGCGAGCAATCTCTCAATACATCTCCCTTCCTTCCTTCAACTTTCCTCTGACGTCCATGCGGCCCATGAACAAAGCGGACGCCTATTTTTCAACAAAAACTATCTAGGACCATAATCCCTCACAGTATGAAAGGTAAGTATCTGATGTTTGTTGTAAGGATGTTGAGGCTATTTGAATTTTACATAAGTGGATTACACACGGTAGGAGTTGGCCGTTGTGTACGAATAGCGATCCACATCCCTTCCTTTATTCAACGAACAAACCTGATTATATTGAAAGAGATATTATGAATATCGTTATTGTGTCTATGTAATTTTATGGCAAATCTTTCAGTTAAGTGATATTAGATGGGCTATACATTTTTAGTGGGGAAAAAGTCTTAATTGATTGACGTAAGTCTTGTACACAGTTTACTCACGTTTCCCAATCACTTGTTAGATGACATCAGGTTATAAACTCATGACACAAGCCAAATCGATGCAATTTTATATCGAATTTCAGTTGTTTTTTTAACATCAAATTCATTTAGGCTGGTCAAGGGATCTGGTTCTCAAGTTTTAGATTAATGGTCCCAGGGTTATGATGTCTACTTATCGACCCATTGGGTCAAATTTTACCAACTATCGGAATTGTTAAGAAAGAAAGATTAACATCGCTCCTTAATTCTCTTATTTTTTTACGCCTCCTTTTCTAACAAGAATAGCAATTTGAAAGTGTGTATATAGAGAGATTTATATGGGAAATATGAGTACAGGTATATTTTGAGGTTAATTCATTAAACATTTCGAAGTCTTTTCGTGATTTAATACAAATTATAAAACTTTTACATTAATTTGGACGGCAATACAATAACTGTGCCAATATCGAAGGTAATTGACTGAAAAGTAGTACGACGTATTTTTTGTCCTCGATAGTGTTTGTTTTAATCTGAAATCTTCCGTTGACACTTTTCGTCTGTTTTTCTTCTTCCTTGCTTCTTTGTTTGATGTCCTTTTGCTAATGACTTGACATTTGGAATGGTTGATTGAATGCAACAATAACCATTTATGGAGATCGACTGTGGAAAAAAATCTCAATTAATTTTTTTTAACAAAGAGATGCAATTAAGTGACCTATTAAAAAGGATGCAATTGATTGACCTGTTAAAAGGACATAATTAAATGATTTGTTAGAAAGGATATGATTAATTGACCTGTTGAAAATTTGCAATTATTTGAACTCGTCAGAGAGGAACAAATTATTGACTCGTCAAAAAGATGTAATCAATTGAACTGTTAAAAAGTCAGAGTTTATTGACCTGTTTAGAAGAATCAACAGATGACATTAAAATGATACAATTATTAGATCTGTTGGGAAGACAACATTGATTGATCCATTGAAAAGACGAAATTAATTGACCTGGAAAAATGACATAATCAATTCACTTGTTAAAAATATGTAATTAAAAGACTTGTTAAAAAGGCACAATTCACTGACCTGTCAGAATGACGCAATTCATTGCCTGGTTAAAAAGATACAATCAACGGACCTGTTAGAAAACGCTATTACCAGACCTGTTGAAGGACGCAATTGACTCGAACTTTTAATGAAAATAATGAATTTCCCAGATTAATTGAAAATCGGGAGATGGAGAGGTGGGTTATGAAATCACATAGAAAATTGTTATTTGAGATGAAAAAAGGTGTTGACCAATCGAAGCTAATTAGTCAAAATCAGAACGATAAATAAAAACAGAACTGAATTAAATGGACTGCCAGAATATCAGATCCATCACTCTACGGAGGGTAACTATGTTGCTGATCACAAGGAATGTGGCTGGACTTGTACTAATAGTTGGACTAGTTCAGAACTTTTGGTGGTTAAAGCTGTACTATGTGTAGTAGATATGATGTTTATGGTAAAAAGCAAAATTTCCAATAAAATAAAATCTATTTCTTCAAATGATGCGACCACATTGTGGAACAATAGTAAGTAAAGAGTAGTAAAAAAAGGATTAATAAGGTAAAGAACAATCACATACACACACACACACACACACACACACACACACACACTCACACATATATATATATATATATCAGTTTGTATACATATATTATTAGACTTGCAACTGTTTGACAAATTGTTTTCATGCGGGTAAACCTCATCGAATCGAATTTCTATTTTTTCGTGTTATCATTTTGCACGCGTCATCATCACGTCTCGTCGTATTCTTAACAATACATTGAAATATTATGTTGACAAAACATATTTGAATTAGGTTAAGAAAGTTAAACACGAATGTTATTAATTTCAAGTTTTTAAAAATTCAAGCCTCCCTTCAATATTAAAAACGTATTGTTTATGGGGATGCTTATAGAGTCGTTATGACTCATTATTAAATGAATAAATACAAATTAAAATGTAAAAATAAAACTCTTTGTTTGTATTTTTAGGCGTTGAAATTGTTTTCTTTCTTTGCATCTCTCAATGTATGTTTTTGGTATCTACGTTCAGATATCAATTTGCTTCTTTTATTGAGAAATGTTTCGAGACTTTCATAGTGTATTAGTTAAAAGGAAAACTTTTCAAGCATAGTGTGCATATTTTTGTGATCTTGTTATGTGGGCATGCTCTAGGGCTTCATCGAACTTTATTAAACTAGTTTTCTCTTTAAAATATGTCTTGACAACAGATGTATTTTGACTAGTCAGCCATCTTCAAAGTGAAAATAATAACATATTGGAAAATGCCAAAGCTTAGGCACCACTGTGGAATCGATCGTAGATGAGGCTAACGCATGATGCAATCATTACAACTACTATATACTTCTCTGAATTTAGTGTTACCCTGTGACTAATAGAATGCATGTGTGGGTAAATTTACACTCTCACACCTGAGGCAGCGCTTTTTATGAAACACTTTTTTATGTATATCAGTGGCAAGCATCAAAGTACGGCCATCATGACAGATGTCCATGCTGAAAACCACTCTTGAGTAACATACCAAGACTAAACAAACCTTGTCAATAAATTCTCGAAACCTATTAGTGGAGGTGTCAAATGAATAAAAAAAGAACAAAAAGAGGGAGAAGACATGAGGATTTTTTGTGAACTTTCGCCTTAGTATTTAACACATCTGGTAATAATTGAAAGCAACTGAAAGATCGTGGAATCCAATGCAAAAGCACACGAGCCACTTGTGTGCGGTTTTCCCTGGAGATAAATAGAGTGATATCTTTGATGAAGTTGGTGAAGGGTCGAACAGTTCAGAGCCAGAAAGCGATTAGCAATCATGGATTCATTCTCTCTCGTTTTTGTTCGTTTCATTCCGTCTCTGATACTCGCTTCCACAGAATCTGAAAGTCGTAGATATGATATTGAAAGCAGCGTTCTGACAGAAACTGTAACAATGTATGCTTCCTTGCGTCCATTTGTAAAGTGAATAGTAACAAAAAACAAACAGCAATAGTCAGGATAGACGTCAGATATGTGGACGTATTGAATGGAGAGATACGCTGACATAAGGGAAGGCCAAAACGGAAAAAAGTCTTTCACAACGTTATCTAAAGAATATGCAGAGAGAAACCTTTCAAAGGCACGTTTGTGAAGCCTTCTTCAACCTTGAAATATTGCCAAGAACGCACATTCCTATTTCCACTCCTTAAAAAGGAAATTACTTTGATTTCACGCAATAAATAATGTTTTATAGATGATTTACCGAATAAAAAAATATTTTCTTATCGTTTGTTTCACAATGATTTACAATCATGGATTAAACTTTGTTCGTTTATTACTTGCATGGTATAATCATTTGTTTAATGAATTGGAAATATATCAAAATGATCATCACTGCATTGGAAAAAAAGTTTTGAAATATATAAGAGCCTACGTTCAGGGATTCTTATCGTGTTTCTATAGAGAAGCGTTGTTATCCATTGACCATGTACAGCCTATATAATTTTCTTTACAATTCATGCATTCAATAACATAGATAACATTTTGCATCGTATGATAATAATAATAATAATAATAATAATAATAATAATAATAATAATAATAATAATAATAATAATAATAATAATTTCCACTATGGTGGTGGTGATGGTGTGTCTATTCTCTTAAAAAAGTTAATTACATTTGCAGCATTATGTGTGTGTTCTTCGCTTTCTTGATACCGAATGGTTTATCAGCATATTTCTGTGGCCTCCATCCGTTGACCATGGGTTAACAGCTTTTAGCTGCTATTCCTGAGCGCTCCGTATAAAACGAGTGTTATGCCCAAATCCTTCTGCCCTCTTGACTATGCTGAAGGCTTATAAAGGAAAGAAGTGTTTAGAAAATCAGCATGGCTGCAAGGAATGCCTCCACAGCTGATTACAGTACCTGATATTCCTGGACGGTCATCCATCTAGGTACTGACCAAGCTCGATGTTGCTCAACTTTTATGATCCTACGAGAACTACTGTATGCAACGTAATTTGGCCCTCATAGCACAGATTTATTACAAATGGATCATCCTACTTGATCGAGATGTTGGTTCTGCGTTCATTTGATTTCACTTGCTTAATAAGTGAGAGGATAAGAGACAAAAGTTTCCTAAAGTCAAGGGTTCTCAACATTTTTTGTACCGAAGACTAGCTTGATATTGACAAAATTGGTACGGACTGGTTGGTGGGTAATCCCGATCGGTATATAGGTGATAGGTTATCTATACCTATCTCGTATGAGCGGATGATTTACTCAAATTCGTTTCTAAAGGGGTTTATCGGATGAATTTCATATTAAGATACGGGGAAAATCAATTTGTTCTTATTTCACAACTGGAACAAAACATGAACACACACTCACATAAAATAATCTACACTTAATGATCACATATATGCACACATCAACTGGCCATAAATAAACACAGATAACAAATCTCCATTACACTTGTATAAGACGTAAAGCTTGACACCACAGAATTAATCTGACCTTAAAATGGTCTTTACAGGTCACTTGATCTCAGCGCTACCTTTAGTATGTTCATCCTGGAGTCATGTCACCCTGGCACACAAATTCGCAGTCAATAGGTTGCAGCTATTTAAGTTAGATTGGAATATTCCAAAATTGACTTTTTTAAAAGAATGACAAAATTGACTTGACAAAAAATTACCCAACAGAAGTCACCAGAGGTTAGCACCACCTATGCCTATTTACATTGATTTTCAGCCCGTAGGGTGCAGCCATGTACGTTAGATTTTAATGTATGAAAAATTGATCTAATACTTTGTGGTTCACCAGTGGTCATCGATGCATATCCTATGTTCATTCTGGGTTCAAGGAACACTTGTACTCATGTAAGCAAGCCGTAGGATGCAACCATCTGCATTAAATTTGAAAGTGCCTGATAAAAACTGACTTAAAATTGACTTTTATATGTCTTCCGAGTACGACTTGACTGATGATCATCCATTGTACACAAATTTGAAATCTTTGAGGAGCAGGCGTTCCCACGACATATGAAATTGCCAAAATTCATCTTGCTCTTATTTGACCTTTAGAGATCATCAATTGACAACGCTACCCATCGTATGCTCATCTGGGGGCGAAGTTGCCCATGTACACAAATTTTCAGCTCATAAGGTTGAACTGTTTGGGAGTCTATGAATAACATATGAGCAATCTTCGTCTTTATAGTATCTGAGATATGTGCAAGAGAAAACAAATACAACAATACAGGAAAGCAACCATTTTGAAGATATTCCATGAGCACCCCGTCCCACATCGGATCTGCAGGCACGAAAATAAAACCTCGAAGTTCAACAAGACAAGAAAAAAATCTATCATATAAATAAAAAAAAACGGATCTGGCCAGCATTTTTTTCGTCGAGGCTGTGCAAATGTAAGAAATAATTATATATAACAACACAGTAAAGAGAATTATATCTCATTGAGATCTCAAAAAATCAATTTGGTGAGTTTTCAGGTGTTGCCCCACATGGCCCGCACATCCAAAACACTGGAAAACAAATTATATTTTGGATAGATTTAAGAAAAAAATTGATCAGGAAGTGTGATTGAATTAATACAACACCCCAAGAAGTACTTTCAATTAGAAAAAAATACATCAAATATGATAACATGGGTACGATTGTATTTGAAAATTCTCCATATAATCATTTGTCACAATTATATTTAAAAATTCCCCAAAAAACTAATAATCTCCCTTAGATTGGGAATGGTGAAATTGACCTGACCCTCAATTGACTTTTAAAAGTAACCAGAGGTCAGCTACACCTATCATACGTTCATCTCAGCTTTTAGCTACCTCTACACACAAATTTGCTGCCCATAGACTTGTAAGTCTGTTCAACGAATATTCATTTTCAAACAAAATCTTTCTTTCTTTTTAATGCACTCGGTTCAGTGGTAATTTCCTACTCATATAGATTGAATGTTATACAGCGAAAATTCCAGATCAAATCACTGAATAATTCCGTGTCAGGTGAAAGACTCTTTGACGCCTTCTTGCCCTCCAGCAATAGTTAACTACAAAGTGAGGATCGATTTTACTAATTTTCATTTGGCTGACAATTGGTCTGCTGCGAATGTTAAGCTTCATTTGTATGGATTTACATTGATCAAAAATGTGTGTGCCCAACTCAACTGTAGCTTGGGAAAGCTATTCGAAAACACTACACTGAGCTCCCAATGGAGGGGCCCCGAAAAGCTTAATAAACTATACTACTATCACCGAACAGATATTTATAGACATTATAAAAAAAGCGATATATTTATACATAAATGAACGGCATTAATAATAATTTAGCCACCAGGGTTGCTTCTCCCCAATCAAGATGTCTATTAAACATTTTCCCTTCTCATTTCACTAAATTGAAGGGGGCTCGAAATCTTTTGCTACGCCATTCTTGTCCTAATCGAGATTTCTGGTCTCTCAGCTCTCAAAAATGAGAGTATTGGCCCTGAGATACTCTTTATGTGAACTTCAATAGTAACAGCATGCGAAAGTTTAATTGCCACAAATCTGTCAACAAAATGAACAGAAGTCTTTTTATCAGTATAAAAAGACTTTTGTAGATTTAGTTGAATCATCCTCATTGTTTTATCATGATGTTGACTTAGAAATTCCTTTATTCGTAATTGGGTAACATTTGTTTAATCCATTTCCACTATTTCCGCCCTGAAAGACTCTTATCTATAGAGGATGAAACAATCAACAAAAGAATAACAAACACTATCTCTGCTGTAATTTCGTAAATATATTTTAAAACTATCAAAAGCGTTCTGTTCCCTGTATTTCTAAACAAATCTCAGTTGTTGAAAGAAAAGGGCCAACAACCAATGCATCCCCTGATAGTCGCCTATGGAGCTGACATATGAAACCTAACCTAAAGATTGGCTCACAAACTGAGAACCTTGCAATATGCACTAGAGAATATCAAAATCAGACGGGGTGATCACGAAAAAGGTCATTATAGAGAACAAACAAGGGTCAGAGATATCATAAAATCATGGCGTGATGATTTAGATGCGTTCAGAAGATACTGGCACCGCAAGATCCACGATCGAGAGATTTAGCGAATCTTTAGGGAGGCCCATGTCCAACGACGGACGTTAGAAGTTTGATGATAATGATGTTTAATACATGGAGAGATCTGCACATGCGCACTTAATATCCAATTTGTTATAAAACGACAGGAGAGTCCTGTTTACACTTTATAGCAAAGCGTCATTAAAACACTTGTGATAGATTTATTTACACTTCCAGTTGCAATAAAATAGAATAAAACAAACGGAAATACTTTTCGTCAATGCTTCTATCAATGCAAACATTTCTAAGATATTGTTTGTTTGGACTCTATTGCTCCAACATCTCTTCAACATAAAACATGTTACAACTTACCAAAAGCTCTACACCAGTGTTTCTTGACTTTCGGTGCTCCATAGCCCATGATATTTGACCTTTCCTGACAATAAAAAAGCAATTTATATCATGTATCATGTGTCTTTATGAAACATGTTACAACTTACTAAAAGCTCTACACCAGTGTTTCTTGACTTTCAGTGCTCCATAGCCCATGATATTTGACCTTTCCTGACAATAAAAAAGCAATTTATATCATGTATCATGTGTCTTTATGAAACATGTTACAACTTACTAAAAGCTCTACACCAGTGTTTCTTGACTTTCAGTGCTCCATAGCCCATGATATTTGACCTTTCCTGACAATAAAAAAGCAATTTATATCATGTATCATGTGTCTTTATGAAAAAACTGGTACATGAACTTATTGAACTTTTTCGCAATATATTTATTGAGTAAAATTTAGCACCAATAACGCAAGTTACTATAGGAAATTGAAATAAAAAAGCAAGATTAGTAATTAATGCTGGGTAATCAAAAAATTAATCTCTTAAACGAACTACAGAACACTTCTCGCTCTTCCAAAATCCAAATTACCGTTCCCGATATATTCAAATCGTCCCCTTGTGGGGGATGAGCCCTGCATTCAGAATCACTGCTTTAGACCCTCGTGACTATTCGGGAAGATAATCTTCAGGGGGAAGTCTTGCTTGGTCATACTTAATGAAACATTCTGCAAACACACACACGCGCACAAAAACATGCACACATACAAAAAGAAACCATTATCTTGTGAGTTTGATCGTCATTAAGTGCCTTGTTGGTGTGTCTCCGTGCCAAATTGTATTGAGTAAATTCTTATATTTAGGATGGCTTGTTAGCAGAGTATAATATAATACCATTGCACAATGGCAGCAAATAATCTTTAAAACTTGACTAACATTTTGATTAATTAAATATCTCCAACCAGATGTAATCTGTTGTTGTCTTAATTTAAATTCATTGTTACTTAGGATCCCTCAGGTCCTAATTGAATCAGGATCATCGAGGCTTTATAACAAAGTTTGAACTTTACCAATTAAGTTGATAATCGTCTGTTGATGTTATTGTCGCTGTGGTTGTAAGACGAGTAGTGTTGAGTTTATTTCCGTTTTTTTTTCACTGCAATGACTATGACCACAACAAAAAACAGTGACGTCATGCATGAATGAGAGTAGCATACGTGAAGAAAAGATGACGAATTCACTGACTCATCTCAGGTCGAATTGTTTTACAACAGGATCAAATAATAAAGGGGATGATATGGGACACCTAGTTTTTATTGCATCGATAAATGAATTTTAATTTGTTTACCTTTTAGATTTTAATGAGGCAAGAGAGTTTGGCCCTAGAACAGCCAACCTTGTTATCATCTGGTTGATAATTTTGTGTTAATGTATAGAAAATGGTTTGCTTCATTCTTGTGTCTTTCAGATGATTCACACTTTGGAGGTCTTGGATTGCAGTTATATTTTAAATTTTTTCAAAAAACAGCACTACCGGATTCTTTCATCGTTGTGTGTAACGACGATCACCAATAACTTGGTTTTGTAACTTAGTACAGGGTTTTTCGTCCCCTGTACAGAGTGGTCGGGGCTTTCATTTTTTCACGATTATGTCGGAGGCCATCGCTCTTCGGGCTTCTTCAGTCCTTATTCTGAGTGCTTAGCAGGGAAATATCAAGTACTATTCAAAAAGTCTTGTATAATATTTGGCCATGGATTGAACCGACGACACACATAACTGGGGGCAAGTACTCAACCATTGGGTCACAGGGATGGCTTCTTCAATAATAATCGTCTGTACATCTCTGTTTGGTCGTATTCAAACCCTCAGGCGATTTCTGGCAATGACTGCTGCAAAAAATTTCTCTCTAGTTTGGCGAAGATTTAATTGCATTCACTGCATCACATGTCTGACCTGGTAAGTTTTGCTTTAAGACTTCAATGGACAATGTTTCTGGAATAACTTGAAACGTTTTTTGTTTTCTTTTTTTTCTTTCTCTGCTTCGTTTTTCTGGGAATTCATGACTAAAAACATCCCTCCATCTTGGTTTATGAAAGGAACTAGTTCTTCTAAAATAAATATATATGCGTTTTTCTGTGTTTACTGAGTTGTTAAACAGTACGATGCACCATTTTGTTTATCAGTCGGTAATGGACACTTGTAAATATTATTTGTCGTATGCATTTATGTGCGTGAGGATTTGTTGATAGATAAATAGATGTGTTCAGACGTTATTTCCAAATTTATTTAGTTTCTGAATATTGTTTGCACATTATGTGGCCATTTTCCCGAAAATTTACTTATTACGGTACCTCCAGTGAATAGAACCTGAGGAAATACCCGGATAGCAAATATTGGCTGAATTTCAACTGGTTATCAATAGTATAAAGCCCCGTACATGCTGAATCCATACAATACTGGAAGGTTTAATGTCTAGAGTCATCTGTTAATAGTTCTGTTCAAAGACAGACATAACAGTATCAGCTGGGGAGAAGGAAAATTTCGTGGCTATTATGGCTTCCCATTCATTAATTTCAAATAATGCCCAATTGATTTAGAGCAAAAGCTCTCATGGGTGGATTTTGTTCAACTATTTAACTGTTATTTTGGTACAGAAGAAACCTTCACTTCAGATCAAGATGCTCTACCCCTGCCCTGTGCGATTCAATTAACTCTGTTTTTGAAATTGATTCAATACCACCCTTTAAACTGTCAGAACAAAGGGTGCAAAGAAGTGGGGTGTAAAAACAATGTCTGGCTAATATGAAAAAAGGGTCGAGCAAATGTAAAAAAGAGAACCTAATGTAAAAAAGGGGATGGAAGCTCCCTCTTGATTTTGACCAATAAAAAAGAAATAAAGTCAATTTTGACCATCTGTATTTTTTCGTTTGTAACTTACAGAGCAGGCATATATATATATATATATATATATATATATATATATATATATATATAGAGAGAGAGAGAGAGAGAGAGAGAGAGAGAGAAAGAGAGAGAGCAGGCATATATATATATATATATATATATATATATGCCTGCTCTGTAAGTTACAAATATATATATATATATATATATATATATATATATATATATATATATATATATATATATATATATATATATATATATATATATATATATATTAAAGAAATGGATATGTAATTGGTCTGAAATCTCTTGAGGAAAGACCAGAAGTGAAAGGGAGCCAAATTAGAACTTTAGGGAGGCTGACAGACCTCCCCAAACCCTGCATATGAAGCATGGGTGGCCTATGTTATTGGTATGCGTTGGTTAGAGTACATACGCTCATTCAATGGCGTCCCATTGTCCAGTAAGTCCACAAGTTCATGGCTGCATAGTAACGACCCCTTTAACTAGTTGTTAAGTTAGATAGTGAGATATTCGAAATGGCTGGATACTTCTCGGATAGTTTTCGTCTAGAACTATTTGTATAAATTCATAGAAAAGTGAACATTTGGTACATAATAGCAACATCGTTTGTTTGTCAAATAAGATGTGTATTTCTGTCGTTGTATGAATCTGAATCAAAACTTCAGATATCAGAAACATATCAATGAAGACTTGACAAAATAATTTGTAAATACCTGAAGAACAGAAGCGATAATCCGTCTCTGTCTCAGTCTCCCTCTTTCTATACAATTATCATTGCACGTCAGAACCCGAAGTTTCAGAATAACAGGTCTGGTTAGTCATTCAATAGAAACCATTAAGTGCCAATGTCTTTTGGTAACATGACCTGTCTAATGAAAAAAAATTGAAAAAGGAGGTGATCAATGCAAGAATTACTTCTCTTGTCTTTTGTTTGGAGGTGATTATCAAAAAACACACCTGACTACAACTGCACGTAAGATACGGATAAATTTAGCACAAACGCATGTTGTAAACCACCCTTTCAAAACTATTCGGGGAGAATTTCCGAAAAACTAAAAAAAGGATTTCCTGTCGACTTAATAAGAATCAAATATTCAATTTTTCAGCTAGCTGCATTGGTAGATACAGTTCGTGCAACACATATGTGGACATCAAGTCAGGGAGACCCACTACAAAACTGAAGAAATCTATATCGACAGTTTTGGTGACGGTCCCTATTATAAGTAATAATCTAATTTTGTTTGATTTCTCTCTCCCTCTTCCTTTCTCTCTCCTCTGTCTCTCTCGCTTTCTGCCTCTGCCTGTCCGTCTGTCTCTCAATTAAATTACTATTTCACACCAAAACCTGAAAATCCAGAAGAATAGATTGAATTATCTTCGGTGATTATCAGTAATCATTTTGCATGAACAAACGCAAATACATTTATTGCTGCTCGGTTGTGTACATAGACAATGAGAAATGAAGATTATCTTATTTCCTTACAAAGTTTTCAATGGAAGTTTTTCATCCATTATCAAAAGTTGAACATATTAGTTCTGAAAATCTGAAATCTTGAAAATCTGCGAAAAAATCAACTGTTGTCTAAGTTTTCAAAAGCAAAAAGTTGAAAAAACAAAAGAAAACATTTCAATAATAATAATGATAAAAATAATAATAATTTTAAGAATAATAATAATAATAATAATAATAGTAATAAAAATAATGATGATAATAATAATAATAATAATAATAATAATAATAATAATAATAATAATAATAATAATAATAATAATAATAATTGTTTCTTTTCTTCACATTGCTCATCGTTCCAAGATAGGAGCGCCAGCTGCTCGCAATGTGAAGAGAACAGATAATAACAAAGCGCATATTTTCGAAATAATAATAATAATATTAACAATCATAGAAGTAATAATAATAATAATAATAATAATAATAATAATAATAATAATAATAATAATAATAATAATAATAATAATAATAACGTAATAGAGCTCAACAACCTGATCTGCGGTGGCGCAAAGATGGTAACGGACCTCTTTACAACTGGGACCTCGAAGACAACCAAAGGAAGCAAGACTGAAGAGATATAGTATAGACAAACAGCTGCTCAATCCACACAGAACTGCACGTCCCAAAACAACGAAAGAAAGGACCTAAACAGAGGGAGAAGACAGAAGGACAAAGCGGGAGGCATTAAAAGCAAAGATTTTCTGGAACGGCATATGGGGACGCTTGAAAATATATAACGAAGCCCCCAGAAGGGTTATATAACGAGAAATGAGAACTCATAGACGACGGTAAGCAAATAGTATTGAACGACGCTGCATTGAAACACACCTTCAAAAAATAGCCAACCGGAAAGGACCAGAACCTGGTGTGATCCACAGATGGTGGTTTGAGAAATTCACCACTTTCACGACAGGCTCACCGACCAACTCCTAAGTTGCCTAGATTATGACGAAGTTCCAGAATGGATGGCCAGAGGTAGAACGACCCTCATCCAAAAGGACACTGAGAAAGGGGACCAAACAGGCATTCATAGATCGATCACGTGCCTGCTACTGATGTAGGAAATCCCGACCGGACAGAGAGAATATATATATATATATATATATATATATATATATATATATATATATATATATATATATATATATATATATATATATATCCATGAAAAGAGGAATATTACCAGGAAAACAGGAAGGATACAGGAAAGGAATCAAGGAGGCGAATGTACTTGTTCTACATTGAGCAGTTGACCTTTAAAAATGAGAAAACTATAAAAAAAAGCATACAACATGATTCTGCACAGATGGATACTCGAATGCCTTAGAATATTCAAGATCAGTGAACCAGTAATGAGATTCATTATCAACTCTATGAAAAAACTGGAAAATAGACTTGACGGCCACAGGAGAAAGTTTAGCAGAGGTAAGTATCAAAAGGTGAAACTTCCTTGGAGACTCTCAATCTCCATTTGTTCTAACTATGATACCATTCAACAGAATCCTTAAAATCAGAAAAAGATACCAAATCCCCAAAGCAAAGGGAAAAGTCAACCACCCAATGTACATGGACGCCATGAAACTATTTGCAAAGAATAGGAGAGAGCTCGTGACGTTGTTCAACGAATTGAGGGAATACAGTGAATAGAAAAATATGCAATAATGGTAATGCACAGAGGAAAGCTTGCAGAAGGGATCGAATTCCCAGACAGCGAGAAGATTAGAGCACTAACCACATAAGACCAATACAAATAACCAAGAGTCCTTGAATGTGACATGATAAAACGGGAAAAATTGGAGGAGAAAATAAGAAGAAAATACTTCTGGGGGGATAAGGAAAATATTAGAGACCAAACTAAACTGCAGGAACCTTATAAAAGAAAAGAACACATGAGCCAGACCATTTCTTGGGTGGACAAAGAAAAAATTCCAGTTAATGGACTGGCGAACAATGCACAAAGCTTCAAACCCCAGAGACAACACGAATACATTTTGTGCGGGAAGAATAGAAGGCGGCAGAGGACTCATCAGCATAGAGGACTGTGTTCAGGGGGCCAAAGCAGGTCTAAAAAAAGTATGCGCAAGCAAACAGTGAAGACATGAATAGTGCCCAAAGCAGCGCAACGAACAACAAAAAAGTAAAAACCAATGGAGCAGCACAGCAAACAAGGAAAGTAAAATGGGACCAGAAAAAATTATACGGAGAATTTTAAAGACATATACTGGATACTCATCATGGCAGCCCAAAAGAAATGCATCAGAATAAACTATATCAAAACAAAAATTGACAGAACACAAACAGCAAGTGCCGCCTATATGCGGAAAGGCATGAGAACGTAAGCCACATTACTAGAGAATGTAGTTAACTAGCCCAGAAAGAGTACAAACACAATCACGATAGAGTAGTGACAGTAATACAGTGGGAAAAGAGTAAACGAAATGGGATTCAACCATACGGAAAAGAGGTACTAGCACATATCAGAGACAGTCCTGGAGAATGGAAACCACAAATTACTTTGGGACTTTGACATCCAAACTGACCATCCCATCCAAGCGAAAAAACTGGACCTGGTAATCGTGGACGAGAAGAAGAAGACCTGCAAAGTAGTAGATGTGACCGTGCCGGTAGACCACAGAGTAGATAGGAAAGAGAGTGAAAAACTGGAAAAATACCAGGACCTAGCAAGAGAAGTGAAGAAGGTGTGGAACATGAAAGTCAGGATAGTACCAGTAGTTATAGGTGCACCGGGACCGTACTAAAGACACTGAAGGCAAGATTTGAGGAACTGCGGGTGAAAGGAAGAATTGAAACTGTGCAAACGACAGTACTTCTAAGGACTGCACGAGTACTGAGGAAAGTGCAAGAAATATGAGATCTACGACCCCAGCTATTAGCAGTGACCTAATAGGGGACAGTGGCAGAGCTACGAACGAACCACAGCACTGATGTGATCGGTGAGAGATGAGATGAGAGGAGGACTGAGGAGACTTACTGTTAATCAGACTTGAGCGATGACCACCGGGCAACTTGTATGAAACAGTAGACCACAGCACCGCTGTAGATTATGAGAACGTGGAGAGGAGGGCTATCACTCAGTCTCCAGCGGTAACTAGTGGTGTAAAAATGCTAATAATAATAATAATAATAATAATAATAATAATAATGGCTGAAGACCTGAGGAGACTTATTGTCACTCAGCCTTCAGCAATGACCACTGGGCAACCGGTGTGAAACTGTAAACCGCAGTATTACTGTGGCCTATGAGAACAAGGGGAGAAGGGCTGGAAACCTGAGGAGACTAGCTGTCACTCAAACTCCAGCGGTTACCACCAGGCAACTGGTGTGAGATTGCAAATGATAATAATAATAATTATAATAAATACCTGAAATTTGACGAAAGGAATGGGCACATGGGAAAGATTGGTTTTGAGATATACAGTTCCATTTCTTGGATGGGCAAAGAAAGAACTCCTATCAATGGACCAGCTAAAAATGAAGATTATGACGATGCACAAGGCTGTACACCCTACAGGTGACAAAGATGGACATTATATTAAGAGGAAACAAGGTGGCAGAAGATTCATCAGCATAGAAAACTATGTCCAAAATGGAATTTGAAAAGTATGTTCAATCACGTAGTGATGATATACCTTAAGTACTGTAAGCAATGCAATGAAACAAAAAGCAAAAGTCTGTTTTCATACTCGCCCGTATGAAAACAGACGACGAGAAAAGAAAAATGGTAACAGAAAAAACTTCAAGGAACTGTGCCAAATACATTGGAAACAAAATTGGAGGAGATGGAGGTGAAAGAAAATATCGAGACTATGCAAACCACTGCACAGCCGTGTAGTTCAGACTTTTCCATATTCATACGGTATAACGTAAATACAGCTTCTTTTAGAAAAACGAGTCCTCCACAAGATAATCTGACTAACAACTGTTTATCTGTATAAATATGGGAAAGTCTATAGTAAAGAACGCTGTTGGGAGCTGAGAAACATTAAGAAGGCGACCCAAATCAACGTGTAAACTGAGTGTATGTGCTCCTCGATGTACGAATGGAAATTTAAGCCGAACAAAGAAAGAGACAGAAATTGTCGTTATCCGAATGCAACGTCATAGTTTATATTTGAATATTCTGTTCACCAACTTCATTAGGAAATCCTTTTTTACCATCATCACAAAGAATACGGTCGTAGAATGGAGCGGTGGAAACGCCATTTCAGGAACACAAGCATCGAGAAGTAATCTAATTGTCCAAATAACTCTGCGAATATATCTTATAACGGTTGGTTTTCTTGGTTTTGCTATATTAACAGAGTCGCCAAATTATTTGTAACCCGTAAGATATTTCCTTTTTGTTCTTTTTCATTTTTCATGTATGCTTTACAGGCACATACTCACTCTCACACAAAAAATACATACATATATATATATATATATATATATATATATATATATATATATATGTGTGTGTGTGTGTGTGTGTGTGCGTGTGTGTGTATACATGTTTATGTGTATATACAACCGTTGAGGTGCATATATTCGGATATATACATATATATATATATATATATTTATATGCAAAATTTGATATATGTATGCATTTATCATACTTATGGTTTCCCCAACAATTTCTTTCCACGTTTTCTGATATATATTTACATATAAATGTATGTGCGTGTGTAATCTATGTATAGATAAGATATAGATGAAATAAATGTGGTAAGTTTTCCACAAACCATCTTTTATAGAATAACCACGAAGTATCACACTGTAAGGCATATGCAAGTGTATATATGCATACGTCTGTATGTGTATATATATATCTTTGTATGTTCATGGAAACATTTTATCTTACTATGTATATATGTTTGTGCAGAAATATGTATTTGTGTCTGCATGAGTGCAGTGTATGTGTGTGTGCGCAAGCAGAAATATTGATGCACGAATCGTTTGAGAGAGTAAGAGCATGTACACATACACATATACATATATAGAAGAAAAGAAGGCGATATCTACCGCTTTATCCGTACAGGCATGCGTATGCACCAGCCTGTGTTATTTGCATTGACTGAAGAAGAACGAGAAAGAATATTTGTCAACATATCTCTCTCTTTCAAGCAATCTACCAATCAAGACATTCTCACCACGAAAGGTTGCAACTTGTCTGCCTTTAGGGTAGTCTTCTCATCACTATTGATGGTTTTGCATGGTTGATTTTGGCACCAGACACCGATTCCGGTATGAAATAATTTGCACTACTGATTAAGAAAGACTTGTGTCGATAGGGCCAAACCCATTTCAAGAGTTGAAATCAAGCCAGACCAACTACTATCATTAGAATCCTAATCCGCTTACCTTACGGCAGACACTGAAAAACAAGTATTGCCTTTGGCGATTCTTCTCTTATACATGCTTGCCATAAAACTGACCCTGTCCCTGATTCCATAATATATATATATATATATATATATATATATATATATATATATATATATATATATATATGAATGTGTATATATATATATATATATATATATATATGTCGCAGGTCTTTTCGACTCTCTTGACACAAAAGGAAACGTTCATTTAAAATCAATAGTTATTTTTATGATAGACAAGTTTTCTTGGCCATTTGGGAGGAGGAAGCTGGAGGTTTGTTTGTAAAAATGCTCAAATATGATCGATAATGTTCGGCTGCATTGATTCTAGGCCCATCCAAACTATTTCATGTCGAAATGACTAAAAATAAAGGCTTCTTAGAAATTGTTTGAAGTATCAATCTTGTAGGAACCCACATTTATATATATATATATATATATATATATATATATATATATATATATATATATATATATATATATAAAAAGAGAGAAAGAGCTAGGGGGAGGGCGAAATAGAGGAAGAAAGAGAAAGAGAGAGAGAGACTGGAAGATATTTCTATTTCATTAGTGCAGGCATGTGCTTGGTCTTTATGGTTTATGTTGAGCGAAATAGACCATAAGGAAAGATTTGTCAACAAATCTCTTCCTTCTATAGTGTAATGATCGAAAATTCAATCGTTTTATACAATATTTACAAATATTCATTTTTCAACAAGATCTCCTCCCCCTCCTCCTTTGTCAAGCTTCCACAATAATCCCATAGATCAAACATCATTGACTGAAAGTTTCAGATTAGAATTCAGTTAATAACTGTTAAGCTGCAGATTTATTGATTCAGCCTCTTCGAAATTGCGACCATTCGAAAAAGTCAGTCAATCCTTTTGGACGCGTCTATTTCGGATTGTTGACAGAAGTGCAGCCAATGCCAACTCACCATTGTCTGATTATTATTTTTATGGCATGACGAAGACTAAGGTAAAATAATGATAAGAATTTAAACTTATTTTTTTTAAACGGATATTGCAATGGTTGAATCGCACTTGCTGTACAGCTGATCAAATTGATGAACACTCCATGATAATTGAAACTTGTCAATATTGTCAATAATAGATGGTTTTGTTATAAAAGCTTCTGAACTATTTTTAACGCTTTTACACACAATAAGGATAAGCTTCAACACTGTCCTCTCTAACTATACTTTATCGAACTATATAAGTAAAGATCTCCCTTGGAACTGGAAGACTTATTGCAGGTGTTTGATAGTTAGATATGGGTACATAACTTTGCATCTTTTTAACCTGTGTCAAGACAAAGGCTGTAGATTTCAATTTTAGGCTTATACACAGAAAATATACACGTATGCACATGTATATACATATGCACATGTATGTACATACACACATGTATGTACATATACACATGTATATGCATATACACAGATGTATATGAGTAAGTATGAGTGCGTATGCATTTAGATTTCGGCACACTGAGATTGACAGTTACTCAAGTCGTCTGAATACAAACATTGCTGATGCCTTCTTCTCAATAAATGGAACTGAAACCAAGACAGTGTATCTTTAATCTTTTCTATGACCCTTTATTTTGATTCGTTACATAACTGTTTCCAACTGTTTTGACTCGGTTTACATATAAAAACGCCACGTGCAAGGGTAAAAAAAAATGACTGATAAAGACGACCCATATCAATTAGCCGTCTAGATAATTTATATCCAATTAAATTTTTACGTCTACGCAACAGATATTGATATTTAGGGCTTTTCGACTTAATTTTACGTCGAATATCGCTATAGATTTCATTATTCAAATTATAATTCTTCTATGTTCTTGACTTTTTAACTCAATTTAACTCATAAAGAAAAGCCTCACTTTAATGATATTTTACGTCTAGACATCAGAATTTGGCTTTTTAGGTTTCCCGTCTTAAATTAACTTTTCAAATGTTTTTTGTCCTCAATTTCACAAACAAGAAAGCAACAAGCTATAATTACATTTTTTGAACACGGAAGGCGATAGAATTATTGCGGGCGATTCTATTTCCGTTTTTAAATGATTTTTGTCTCAATTTTATGCGAAGCTTAGGAAAAATTGGAAGATAAATTCGCGTCAAATACGTCAAAGTCGAAATCATTCGTGTATAGGAAAATGAGAAGGGTTTGGTGTATGTATATGTTGTTGAATCTAGTGACTGTTATACACACACACACACACATGCACACACACACACACACACACACACATATATATATATATATATATATATATATATATATATATATATATATATATATATATATACATATACTAGCATAAGTATGTGGCCTTTATAATAATAAACACTAATCAATTGATTGTGTTTTATAACTTTGCATGAATACCTAAATATAAATAAACATACTGATCCACATCCAAAAATTTGAGTGAATCAAGTGCATATCATATACTCATAGTTCAGGCAGATTTCATTACTTTGTGCCTTCAATCTGGAAATCAACGCGCAGATAGTGTTATATATACTCACACAAAGAATATTCATAAGACGCAGTTGATAAATATCCAATCGACCAAATTTAGCAACATCCAGTTGTTCAGTCCGGGTAATAATTGACTCCTTTAGCACCTGCAAAAACCTACAGGTAAATTATCTCAGTATCATCGGATGGTGCTCCACAAAGTATCTTCGGTCGAGAACTTGCTACCTGTTAATCTCGATAGTATTAAACTCCAGATGTTTTCAATTAGGTTCATATCCGGTGAGGATCCGTAATTTCAAAGCCGTTTTATGTCTGTCTCGATTTGATAGAACTAGCAGGATGGCAACGAAAATTATCCTGCTGGTAGAAACCATCTTCATCAGTTATACACAGAAAACGCTACGTGCAATAATGAAAAAAATGACTGGCGAAGACAGCTCATCCCATTTAGCCGTTTCGATCATTTTTCTCTAAGTATATTTTCACGTCTGCAAAACAGTTGGCAGTTGGAAACATCCACAATGGTAATTATCCGGGTATTTTGCACAACTTATTGTTTTTCAATTTCCTAATTAATTGTGAAACCTTTTTGACTGAGAAATCACTGCAGACCAATATGTCGTTTTGGATATGTTTGACAATCGAAAGTAGACAATTTGAAACATACTTCCCGTCTCTAACCTGCTTTGATCACTGAAAATCACCTTCAAAAAGAAATATTTGTCTTTGGACAAAAAATGACGACTGTCTTCATCCCCGCTTTGACTTGTCAAGGAATTTTAGAAACAGTCGTTGATGAGACTTAAATGACAATACTTCAGTTCTTTCAGGTAACATGTTTGGATATAACTGTTCAGTAATATTTGACTGAAATAATCCAGTCACTGCCGCTCTTTAAAATTTGTATTTTGCAATGATCATTGCATTTCAGTTAGATGAGGCTCTCTTGGAGACTTCCACGGACAGATTCTAGATCACAGTAATGTCTTGACCCAAAGATAAAAATAAATCTGAGAATCCACTATTCTTTTCTTCCAATAACAAACGGTAACCTATGCTTTTTAATAAATTTTCATGCGAAAATCTATCACCTCTTTTTACAATCAACCTTCATCCCCTTTGGAGAATGATTGGTCTAGGTGAACGATGATCAAAGGATTGTCTGATCAGGATTTTCAATCGATAGCCGTGCGAAAAGTTCTCTTGGCTCCCCAAATATCAAAAACAGTGTTTGAAATAAGCATTGTTGAAAGTATAGTGCAATGATCAAATACGTGATCATGTGCTCGTTTGTGTCAGTATAGCAGCCTGAAATATGCATGTACCTATGTAAACATAAGTATGAGTATTTACACACACACACACACACACACACACACACACACATATATATATATATATATATATATATGTATTTATGCACTATGCCCGCACATATATGCAAAAAGAGACACAGGCTCTAATATTGAGATGCGTATTTTTCATGTTGATAGATACATACTTGCATAAAGGTATGAAGATGAAGATAAATATTCCTGTTACATGACACATGTATATATTACGTGTCTGTGTCTGTGCAGGTCACTATTCAAGTAAACGCAATTACATATCTAGACCTCGAATGTTTACAAGCAGCTTATCGCATCATAAGTTCGCCTAATGATTGACGTTTATATAACTAATTATCCCAATTATTTTGATGAATGTAACATGATGCATCCCGGGCGCTGAACGGAAAAAGAAAGCTATAAATCTACATTGTTTGTCTGACACTTTTGTTAATGCTGAGTTTCGAGAAGACCAATCGTATCAAGTCACACTTGACAAACAAAGGCTATTTTGGGGAGAATCATTATCGGTGCAGCTTTGAGGCGAGTGAATTCCACGTGCCACCAACATTACAGGTAATTTTGCATTGTTTCTCTTTAACATTCTCACATTCGTTTTTCTTTGTACCTATGTCATTTTCTTTTTTTTTTCTGAAATGAAGAGGGAGTCGAATCAAGAAAAAACTTAAACACAAAAACCAAACCCTATGCGTCTTAAGAACACTAATAGAAAAGGTAGATAGGAGGGGTCAAGTACTCATTTACAACTAGATATCACTCAGAGAGCGCATACCTCCGTCAATGTCGTGTATTATCACAATTGAAATAATCCTGGACTCACTCTAAAATTTAATCACTTTTCCCCTCCATGGATTACTATTTCACAAAGTTTCTTAGAAATTAACTTTTGGAGATATCGTGTGAAAACAGGCAAAAGACGCAGAGTATTACAAACATATTTCCAATTACATCGGCAAAGGTAAATAAGTTATTGACAGGATATATTTCAACAATCGCAAATTTTTCAGCAGGGAAATAAAGGTGAAATATCATCCACCTTACTCTCCGATATCGTAATGCAAGCTGATTTCAATTGCTGTAAATTGTCTCAAATCTACAGTCCAGACGTTTACGTGCTGGTCCACTTGATAAGGTCTGAACACTTAAAGTCAAAGTATATCCATCTCAAGTGGTAAAACGTCCAAGAGTGGATGGTCTAAAGAAAAATACTGGCATGTTTCTCAAGAGAGTGGATTAGGAATTCCGCTTTATAATAGGGTCAAGTATATACTTGAAACTTACGCCTAATGGACAGACACTCTTAAAAGACCAGTCATGTCCAAATGCTTACAGACAATCATGTAATCAGTCATTTCGTTATCGTTGTAATGGATTATTGAGATTTTCAAATGCTTTTTGTGGTTCAGCGAGCAATTAGATCCAGGGCTCAGAGAGGAATTTTAGAATGTGTTGCAAAGCTGTTTTAGTCACCGTGTATCTATCATTAACCCTCTCAGCAAGCAATACCTTATACATCCACCGGTGAATTATAGTCAATCCATTTTATTATTGGACATATCGACGTAGATTTCGATATGCAACTCTCTTTTCATAGGTATCTCTTGGAATGAGATCAATAACTTTGATATAAAGCAGTGCTTTGTTGAATTATGAATACGAAGATCAGAAATGATCTTTTTTACATCGAGACGTAAGGACGTTGGATTTAGAGATAGGAATCAGCGATAGCATTCTGCTTTGTCAAACAAAGGTATTAAAAAAATATCTGCCCACTTTGGGCATATGCCTTCCCCGGGGTCCGTAAGATATGGGGTGATGGGCCTTACCTTACGCTCAGCGTGTTGGAAGCGAGGGATGGATGGATTTCTGCCTTTCTGAGGAGCATTAGTGCGGGGTGAGTATCAGCCGGGGGTTGAACTTGGCTCATCGATTTCAGGTCGTTAATCACTCGGTCAGTAGCACCTCCACATAGGCAAAAATGAGATTGTTGAAGATTTGTTGCTAAGCAAGGAAATGTTTGTTTCCACTTTGGTAAGCAGTAAACGCAAATAAACATTAGTTGTTCATCCAACATCTTTTGAGTGTATTGGGGAAAGAGTTAGATTCTAATACCTGAATCAGCCTCCAGTCAAATGGTTATAAAATCTTTGCTTAACAGAAGAACTACATAGTAAGCAACGCCAACAACACACCGGTCTTTGTCAGCCTACAGTCAACAACCAGCTTTCACACCAGACAAGGGCTCTTAATGAACTGATACCAATGAGCTTCACATAGGAACCGCAATAAAGTAGTTTTATTCTTGGATTCCGTCCTGAAGCCCCGTAGGTTAGTAATTGCTCTACAGTGTTTCTACAAACCTAAAATTAGGAAGCACTCAAACACCAACCTCTGCATCCGCGCCTCGTACATTATTCTGTCGTGCTCTTCCAATTGACAAGATCTTAAAACGAAAAAGACCTAAGGGTGACAACCACTCGATGTCGTTATTATCTGTCTGTGTGCCAGCCAGGGATTATTGATTATCTTGTGTGGGTCAGGACTTCTATCAGATGGACAGAACCGCATTAACGAAGTAAAATAAAGCTGGAAGAGGGGGAGGGTACTGATGAAAATGAAAGTGATCATAAATGGTAATATGCTAAGTAAAGCTGGTTGGATATATGGCGACGGCAACAGTGGTATGGGATGTGACATTGCTAATGGTTGTCATGGTAGTAATCCACCAGATTCACCAAGTCTGGCAAAAGGACATGCTGGTGGTACAGTAAGTGTCTGTTCAACGTCGTCGTTATATTCCTGAAAACTACGACGGAAACAACATCAAGTGATTCCGAACGATAACAAACGCAGGCTTGGTTAGTCACTGAATAGAAACCGTCATCTGACCAGCATCTTCTTGCAGCAAGCTGTGTTGGGATTGGGGTTGATCAATTAAAAAATTGGGAAAAGGTGTGATCAATGAATAAACTAAATCTCTCGTCTTTTGTTACTAATTGAAAAAAACAAAACAAAACAAGCGTGAACGCTGCCGGACACAAACTAAGTGACCGATTTAGCATAAAATCATATAGTAAATTGAAACCCTTTCTAAAAATCTTTTTTTGTTGGGAATATTTTTTCTGGAGATAGAGAGGGGTAAACTTTTCAATTTCCTGCCCTCCGTTGCGGCTTGCGCAACTCATACATTGACGGTGAGAACCACGTAGACACTGAAGAAACGTGTATTGATGGTTTTGGTTGGTGATTTCTGATATATTGCGCCTAAGTTGATCGCAAACACAACGGATAAATAGGATTGGGAACTAAAGTGATCCGAGTCTTAAAAATGTACAAAGTTCAAACTTCCAACTTCCTTTCACTCTTTGTCTCACTTGCTACACTTGTTTATTCACTTCACTCCTTTGTAAGTCGGCAACGTCTGATAGGCGTTTCCATGGCAGCAAGCAGTAGTGAAATTCAATTGATTGTAGTGTACCAATTTTGCGAGTCAGAAAGAATCACTCGATTCGCAATTCAGCCTACAATATTTCATTTTATCGTATATTTATTTAATCTTTTCTCATCGGCGTTAGATCAGATGAGATTGAATGAAAGGACATTAATCGACGTGTTCCTGTTCTTTGTTCAAGATTGCCCATTATTTATTACGTGTTGATTGATGAGCACTTTTCGTATTGTACTAGTCCAAGTGTTGTTATAGCAAACCATGAGTAGGGAGTTCGTACCTCACGAAATGATCTTTGTTCCGAAAACGGCAACGTCCAACAGATATCAATCAAACTTCTTTTTCTTACACAATAACCTACGCACACATCTATACACACGCACACGTGCACACATGCACACACACATATTTGATTTATTCAATCCAGATGTCAGTTGAATATATCATTTAGCTCTATGATATATACATATATATATATATGTATACACACACACACACACGCGCGCGCGTGCACACATACACACACACACACACACACACACACATATATATATATATATATATATATATAGCACTGTTAATCCGTGGGCCTTCACAAAAACATATATTCATATAACCCTCCAGTCTGAGCAATGGAGTTTTAATGTGAAATATATATATATATATATATATATATGTGTGTGTGTGTGTGTGTGTGTTTTTGTCTCTCTCTCTCAATCTCAGATACTCCGTTTATGACAGCCTGTTGGCACCTATCAAACATTGATCTAAGTGATGTTTTAGGAAACGAGCAATAAATACGTAGACTTTTTAGCAAGATCCAGTTTTATTCGACAAAACTTTGCGAAACGCTTATAGATTTAAAATTGATTTTCCTTTCTTTCGAGACGAAAATACAATCATAAAGATCAATAATTATTTTAAATCGATTCTCCCTGTTTTCGGCTTCATCTGCAACTTATCGTTCTTGTAGAGATCATCTTGGCCAGCACGGAGCCAATACCGTAGGTAGCCAGTGTGGATTGATCTCACTGAACTTGTAATGTTCTGTTAGACTAAGTCGTTAACCATTATCAATTAGGGCTGACACACTCTTATCAATTCTGTATCCGTGTCACTTACAATGACATTTACAATAACGCTTATATGAATAATTTATGCACACACAACAGCGAATTGTCTTAATAAGAAATTAGAGTGTCAGTCTACAATAGTATTTCTAAAATCATTTTGGCGTTGTTCATTCTATCATTTTATCTTATTCATTATTTTATTATTTTAGCAGTTATTATTCAGTCTTTATTACAAAATTTTATTCCCCCATTAGATTTCCTTGATTCTGATTGTTCCAATCATATTCTCCTTTGTGTTTAATTATAACTGAATTTATATCATAAGCAAAAGTCATACATCATCTCATTTCTTAATTATTTTATTCATGTTTTTTTAACATCCTAAAAATATGTAAAGCAAACAAGGAATGGTGAAAAATGACAATCATTAGAATTTTTCTGGTTTACGTAGATTTAGCAAACAATAGTCTTGGAACCTGTTATGAGATATTCAGAAATAATGTTTTCTTATTGGATATGTTTACCACAAATTTTACATTTTTTTTTTTTTACATTAACAGAGTCAATGAAATCATCCATCACCCTTGTTTCGTTCATCCTTCATATACCCGTGTAGTTTCCATTCACCCCCCCCCCAATAATGATTTAGCAGTTTGAGTAATTGAATAATTACTATTCAAAACAGTACTGTTCAGGTCCATCACTGTTATCAGTGACTCGTTACCACATACCCAACATCTGCAGGTATATCATTGAATTAGGTAAATAAGGGCGGTGGATAAGAATGAGCCTTTCAAATTATCATATAAAATCGATATTTGAAAGATGGACATAGTTCTGTGTTGTTGACAAAAGCTTTACTGGCAATTCAACAATCGGTTTTCTTTGCAAAGTAGAGTACAATTTATACATGCATACATACATGTTGCTTGTTTCATCTTTCCAAATGATAACCATCCCATCACTTTAACTTGTTTCATTCCACCACGCCCATGTGCTCTAAGGTGGTTTTCAAGGCTAGCTGAGAACCTGCAAGATCAAAAGCACACCACAGACAAATTAAACTGCTAAGAGGGGTGATTGAATCAGTCTGTGGAATGACAGTCTTGTGCACTTTCATATGGCTCGTCTGACACACCTTGCCATGTTCTGCACAAGTTGCATTGTCGTGGGAGGAAGTAAAAGATTGCTATATGCAGTTCGTTTCTGCAGAATTATGTGTGATTTAATGTGATTTACATAGCCTGCACTTGGAAGAAGAATGCCGCCATAGACATCACGCTTCCAGTTCTCTGCTTTTTTTGGCAGATTCACAGGAGATCTTTTATACAATACCTGTTTCAATTCAGTGTGCTCAATTTGCCTTTCCTCAAACATATTGCATCCTTCCTTAACAGAGTACTTTCATTCACTTTGATCAAGTGTCAGCTCTTCTGGGTCTTCCACACTCATTTCCAGATTATGCAATCTCTGTACATTTTCTTAGGCTTGTTTTATGAATGCTTTCCAGACTTGGTGGGGAGGGGGCACGGTCATGCGTACAACATGCACTGTCTTTGAATAGCCATACGTACATATTATTGTTCAGTGTAAAGACCAGCTTTCTAAATCCTGGCTTTTACTTGACCTCGATCACGGACGATTCCAGGCACGGACAATAAAAACACTGTGACCAAGCAGAGTTTTCCAGGGATAAGAACTGTTGAAGTAGATGTGAGCAACCTGCAATGGATTACTACAAACAGACACATGTTCAACCAATCAGATGAATTCTATAGTTTTTTCCTACCTCAGAATTCAAATCGTTTCTATTGCACCTGTGTCTGTAAGACGTCTGTATTGAAAGTGAAGAAAACAGGTTCATATTTGTTTTTTATTGGACAAATGATATTGCAGAGCTAAAAGCATTGTTACAGTATTTTGGTTTTGCCTTTTCACATTGAACATTTTTATTCTTTGTTTGAAGACAATCATTATGCTCTCGTCTTGTCACATGTGAAAAGAAGAAGGAAAAAGTCCCTCAAAATCTACTACTAAACGTTTAGTGGTGTTTATAGCATTCTTCAGACAAACCAAACTTCATGCTCGGACAATTTTTATCGAATTCTTTTTATTGTTTTGAGTTGGCCAACGGAAATTAAACAAGGAAGGAAGTGTCTGCCGTAATAAAAGCCAGCAAAAGTCATACAATACTTTCACTTGTCTCTGCAACATTTCTGATATCCATTTTGGTTCTAATGCACAAATCATAGCCAAGAAATGTCAGGTTAATGGCCTACTTGAAATTGCAAGTATATGAAAACACACAAACAGGATAATACCGACAACGGGTACTGATGGGGAAATACGCAACAGCATCAACCACCCGGCTGACCCAAAAACACAGTTTGATTGGTTGTGTTCAGTAGGACGATGATAATCATTCAGTTCATGTTATTCTTCTTGAAATTTTACTGGAATATCTCCTCTTCTGTTTTTGAGGCACTACTTAATGTTACCAGTTTAAATGTTCTTGTTTTTTTCAATTTATCTATTCTGGAAATAACTTCCAAATTCGAGAGATAAAAAAAACAACGTCTAAATCGGCAACTCTAGACTCCCAAGTTTGAAAAATTAAAAAAAGAACATCTAAATTGGAAACATTGGACTCACAAATACGAAAAAATGAAAATCAAGAACATATATAAAGAGCAACACTACTACTGTCAGTCCATTTTCCCCACTTTTCATCCCTCTAAATATCTGATACCAAATTTCTCGCAGTTGCTATCTCGACCTCGAATCCCAAACTTTGAATATGAAAAAACAAAACAAAAAAAAAACAAAAAACAAAAAGGGAAGAGAATAAAAGATTTCCTATTCAAAATAACAATTGATTTTTTTCTTAAATCTCTGATTTTCCCCGGAGATTGAAATTGAAAACACTTCATTCAATACGAATAATCTATGATGTTTTTTCTTTAATAGAACTGATCATTATTTGCAGAATGTTAAGAATATTTGGAAAATCTTGATTTTTTCCATAAACCTTCTGTAATTTCTTGAGACCAGTATACAGGAAGAAAAAATGAACAATTCATAAATGAATAATATACTCTAAATCGAATTGTTTGCACAAAAAATGAATTGTTAAAAGAAATATTTGTTGAATTATTCTGGTATTTGTTTTTTCCGTTGAGATTAAAAATTTATTCTAGAGTTTTTTTTCTTTCATTTTATTGTTGCAACAGTTGACTGAGGTTTTTATTTTATTCAGCCTTCTTCTGTAACCGGTCTCATCATAGTTCTCATCTGATAACAATTCCACACTTATGATCGCCGTTCATATTCATTGTTTCTTTGCTTTATTCTTCTTCACTGTATCGAATTTTCTTCATTCTTCTTTCTTCTTTCCTTTCTCTGTTCCATCCCCCCTCTGTCATTTATTTCTCATTTTCTCTTTTCTTCCTTCCTTCCTTCTTCCCTGGTTGCTTATTCCCCCCTTCATCCTTTCTAACCAGTCTTTTCCCTTCTGTTATCATTCTTTATCCTACCTTCCTTCCCTTGAGCTTTCTTTCTTTCCTTTTTTCTTTCCTGATTTCCTCCCCCTTTTCCCCTCTCGTCGTCTTTTTTCTTTCAGTTCGTCTTTTTTTTTTCTTTCTCGGGGGATTTTTTCAAAATTCTTTTATAAATTTCTCTTTCAGTCCCCCATTTTTCTCCTTTCACTCATACTCTCTTTCAAATAGGATTTCTTTCATTCTCTTTCTGTTTTCTTTCTTCATTCAATACTTCCATCTTTTTCTACTTGCTTTTCATCTTTTTCTCTTTTTTCCTTTCGACTGTCATTCCTAAAATCTCCTTCTTCAGTTTTTCCTTCTCTCCTATTTAGTCCCAAACATGTTTTTTTTGTTTATATCTTTCCCTATTCAGAGTAACTTATCAAAAACACAAAAACAAATTGATGTTCTATACGTCAATTTTAAACCAAATGAAAATTTAACAACATTATGTCACAAGAAGGATTCCTTTTTCCTACTTCCAAAAATAAAAAGGAAAAAAGTGGGAAGGAAAGTTTGTGTAAGCTGAAGGGAGACTTGGAAAAATGAGGAATAAAAAAAAGGAGAAAGAAAAGCCGATTTAAGAATGTGTTATTTCGAATGCGTTAATCAATGCCAGTCAACATTGGGAAAAAGATGTTAGATTTTCTTTAATTTGTTTTCTTCAGTTTTCAAGACATTCCGAAATATTGCAGAGCTCTAAAGACAAAAACAAGCGCATTTATAACATTTTTGAATAGCTTTAATTCTTCCTTTGTTTTTCAAATTGTTCTTGAACGGTTGATGTGAAATGAAGAAAAAAAAAACACATCGTTCCGGCTCAGAACTTTTACCATATGTCCCGGATATATCCAAACATAGGTCGAGTTTTAAAGACCAACTTTTTACGCATAAATCTGGCGTTAGTCTATACACGAGTAACAAATCTGTAAAGTTGAAATTCAAACATAATGGAAAGGATTAGGGGTAACTTTTGGCTTCATAAAAGCGTCTAACTAAAGTTGAACAAATCAACACTGACAACATTGTACCGAGTTGATATTCGACAGATACATCAGGCAATGTACAAAGCAAAGCAGTGATGAGTTCAAAGTCGCTCGGGTTCGCAGTTCTCGAGAAACCTAATTAACATGAATTGAAAATTAAAGATTATAAATCTTTCTTCAGTTTCTACGAATTATTCTTCTTAACTATCGGTCTTAGGAAATATCTGAATCTATAAAATATTTAAATTGGCAACACTGAAGAAACGTAACCAAAATACTTTGAAGCTGTAGTTTCATACGACAGATGGAAAAATTATTTCCCATGGCTATTATGGCAGACTGCTCCGCATATCATAAAGTTCAGCCTCTTCTGAACATGCACTTTATGAAAGGGCACTGCTTGGTAACATAAACTGATGATTTTGTGACCCCAACTCAAGAGTTGATCTATACAGGAGATCGACTTATACACAAGTGCATTTGTCCCAAAGAGAAAATATTTTCATGATGAATATTATAATTGACGCAGGTTGCAATATTTATTTGTTACTGCTGGTTCGATATTGATTGTCAAAGGTATTGTGGTTTCAAACCATTTAGCGATGGTCGATGACATTTTCATATTGCATCGATGGTATTTCAAATTAGACTAAAAATAAAACAATCCATGTCTCCCGCTGTTTATACAACAAAATCGACCAAATACTGCTCTGGGGGGAAATTTGACCCCCTTATTCGCTGTTGTAGTGACTATACTGCCTGAACAACCATCCTAATTGATAGATACAAATGACTGTAAAAAGAGGGTCAGGGTAAGTCTATGGAGATGCACCGAAAATATCATTTATGTTTATTCAGCGTAAAATTATTTTTGATGTATTCTATTGTCTTTCTTTCACGAAAGGTAGTCTAATCGTAAAGTTCGACAGCCTAGCCCATCCGATGTTAAAAGGGCGCACAAACAACAACATTTTAACAATCCATTTTATTTATGTATTTACTTGGGTTTTTCTTTTCGTTAATTATTTCTTTTTATTTGTGCACCGTTTTAAACATGTGAGCAGGCATGTCAAACTCAAAAAATTAAAATCGGGTTCACCTTCTTTCCGACACGTAGAGAGAAAGGTTACTGACAACTTCAATCATAAACTTTAGTAGAACAAAAAAACGAATATACAGTTTTTCTTACCCGACAACTTACTATTATCTTTTGACAGCAGAAAAAAATATTGAAGTAGGTGGGTAAATAGACGTGGATATGGATAGATTGATATATAGGTAGATAAATAGATATAGAGAGGGAAATCTGATTTGCTTAATCAACTATTTTAAATTGTTCAAGTTTCTTCTTCGATATTTGCAATAAAAACCACTCTTACTTTCATCGTCCCTATTTTGGAAATACAACTTCTTATGAATTCGTGTCTATGACATACAGGAAGACCATGAGAGTGGGCGTTTTTAGAGAGTAAGAGGTATATATATATATATATATATATATATATATATATATATATATATATATATATATATATATATATATATATATAGAGAGAGAGAGAGAGAGAGAGAGAGAGAGAGAAAGATTAAAACACAATCTTCTCTTCGAGTGCAATACTAAATTCATCAGCCAACATCTGAGACCAAATGGAGCGGCCATAAAAAACGTTACCATTTCAGAATAACTTAAATTGGAAATTGAGCCCACAAAAAAAAAAAAGAAAAAAAGGGGGGCGGGTGATTTTCAAAGTACACTTCTTCCGGTTGAATTTTTAATAATATAAAACGTGGAACTTAAAAGCAGCACTTATCTGAGCTGGTTGAGCTTGATTGAAAGGACATTTTGAAAGAATGAAACTAAGTTTAAGTTAAAAAGTATAAACTGTTCCGTTCAACTTGACTCTTTTCTGACAGCTGAACGATTCCCTTCCAACATCATGTCGGAAATAAAGACACTAAGATCAAAATCGAAAACTGGAGAAAGTAGACCGCTAAATCTACCTAGGATAACGAATCTCTATGAAATCCCCAGACGAAGAAGAAATCAAGCAGCTCAATCTTCAAGAACAAAAATTCCCATTAGTCCTAAAGAGAAGAGTATAAAACTCATGCATCCTCCCGATAGTCACCTATGGAGCTGACACATGGAAGCTAACCAAGAGACTGGCCCTAAAACTTACAACCATGCAACGTGTGCATGAGAGAATCATGCTCAACCTCACATGGAGAGGTCACAAGACAACACAATATATCAGTGGGAAAAACAGAAATCCATTAGAAAACTCAAATGGCAATGGGCTGGTTATGTTGCAAGAATGGCAAACTACTGATGGACATCACGACTCACAATATAGATCCCAAGACATCACATGCATAACCAAGGCTGGCAGGATATAAGCTGGAGAGATGCCCATGATAGAGAGGACTGGCGGGTCTAGGGGAAGGTCTATCTCCAATGACGGACGATAATAGAATGATGATGATGATGATGATGATGATGATGATGATGATGATGATTTCCAAGAAGTAACTTGCTAAAAAGCTACCTGGGGCTTCTAAAAGTACTCATCGACAATTTCATGAGGTTATTACGGTCAGCCGTTACGTACAGACCAACAGACGGACGGATAGACTGGGGAACAATAAGCAAGATAGTAAAAGGAGCATATGGCACGGTCCATGCAATTTCAAATGCCCTGTGCTAATTTTCTCACGCTATCTCCTCTGATTCAGTGATTCCAAACTTTTTTCTATTAGTATAGTACTATTACACCTGGGCAATTACCCCCCTTGATTGGAGTTATTCTTCCAACACAGAAATAATCGGAGTGTAGAATCTGCGACACATAAATAGAAGGTATTTCAAACTGGTGTCATAGCTCAAAAAGATAAAAAAACAAAATAATAATGTTACTTAAATGCCAGACATATCATATAGCAAATGAAAATTAAATTACTTATGCAAGTAAAACATGTATGTTTATGATATATTTATGTATGTATTTTCTTAATTCGAGCCCCTACGGGCAGCCAATTTGCTTAATCTTAGCCCTGCTTTTATTTCCAAGACATAATCTCTGGTATCGTCAGGCATTTCGTAATATTGATCAGTTATAAAATGTTCAAAGTAATTACAATCAATACAATGCCGTGACAGGATTAGGGAGAAAGAGCCAGGTAGTGACACAATTTGGAAAACGGTTGGTCATCTCAGGAAGGTGTCATTTACAGGTGCTTGAAGTGTGCAAAAATTGCCAGGCCGTATCTTTACTTCACGATGGGACACCTGGTGATGAAAGTCAGTATGATGACCAAATGACCAAATTTGTATGGTAATCCTTTCCTTGGAAAATATTATGTTTTTGATTCACCAGATCGGCTTAAATCTTGGCATAAACAACTATAATAGCGCTTCCTTGACTCCCACTCAAACCGCATTTAATAATTTCTTATCACTCGTAGTCGAACCAGTCAGAGGGTTCTTTGGGTAGTGGAAGGTGTGTTTTATTATCGTTATTGGGCGTAGTGTAGAGGTTGGTCTCCAGCTTGGGAGGGTTACCGGAGCTTATTCGCATAATCTGACGTGCCAACCAAAATAATTAGTGAGTTTTGTCAAGTTTTGCATTCATTTCAATTCAGATCTTGTGCAAATCCTCATGAATATCAGTCATGAGGCTAATAGGGGTGCAACTCCGGGCAGAAATGCAATCCTGTTCATAGACAGATCATTCACATGAGATTTTGCCGGAAAACATTGAGGATAATTATTATTTTGTTGCTTTTCGATTCTTATTTCAAGTGGCTAGAGGTGTTTATTTGCCAGAATCCACTTTTAAAGGCATATTTTTGTTTTTTCTTTTTCTTTTTCAAAGCTTGTCCAATCGAAGATGTTTGTTTTAGATAAAAATGTTCCGTTCAATTTTGCAGGATTTGCTGTTTTCTAAGAAAAGAATCAGTGCGAATACATCCCAACATCGTCATACTACCCACAAGAAATGGCTAAGCAGGAAGATTCGTGCATATTTCGAACGGGCCTTGAAATGAGAACGAAGCTGTGGAGAAATCATTCAACTTTTACTATACTTACATAAAATGACTTCAAATCCAAACTCGCTAAAAAGGAAATTAACAGTAGGTGTAACGTTATAGATTACGTTAGGATAATATTTTATGTATTTCGGTATAATTCCTCGGGTCTGTCATTTTAAATACAAATCTGTCCAAATATCGGAAACATTGTGGGGTTCTGTTTAGCTACGGCGATCTTTTAAAAATATAATTCTAATTTGACCAATTTGACTGCGTAAGATTATTTCAAGAGATTGGATATTCATATATATATATATTGACATATATCGAAGATGTAAATATTTTATCTAGTTCAACTTCATTCTCTCGGCTCTCTCAATATAAAACCTTCAACAACGAACAATTTTATCTTTCATCGCAAACTGGAGAGGTTATGATATATTTTGGGGGCAGTGTCGTGTCACCTTGCTTGTTAAAAATAAAACGAGAGTGGTTGTATATTTTGTTTAATCTCGTCTGACTCAGAGAAACGATGTGTGAACTACTATACATTCGATGCAGACAGCAAGGCTTCGCTTGTTCAAGATGCTATTTCACGTCGACAGAACAAGTAAAAAGAAAATCACTCTTGAAGATGTTCTGTAGCGATGATCAATGAGAACTCACTCAACATACCGGTCACGGATGCCCCAAGGAAACAGACGGAGTCGCCCTACGTGTTGGTTCTGTAATGAAAATTTACGCCCGAAAACCGCCGTCGGCCGTGTAGTTTTGCCTGTCCAAACCACTCTGTCGGAAAAAGGTGGGACTTGTTGGCTGGGGTGGGTGCTTTTGATCTTTCCTGTTATTCGTACAAAGATCTATAGGTCACTGCATTGTCTTTTGTTGACAGCAAAGTCGATGTTTTACCTACACATGGGCGCTAGCCTCTTCAAGGAAGCAGAAATGTCAAACGCTCCTCAGCGAGAGACTTCATGAAGAGCACAATCTGAGGCAGAATTGCCTCAGTAAGATGAATCAATCTATGTTCATAAGTATGTATATAAGCATTTGCTTGTACTTATGTATCGCTCAATTTAAATAGGATGAATTTGAACTTTGATTTGAAATCGCTTTTCGAATGCTTGTATTATTCTACTCCATAAACAAAGGCCAATATTTCTAATGCAACCGAAGTCTTTAGTTTTTTCTTCAATGATTTTTTAGATACGATAGCATCTCTAGCATTGATGGTGGGTACTGACTGACTGGCTGACAATCCGAAATGTGAGATACACCCATTCCTCACTGTTGCCAATTTAGATATTTTTCATTGGAATCTACGTGTTTTTGATAGCGTTTAAATGTCACAAGTTGCAATTCAGATGATTTTTAATAGTGATATTGTTATGAAATTATTATCTAAGAACTGTAATATTCAATAAAACATTTAGTTAGTCATTCCATAATCAGACCAGCCCTTCTTTTCTAATTTACCAAAGACTGTGCCAGATTTTACTATTCTTGGGTGGATTTCAGTACCTAAATTCCCATCCTTTGATAAAGCACTTCCTAAGTATAAGAAGTCTACAACTTCGAATCTGTTATTTTTTTTATTTTCACAAATATATTTGGCCCAATGTAGAGCTCAACCGGTGCTGGAGTGAACATTACTTTTGTCGTTTTCAAACTTATTGCCAGCCCAAATGCAGCATAAGCTATTGAAAATCGACCCATTATAACCTACATATGTTCTTCAGTATGGGCTAAAAAAGCAACAGCATCTGCTCAAAGCAGCTCTTGTACTAAGGCCCTGAATGTCATAGACTTTCAATCGAACCGGCTCGGATCAAAGATACTTCCCGTTGCTCGAAATCTCAAGTTTATAACCCTAATACAATCTGGAAAGCACAAGTGAGAAACATGTAAAGTATATTGAAAAGCTGGGATATCACCTTGTTTACCCCATTGTCGACGGCAATTTATTCAGAAAGTTCCTCGTTAAATGCTACCTGAGCTTTTATGTTTCGGTGTAATTGCTTAAGAATGTTTACAGATTTTGGAGGACAGCCCAACTTATCAAGAATTTTCTACACTGCTTCTCAATTAACAGTATAGCCTTCGTCAAATCAACAGAGACCACACACAGAGGTACTTGCTGCTCAAACATTTTTCTTGAAGTTATCTTGCATAAAAAAGCATATGCCGATTGCTCACCTCCATTATGTGAAGCCAGACTGGGTTTCTTGGAGGACCAAGAGGCAAATTTCCATCACTAAACGATTCAACCTGAGCCGAGACATGGCTTTGCCAAAAGAGAAATAGCACACAAGTTATTGCACACAAATTAGACCTCTCACTCCTGCGATCAGGGACCAAAACACCATCAATCATGTATTGCGGTATAGGATTTTCCTCTTAACACTTTGTTATCAGATTAAGTATAGCAGATGAAACATACCTATCCCCAGCCTTCAATAACTCCATCCGTATACCATCCAATCATGAGGCCTTGCAAGAATTCATCCACTCAATAGCCAAGATAATTTCATCATTTGTAGGAACATAATCCATTTGTTCACAACAAAACTTTCTGAGAAATGCAGCAAATATTTTCTGAGAAGAAGATGGCTGGCTCCCGTCGGAATGCATCGAAACATGCCCACAAAATAAAAAAAATAAAAAATTCAATCAAAGACAACCCCTTTTTTTAATATATAGCTTATGCCATACATGTAGTTTGTCATTTTATATAAGTTATTATGTGTATTGTATATTGATATCACCTTATACTATATAACATTAATTTTTTGAAACGGGGCTTACTTACATAGGTTATCCAAAAAATGTATTTAACGACTAGGGATCAGAAAGTATAACATCAAACGTGACTCGCTGTTCATATCAATTCTATCGAATATTCACGCATGCGAATATTACATTCGCTGCACCGGTTTTAATCTCAGGTTGCATGCAAACCAACTTATGATATCATCTTTAAGAATTCTAATCACACAGAAAAACTTCTTCAAGTTGATTCACTACCAACACATCCAACCGAAAAATTCAACCTTTTTTCACTGTCTTTAAAATGGATTTTTCCACGTCGTATACCATCGAGTATATACATGTTTGAAACAAAAATTTACGGAACCACTACATAGCAGGTAGAACACCTCTCTCTCTCTTTCTATCTATTTCTCTATCTCTCCATCTATCTATCTCTCTCTCTCTCTCTCTCTATATATATATATATATATATATATATATATATATATATACGAAAAGAAAAAGAGATTAGTAAATGAAATTAAAAAGATGCTCCTTTAATGAAAGATGTATTAAAGGAGTAAGGATTCGCTACACAAACACGTTTATGTTTCTGTCCTGTTTGAGCTTCTTCAGGTGAATTATTTATTTTATTGCAGATTCCTATTTAGTACATTTTATGGGGATGTCTATTATTCTAAGTGAAGTAGAGTATCACGTGGATATTAGCATTCCATGGTCCAACGGGAAGGCACGAATCTCTCTCTCTCTCTACATATATATATATATATATATATATATATATATATATATATATATATATATATATATATATATATATATATATATATATAGAGTCAGTGTTCCTTATTTTCAAATTTGTCGTTCTTCAGGATATTGGCAATAGTACCGATATGAAACCTGATATTACCTTGGGCGATGCAAATTGAAAACCAGACGAGGTCTTAGACATGAAAAGGCAGAACAGGTTGATCAAGTGGAGAACTAACTTGTAAACTTATCTTAGCAGAACACTTGAGATCTAATAATTCAAAACATTTCATCAAAAATAAATTTCAGGATTTATTCAAAACACATTTTTTTTTTTCAACTTGTATAAACAATGTGAAACATTTCCAAACACTTTTGAAGTAATTTCCACAGTATCATTACTGCTGCAAAATTCTGAGTGGATTTCGAAAATCAATTCAATAATTGTAGCGATATGAAATTTTATCGTAAATTCCGTAGAAAACTTAAAAACCAAAGACTGTTCACCCAGACAGGATGGAATTGATTGATAAGAAACCTTCGTTCTGTATTTTTAGTTCCTACCAGTCACTTATCTTTAACAAACATTATAGTGATTTTTTTCTCTCTTCGTTTTCTACAGCTTTCTAAAAAAATCCTCCAGAGAAAAACAAACATCCGTTGCATGAAATGATAGCGCAGTAGGGGCAAGGGGGAAGATTTTAGAGCGAAACTTTTCATTCAAAATACATTCAGTTATTCCAGATTGTAAGAAATGTAACGTGTGCATAAAAAGTTCTATAATTGAACGACTGTAGCCATCAAAGGTGGCAAAAGAATTTATTACCTTTTATAAGTGCGTGTGCGCGTTCCAGCCATTTTATATCACGGACTGTTCCGCTGAAACGAGTTTTTTTTTCTTACTTTTCTTTGAAAATAATTTCCTGATAGAATTCAAATGTAGATTGCCTTCATTTTTTGTAAGTTTGATTTACGTCCCTTTATTGATCCGACTTCAGAGAAAAAGCGAAAATGGTGTTCAGCTTTTGGTTCGCTGCGAGCCAGTTTTCAGAAAGTTTCTACTTTTGGATTGACGTGGATTATTTTCATGAGGATTTACTATTCTATTATAAAAAACAATTTTTATTCCTTAGTTCATTAGAAAATCGTCTTGTAGATGAAAAAATAGCTGGTTTTGGTTGAAAGAAAGTTATATGTTCTGAGCATAGATTAGTCTGACACAAGAGAATAACCGTTGGGCATTGAGTGAGGATCAAAGATGTTCGAAACTTTCACAAAATTTCTTCGAATAGAACCACAAATGTTTTCACGAAAAATAATCAATATGATTAGAAAATAGAAGTTAAGACTAAGTTTGGATTCATGATTTTGTAGGGTACCATAGGGCAGGGTACCATAGACAAAATTGTTTAAAAGAGAGGAAAACTTGTGAAAGATTATTTCTGTCAAAGGAATGAATAGATTCTGAGGGATTTGAAAGTTAAACCAATGAAACATGGAATCACATGTAATTACACGTGTTGCTTGTAAGTGGGTTTGATCCGATGCGAATATTCCTGTTATTTCTTTTCTATTTGCTACCTAATATTCTGGTCACTGTAGTCTATATTGCAAGGAAACAGACTGATATTTAAACATGACTTTTAGCAAAGTCTTTTCATAGTGGTCAATATTCCTGACCTCTGGTCGACAATTTTTGCAAGATGAGTCATCGTTGCTCAAAAGGAGTTTATAGACTTGAAACTAAACACAACCTTGACAAGGAAACGATTTCCTTTATGGCTTTAGGGAAAGATAACATGGGAAGAAAAATGACAGTGAGAAAATCCTAAAGACTTTTTCAAAATAATTATTTTCATTCATTTACTTTGACGTGATATTATACAGTTTAATGAAATCAACCAAAATAAAATGACAAAACCTTCCGACCGAAAGGCTGACAACTAAAACTGAAAAAATGAAAAAGATGAAATAAAATTCAAAAACAAATTGAAGATAGTTTTTGTGTGTTCATTGATTCAAAATTCAAAAGAGGAAGGGGAAAATATAGAATATTAAAACAATTCTTATCTCAATGGTGATGTTAGACGAGTGGATATGAAATAGCAAAATCATGAATATGCATGAGATACTTCGGTCTGTTTACATATATATATATATATATATATATATATATATATATATATATATATATATATACACGTTGTCTTGGCCAAATGATATATCCACCGTGTAATAGTGGGTGATCACTTTAAATTAGAGTTTTTATATGATATAACACAATTCATAATCATATATATACATGTATACATACATATACGTATAATGTATGTATATATATATATATATATATATATATGCACATATATATGTGTATATGCACGCGTGCGTGCGTTTGATACTACTCAAAAGAGCCAGGAATACCCAGCAGGAGTTTTGCATTACAGAAATGCATGGAATATTGAAAATAAGACCATAAGTTCAATGATGCATCCATCATCCTCACGTCCATATCTGTCAATTACTGGCAAGAGAGAGAGAGAGAGAGAGAGAGAGAGAGAGAGAGAGAGAGAGAGAATTGTACCTGTAAATTTAACAAGTCCAATTCTCTCCAGCTATCAAAGAGAAGGAGAGAAAGAATGGTATATTCGATTAAGATTTCAGACCAATCTAACTTGAACCAGTCTAAAATGTTGCAAATCGTTTCCCATCCCACGAGGAAATAAAAAGAGAAAGAAGAAAAAGAGAACGAGAAGTTGGCTTGAAAAGAAGAATAGCGCATGAATGAGTTTCCCAAAATGATTTATGATTTCAAAGGGATTTTAGTAATAGTAGCAGTAGCATTAGTATTTATGACAGTAGTCAGAGTAGGAAAAAAGAGATAGGGATGGTTTATCCGAAGGCCTGGACAAAGTTTCATATCAATCCAATGTGTTGGAGCTGATAAAAATTGATAACTAAGATATCAGAGACCAACACTGACTTATCTGCCAAAAGACAGACCGATTGAAAAGGATCTTATAGAGATGCGTGGACGGATCTCAGAAAAATTTCGGATTGCTACATGGAATGGAATTACTTCGGAAAAGATCGGGGAAAATAGGTTTGGGTAAATCGTTTTTTCATGGTTGAATTTTCCATCTTTCCGAGAGCACCTCGAGTATCTGATCTATCTATAACCCCGCTGGATAGCCATGAAGGTTGATCCTTTTCTACAGCATCTGTAAAGTTTGTCTGTTTGGGGGCGTGGCAAAAACTTGGTTTTCGAACACTGATTTTCAAACTGAGTAGGTTATTTGCACTTGCTTGTACAGTCACTACATACCTACATAGAGATGCCAATCATCTAAATGAAATCTTGGGGTCTATTTGTCTATTCTATCGTATATACCCTTATAACTTCTAAGCTTATCTTTAATTCTATCTTCCAGTCTTTCTGATTATCTAGTTAGCAAGCTAAAGCTTGCATTTTATTTATAGTTATCGACTTGCCCATCTTTCTATCTGTCTTTCTCTATGTATATATTTACTTGTTTGTTTCTCCCTTTCTTGATGAACACAAGCGCAAACGTACAGGTGACACATGGGCATTTACACCCACGCCACCTGACACCAGATTATCGTACAGGTGCACGCAGACTCACCTTCCCTCATCGCATATATAAGCGTATTCATTTGTCCGAGGTAAAATATAGATATTTCAAATGATTGATAAAAACCAATAAAAAAGAAATTCTGATTTACTCTTTTGTTCTAACAAAAAGAATAAGATTTCTTGTCGCTTGTAGCCAGATAAAGAACCCTGAGTGTAGAGGGGGCAGTATTTGGATTGAGCTTAGTGTGGAGATGTGTCTCCTTCTCGAGAGGAATAACGAAATCGCCACGAGAGGCTCTTTGCATGATCCCAGTATAATCAGTTGGTCACCCATCTTGGTATTGGGCGGACCGTGCGTTGCTCAACTTCGGTGATCGCACGAGAACCGATGAAACCAACGTGACTCGGCCGTCAATAATGTTTGCATTAAAAGAGAAAACGTTTCACAAGGAAACCCTCGGAAACTAAATCTTTTGTATTTCAAGAGAATTGAAATATGACAGAAATTTTCATTCTTAGTCCAGCCGAGTCCAGTTGAGTTTTTTTTCCCATTTGTAAATTGAAACAATAAGAGACCTTAGCGAAATTCTTGAAGCAATAAGAAGATCCAAAGCGAGGAGAAAATTTTTTCAATGATTTTTCTCATTTCTCCTACTTGTCTTCTCATTCTTTCCAAATATTTTTTTTATTCGCTTAATGTCTGTTTTCAAATTTCTTTTTCATTTCAATTCCTTTTTCCCCTTCCTCTTTCTTTTTATCCATATTTCTGTATCCTTTTTTTGCTTTATAAACATCTTCTTTAATTTCAAGTTTCTTCCAATATTTTTAAAAGAACAAAATAAATTCTATTTTGGGCTTCCGTAGTTTTAATCAACTTTACCTTCTTGGCTTTGTTTTCATGTGGCGTTGCTTTCTATGGCAAAGAACAACGAAGTTTACTTCCCTAATCTTTCTCGTCATCGTCATCATCATCATCATCATTGTCATCATTACTAGCTGAAAACACCCGCCCCACAGGCGAATATCCTAAGCTCTATGGAGCCTACGGTCGTAAAAACTCGTCAAGTAATAGTCTTACTGTTTTACAGCCATAAGCTCCATAAAGCTGATAATAATCGCCATAATGGCGATTATTTTCGGCTGGCTCGTCGTTTTCTTTACTTAATATTTATTTACTGTGGATAAATAGAAGAGTATGGCTTTTTTTAAAATCGTAGTTATCATGATAGCAGTATTGTTTACAACAGCTTCGCAAATTGAATTTAACAATTGAGATTCCTTTTCAAAATTCAATTTCTGTACGTTAATTCTTCAATGACAGGCATCCTAATATTTGAAGAGCAAAGGTGCTTTAATGAAGGTTAAATGAATACAATGTGTTGTGATCAAAAATGCTTTCGTTCAATCAAGTAGAGCTCGTTCAAATAAAAATGCATGATAGTTTCGAAAATATTCCTAATAATTTCGACTTAATTTCAATTATGTAAATAAGAAACCTACGACACGATAACGCTAGCCGTTTTAAGCTTTCGTACTTTAAAATTCTAAACCTTACTATTTGATAAGCTCTTAAAATGCGTTTTTGTGCTTAAAAAATCACAGAATTCTATGGAGATTATAGCCTCTAATCACCTTGTGAAATCTCAAAGGCCTGTAAGCGTTTCTTTCGGGCAAAACACAATTGTCATGCTGGAACATGGCGGCAAAGAGTTTGATCAAGCGTTCTTTCTTATTATCATTCTATTTTGTTTCTCATGATAAAAAACTGTCAGCATAGATTTCTTCAGTTTTCAAATTGATCTGGCTAGCTGGTAACGTATATATGTATCACGCATGTGGGTCGTACAAATAGCGCTATGGGCTGACTTTTTCAGCATTTACTCCTTATGTTTGGAAAAAACAGCTTCTTATTTTTTGAAAGTATCCTCTAAATAAGATTTTAAAGGGGGGTTAATTTGCGATGTAAGTTTGTACTAAATTCATCCCTTAGTTTGTGTCCGACGGCATTCATGTTTGCTTTTTGATAATTCGGACTTTTAAGAAATTCAACAAAAGTAACTTATCAATTGATCCCCCTTATTTCTAATTTTTAATTGATCACCACGACACAACATGCTGCCTAAAGAGATTGATCACGTCAATAATCAAACGTATTATTGTTATCATTATCGTTATTATTATTATTTACCTGCCATTTTAATTTTTTGATCATCACCAACGACAATCATCATCGTAATCATTGCAAAAGAAAAGGAAGAATTGATTAGAGTACTCAACTGTCAATAGTTTTTCTCCTCTTTTCCATTTTCTCTCGCCATTATCATAACAAAAATGGGGGAGGGTCGACCAAAATTTCCACTTTCTACGTGAATAAATGTTTCATTTCTACTTTCTCGCAGTAACTCTTCTTTTTTTTTTCTTCTTCTTCATTCTCAAATTAAGATACATCGTTTCCCTTCTCACATATAAATTATATCAATAATAAGTCTATGCAAATTATCCGATGAAGAAGTGTGCATAGAATGTTGGAATAGAAGTTACGTTAAAGATGCCTTTGTCGTTTCCTTTCATGAAGGATATTCACCGAATAACAGCTTGACACGATTAGACTTTTATATCATTCGGCCTCGTTAACATTTCCATTGTCCATAACAGAAACCCAATTAGGCAACATTGGTCTATTCCAATATATTCTACCGAAAGAAATTCTAGAATCTGAAAGATATCGATGTTGTGAATTATAATCAGTAATCAGAAACAAAAAAGGGACAAGTAAAGCAACGAATTGAAACTACATTTCTGCCTATTTTCAATTTAGAGAAAGGACATACTTTCTTTCATCAATATAATCTATTCATATATATTGGACTTGTGTCAAAGACGCGTTCCGACAACTCTCTCTCTCTCTCTCTCCCTCTCTTGCTAAATAGATAGATGGAGAGAGAGGGGGAGAGAGAGAAGGACGAATCATTGCTCAATTAAAAAGTCTCTTATTTGAATGCGTCCTATCTAAACTGGCTCTTGCTACTATTTGTCAGAATGAGCGAAGTTTCGTATACAATGGGGTACGCAAAAATAACCGGAATCATAAGATTTATCCCCGTTCACAACTTTGGGAAGAAACTCTGGGTCATTTCTCTCCTCACATCATGGAGAACATTGAAAGGATTTTTTGTTTTCCACTTCTAAAAATCCTAGAATTTCCAAAAAGAGTCGAATAGTCGAATTGGTGCTTTTTAAAAAAATATTTTTGTTTACTTTATGCAGATTGTGATCTCGATGTAAAATAGCATAAAAGATTTCAAAGTTGGTTCTTTGCTTTAATCTTTGTACAACACAGATTTATGAATTTCCTTGAATGGATATAGTGCGTTCGTGTACGAAAGAGAATTATAAAAAGATTATCTTTACGTGCTTGAATATATTTACTTCATGACATTCATAAACGTCATTATGGATCGTTCCAGTTTCACTTCCGTTGTCAAACGTGGGGGGAAAATTTTTAGCTATGAACTGTTTTTCTAACTTCACTGTCACATGCATCTATATTCGGCACAACGCTATCATATTATTTTTTACCAAGTTTATCACAAGACTTTAACATTTCATCTTTTTTATACCCAGAGGATGACGAGATACTACATATTATCATGTATCAAGAGCAGTTTTGTGAGGTTTGTGTCAGCGTTCATTATTGTATTTGTCACAAAAAATAGTTTGAAATTTCTCAGCCACTGAATTTATGAAGACTCCATTACGACAATTGTCCTTATTCGTGAGTTCTCCTATTAAGTATGAAGGACACCTATAATTTTTCCAATCTGAACTTCCAGGAAACACCTTTCAGTTATGCAAAATATATCACGTTGGTTCATGAAATATTCAAAATGGCCACTTCATCAGTGATAAGCGGCGGTTTTGTTTTGTTTGTTTTTTTCAATTGGAATCATCTTCTGTAAAGTTTTAGAATGCACAAATGAATTACCGTGGATTTCGTAGAAGGTATCGTTCTGCCATGTATGAGAACAGTGAACTGTAGTCAGCAAAATAAGGAATTATGTAGGTTCCTGGTAAATAAGTCGATTGTACTTACGTAGTATTGGGATGTAGCTGTTATTTTGCGATGTTCTCTTTCCCTTCTAAACAAATAGATTGACCTTTTGAAGATGCAAGAATCGAGAATGACGAGAAACTACAAACGAGGGAGGCACCGTACACAAATTACGACAAGCAGATGTTTGAGAAACATGCCGGTCTACTTGGCATAGTTCTATCCGAATTAAATCTACGAAGTCAGCTCTCTTTTGTTCCCGGCATCTAAGGGACTTATTTGCTTATGTGGAGCAAACTTCATTCCTCTTTTGCTGTCATTTCAAGCTGTAATATATGATAATATCATCCCATCTCATTTATTTCATTAATTAGTAGCATTGCCGGTGAGGCGTTTGTGATAGCTGCGTCTATTTGGAATGTTTGACTCTTGGGAATCAATAGTTCATTCAGAAGAGTCGTAGACAAAACTTGCCCCCGATTGACTCCTTCAAATCTCTTTCTTGTTTCACATAAGAACAGGAAAATAATTGTCTTTTTATAACAATCAAGCTGACTTTTCCAACATTGAGGGTACGTTATTAATAGGGGTAGGATAAATAAATCAAATTGAAAAGATAGGCCTACTGTGTGCAGATCAGGGCATCGTTTTAACGGGGGTAATATAACACGACACTCTTCGGTGACTGAACAAGGTATGCATACTTGTCACCTGGTTTTTGAAATTCAAATTGCACTTTCGCGTCAAACCATTATTCTTCGCTAACATATAAATATATTACTTAATTTTTTAAAATTAAGAATACATCAAAAATACAATTGCAAATGATATGAATTAGGGAAATAATGTAAGTTCTTTCGGAACTAACTGAGGGCGAAACCTTGTCTACTCGTTACTAGCTGAAACACATTAACATTGTACATGACCAAATAGTATTAATCTCTTCTCTTTTCTTTGCATTTTTGCTTTGGAGCCGCTTTCTAGAAAAAGTACCGAGGAACAAAGGTAGCATAACAGTGTCGTAAGCCATTGTCAGTGAGTTGGAGTGCCACTGAAAATTCTTTGAAATTGTTCTTTGGAATTATGTCGGCCCTACTTCCGCCACAGAGGTGCTAATTTAATGGTTTTGTCACTAGATTTTTCTCGGGATATTTAGCGACCGACGAAAAGAAAAACGTCAGTATGCAAACATGAGTTTTGTTCTTTGGCTACTAATTCATTTAATTTTACGTTACTGAATTATTACTGGTATATATATATATATATATATATATATATATATATATGTATGTATGTATGTATATATATATATATATATATATGTATATATATATGTATGAATGTATGTATATATATATATATATATATATATATAACTTTTGGAAATAATGTGTAAATAAGATTACTGATTAGAAAACACTGTGGTCGTAATGGAAGAGTGCTCCAAGTGCCCTTCCCTAATTATTGTCTGATATATACCATAGAGTTGGTGTGCTGCATGTCATATATATATCTATTAGTGTGCCACCATCCAATAAAGTTTGAGAACCCCGTTCTACGTGACATTTCCCATTAAAAATAATGCACAAGGTTTCATTACGCTCAAGAAAAATGCGGACAGTGAATAGATATGTATTTTGCCCGCTGCTTAAGAAGGAATATTTTGGAAAACCTACCATATGCACTTAATTAATTTTCAATCATTCATGAAGGAAATTTCTTTACTTACCCAGGAAAGATAAAATGAATTTGGCCAAGAGTCGAGTTGAGGTTTACAAATGAAGTTGACAGGAAAGTAAGTGGTCGGAAATGGTTTTTGCTCGAAGGGAAAAGTTTCAAATTAGTTGCTGTGAAGAGGATATATATATATATATATATATATATATATATATATATATATATATATATATATATATATATATATATATATATATATATATATATATATCCTCTTCACAGCAACTATATATATATATATATATATATATATATCCTCTTCACAGCAACTATATATATATATATATATATATATATATATATATATATATATATATATATATATATATATATATATATATATATATATATATATATATCCTCTTCACAGCAACTATATATATATATATATATATATGTATAATTTTCTCTTTCGCTTTCCATCAATCATTTCTCGCATCTTTAGTTTTATTTTTCTCATCTTTGACTTTCATTTTCCTCTCTTTCTTATCCTTCTCCTCTCACTCAGATTCATTTTCTTTTTAATTACCGTATATACTCATGTATAAGTCTACCTTTGATTTATGGTCACTCGATCATTAATTTATGGCATGCTTTGTGCATAGGTCAATCCTGGTTCTTGAGGCGTAATTACTGGGGACAAGAAATATCCTAATTCTTTGCTTTTATTTGCATTAAGGTTGGAGAGAGAAAGATAGAGTGAAGGTGACAGAGAGAAGGGGTAAGAGAGAGAGGGGGGTAGATGTTTCCCTATTTTATCGTTCGTCTCAACTACGACGTAAGATGGGGTAGGAGAACTTTCTCTTCGAGATCAGCGTTTAAAAGGAATTAAGTGACTCAAAGAGAAAGAGAAAGAGAAAGAGAGTGGTTAAAGAGGGATAGACAGCGATCCTGACAAAGAAAGCCGACTCTTATCTTGATAATAGCGCGGGTAAAAAAGAGAGAATGTGTTTTTAACAATAAAAAGATACGATATAGATAGTTTGCAGAGAAAGAGGAATATTCAACTTCTTTTCTACGTCACATGACGTCATAGTCCTTCTTTAAAAATCAATTCCTGAGATGAAAAATAGAAAGTACAACAAAAGAGAAAAAAAGAAAGAAAGCAGACTATACTTCGTTTATAATTAATGGATACTTTTCATGTATATGTTTATAACTTTGAAAAAATCAATTGATGATTACAAGAAACTGCGAGAAAGAAAGAAGGAAAAAAAAGGAAGCTGACTATACAGTGTTTACAATTAATGTCTACATTTCATTTATATATATTCATAACTTTTTCATTTCACGATAAAATATACTGCTTTTCGTGCGATATGTTTCTCTTTTATTTTGATGAAATGATTATTCATTTTTATTTCGGATGTTGTAATGGGGATCAACTTGAAAACTCAGTTAGAAAGAACAGTTAAAACATAAAAAATGTTGACAGATGTTGCATGCTGTCAAAATTGTACATACACTGTTGCAGTTTTTGAACAGAGTCTGTCGTTTTTCTTCTTTTGTCTTGTTTTTTTTTCATCTTTCTGCTGCATTTCTCCGTCTTTTTTTTTTTTTTTTTCGCTTTTCCCTTTCACTTCTCCCTGTCTCTGTGCACCGGATGATATCTACCCAGCTACTGTTAATCTGATGGAAAACGAGAGAAGATACCTCGGCTATTCACCTGGGCTCTAACACCGACTGCTTCTGCCATTGGGAAATACATAACCAATGTGTCCCTGTAGTTTACAGTAATCAATGTGCGCAAAAATCTTATTCAGTGCAATTTCGTTTTCTATGACAAAAATATGTATGCGATAGATGGTTGTGCGAATGTAAACTGGGAATTGTTTCAAGATAATTTTGACACATCCTATCTCTGGTAGTATAGATACGATTGAATTAGTTAAGATTTTATTCTACCTTGAACAACTTCATACTGCTTGCTGTCACCTTAAATGAAACATTAATGAATGTCTATTATTTTTATGTGATACAATGTCAAAATAAATTAACAATATTGATAAAAATAACACCCATCAATTCGAAGATTATTATTATCATCATCATCATCATCATCATCATCATCATCATCATCATTATCATCATCATCATCATTATTATCATTATTATTATTATTATTTGGAATCTCACACCAGTTGCCCGGTGGTAACCGCTGGAGTTTGAGTGACAGCAAGTCTCCTCAAGTCTCCAGCCCTCCTCCCCCAGTACTCATAGGTCGCAGTAATTCTATGATTTACAGTTTCACACCGGTTGCCCAGTGGTTATCGCTGAAGGCTGAGTGACAATAAGTCTCCTCAGGTCTTCAGCTAACGTCTCCTCTCTTTCGCATATCATGACAGAGCTACAATTCGTTATTATTATTATTATTATTATTATTATTATTATTATTATTATTATTATTATTATTATTATTATTATTATTATTATTATTATTATTATCCAAGTTATTGTTAATGGTTGAATCAGAACTTATTCAACTTATTCATTATTACATTATTGAAGGCACCTAAACTTTTGTGTGCTCATTAATTTTCTCTATGCGCTGGTTGCAAAACGTGGTTAGAGAGAACTATGCGTCCAACAAATCTAAGATCAAGAATGACTTTTCAATTTCACAAAAAATGAGGAGTTCTGAGATCAATTCCTAATGCTGTGTTGAAACGTGTTGAAATTGGTTATGTCAATGAACCAGTACAACTAATGCGTTCAGATTGCAAATAGTCATTCTGACAAACAAAATGAGCAATCTCGATTAGAATGTTACCAAAAAAAAGAAGTCTTTGAGACGCACTGTTGTTTAGATTTCACACACGCACACCCTTTTTGACCCGTACAATCAATCTGAAATCATTTCAACCAGCCATGTCGTTTTCTCTTCAAGCCTATCAAAATCAAGCAACTAGAAAAAAGGTTTCAGAAAGGAAATACTTGGACGACAAAACAAAAGAAAGGGGAAATGTTATACAATTATCACCACTTTTAATTCCTTGCCACCAACAATTTGACAATAAAGATAGGTACACTATCCGAGGCATATGTGTGGCCATTTCATTTGAACGAACGCACATATTCACAAAGACGTTGTATTCATGCATTTCTCGACGGCTTCGCCAAAAAACAACATGATTTAAGTGATCGGCAAAGGGATATTAGAACATGGTTTGTTGATTCAACTTTCTTGGTTTCTGCCAAGTCAAAATTCTTCGTGATTCAAATGTTAGATAAAATAAGCGGAGACACGACTGTGGCTGTTGTAGTAATGACGCACTTTGCATTCATAACTGCCCACAGATTTTGCCCCCTAAAAGCTAAATATCCACCTTCAATTTTCCCCCTGAAATTGAAAATAATATTCAAATCAACCGAAAAGAACTTTTGTAAAAAAAAAGTACCCCCACCTTAAATTTGAACCATGTGTTTTTTTAATTGAAAAAATTACTTCCCATGACAGAGGTAACTTTCTTGTTTTTGTAAAAGGTCAGCGACCATAACGTCATTGAAGATGATGCTTTTCATTATTTAACGGCACGTGGCGATTCAAGAAGCCCAAACAAGACAGCTGACTCTGATCAATAGAATTGTCGTGACTGATTAAGAAAAGTGAATTAATGGTATCCTAATATGAATGTCGTTGGAAATGAAGGTGGATATTTTCATGACCAGAGTGGAAGTTGTTAACGTTTTGAAGATACCTGTACAGGCTTTCTTTTAAACAGGAAATGTTGACAAATATGCCTTGCTTGGAAGAATGACTGATGGGCAAATGTGGACACGTCCATGAAAATGGGAGAGAGAAAAGAAGAAGGAATGATTGGAATTCATTGCTGGGCACACAATAGATCAATCTTTACTCATTTCCTTATATCGATTGAAATTAAGGGATGTTTTCTCCATTTTATCACGAAAGAGATCCGTAATTGGATTCGTAAGAGTTTGAAAATGGGAAATACTATAGAAAGGGAATGGTCATATTATACCTATATACAATGACAACCCGAATGTTATGAAAAATTCATTTGAATCGCATACACAAAATGCTTAAATTTTCATAAACTTTATAACATTGAAAAGAATGAAATAAATATTCTGATATAAAAATCATCTTTTACCAAAACATACGGGCAGAAATACCTTGAAAATAGGAACAGAACACTGAAACAATGAAATTTTCAAAAAGTTACGGGAATTCAAGTTCTAGTCAAAATTTCATTAAACTTTCTATATTCATTGAATTGATATCTGAATTTGTTTATCGAAAGATTTCCCTGTAAAATGAATCTTTTGCATTAGTACATACTTTTTTTAAATGTAAACAGCTGCCTCATGAAATCTCAGTAGATTGTCACTACGCCGTGAAAAAGTTCTACATGATTTAAAGATAATGGCCCGGAGAATTGAAATCTACTCTCCGGACTGCTGCAGAGTCAAATTTCGGTCATCTTTCTATTCCAACCGACGATGATTACTCTGACTTCTATGCTGTATTCATGAGATATGAAAAATTATTTAAAAAAAATATTTTTCTTAGTATAAATGTATTTATTCTCAAGTATGGAATTTTGCGTGTAGAGAGTGACGTACTGATCACTTGATTATGATTTTAAAATCATTGCAGGGATAATTTACTCCCTTAAATTTGGTGGGTTTTTTTTGTTGCTGTAGTTACGCTACAAAAAAAAGTCAAGACAAACCCCTGAATTGGACTCAAATTTGACTATTGAATTACTCACCTAAATCTGCACTCGCATCGGAATTATGCCGTAATCGGAAATTTTGAAGAGTTACTTTATTTGGCGACATTTTAGTTTTATTTATTAAATCATATATTGACTTATGATATGTAAAAGAAAAAAACATTAATTTTTGCAAATTAAAAGAATTTTTTTTGTGTATAATAATTATCAATGATTATCGACTGTGATTTCAATAGACTTTTAAGTGAATAGAAATTATATATATATATATATATATATATATATATATATATATATATATATGTGTGTGTGTGTGTGTATGTGTGTGTGTGTGTGTGTATGTGTGTATTGTCTTGTTGGAAATAGCTCTAGTGTAGAGCGTTGTTTTTAAAAATAATTTAGATAAGTTTAAAGATTATGGAAAAACAACGAGTTTAGAAGGACATTTGGTTTATCCAGCGGATGAGATATTCATGAGAATCTGATCTGTATTTTTTGTTAAATTGTCATTATTTTAAATTGCAAATAATGTTTTAATTTATCTACATTAAAGAGCATTTTATGAATTTATTTAAAGGTTGGTGAGAAAATCAAGTGACGTAATTGGAGATGCACAAGAAAACAATTAAAAAAAAAACATGTTTAAGGCTCTTTTGGAGTAAGATTCTATTTACAATGGAGCTATCATGCTTGAAAGCTTCTGGAAATTCAGAAAATCAGAAATGAACATTCTGAAAGGTTTTCTTAGAATAGGGTTCTATTTACAATGAAACTATAATGCTTGGAAGCACCTGGAAAGTCATTTGCATTGACAGAAACAGTTTTCACGGTATTAATGGAGTGAAGCTCTCTTTCTAATGCTTGAAACATCCTGGAAATTTATTCGTTTTGAGAAAAAGCTTCTTTAAAAGTTTTTTTTTATTGGAGCACAGTTCTATTCATCATGAAACTACAAATCATAGTTTCTTTTTAACAAGTGAGCGCATGAATTCTCTGTTTTAAGGAAATTTTTTTAGAAGGGGCTGCGTGAGGCTGCGTGGGTTTGACGTGGGCCTGGTGAAGAATGTGTGCGGACACAATCGAGGACTGTGTGCGGACACGATCTGCAAAAAAGTAATTTGTTGTACTGTGTTGATATATTTGAATTTTTGCCAAGCGACGCCTCGTAGCTCAAGTAATATATAATTAATGGTTGTATCACTTGGCTGTGTTCAACAAAGCCGTGTGGCAATTACGTATCTATCGTTATATTTATATTAAATGTGTTAATTTTTATCCATAACGTATTAGCTTGCTTGTGCGATTTCAAAGTTTTCTGTGTATATGCAAAAGTATTGCCAAATCATTGCTTTATATGGGCAACTGATACAAAAAGGTTTCAAAGGCTAAACTTCTATTTCTTCCCACAAAATAACACACAAGGCGTTTGCTTGAATCACTGTAAAGCACTGAAGATTCAAAATTTTGACGTTTTATTCTTTGTGACGAATAAGTTCAGTGCCAGATTAAGCTAGTGCAGGGCCTGTTACATACGTTATAAAGGGGCCCCAAATTAAGATAAGTGTGCTAATATTGAAACATACATTATCAGTTTATTGCAATAGAATCTGAATTCTCTTAGAATAATAAACATTTGAAATGGTTCCACTTTTGAATCACCCAGAACGTCTGACATTTCAAAAATACTGTTAAATTTCTTTTTAATTTTTGTGCAGCGGCTTTGACTTCAGATTTATCACATAGATATTACACTCCGATTCAGAATTGAATTAAAATCTCAACCTCAATCAAAGCTGATGATTGCCCCAAAAACCCAAACAAACGCTAACCTTAAGCACCCAATCGTTCATTAAAGTTGAAGATGCTATAGTACCATAGTGATAGAGTAAGTGCACAATCCCTGAAACGGAATTGGTTGCTTGGAAGCATTTAGCGCCGGGTTGCAGCATATGCTACTTTTGCTACCTAGTTCAAGTGCACTGAAAAGATTTCGTTGACAGAATTTTTGCTGGGGTGTAAAAAGATGATATCCAAGTAGCTAGTGTTATAATAGAGGCTAAGTTAGTGCTAGTAGGTAAAAATGAATTTAAACCATACTAGCCTCAGATTATGGTTGCATAATGTTATTGAGACGAAGTACATCGGTCTCGTTTATGGGAAAATTGATCCTTCTGGAAACTCTTCATGGTATACTGACCCAAACAGATTCGTCTTATCGACTTTTCCTGAAGTAACGTTGGAGGATCATTATTTATCGTAACATAGAAATCTATGTTCCTTTCACGTAGGAAAACATCGCTAGTTATTTAGTCTCTCAATTTATCCTCGTACGAAAAAAATCACGTTTGAATTTGAATTTTGTTAAGTTAATATTTTGAGAAAATAGATTGTTGATTGGTGATGCTTTACCAGCCTAAATGTAAATCAGAAATTCCAAACGTTTGATCATGTCTCACTTCTTATGTAGTTCTTCTTTTCTTGACTCTGAAAGATTTAAATATATTATTCATGCTGGAAAAGTCCAGTGTTACGGACAGAAAGACTGAAAAAGTCACACTGCTCATCTGAGTATATATAAAAAAAAATCATCCATCAAAACTGTCTGCATCAACATAGTCAACATAAACATAGGTTTCTCCAGTTGTCAAGTTAAACTAGATGGCAATCTATGTATCATACCAATGGAGCTAGAGGGTTGAGATTCTAAACATTTACCTCTTATTACGTCTACATTTTTTCGCCCCTCCCATTTTTTTTAGGGAGGGGATAAATTTACAATCCAAGTTTATGCTAAAGTGGTCCTTTTGTTTGTGTTCAGGGCGTTTACGATTGTTCTCTTAGTGATCACCATCCACAATAAGGGGAAAGAATAATCTATTCATTGATCTTTCCCTTTTCCAATCTTTCATTGATCACTTTCAACACAGTGTGGTGTCAAAAGACAGTGGTCACGACACGGTTTCTGCTGAGTGACTAACTAGATCTGTATTCGTTTGTTTGTTTTGTTTATTTTTCTTTTATTATTCTAGTAGTATTTTTCTCCTCCAAGCGACCCATAGAGAATATATAGCTAAAAATAAACGGAACTCTTTGGCGTTTGATTTTTGTCGCCGAAGATTTGCTTCCCAATCATAATTGGAGTCAGGAGATAAATCATTCCATTTTGGCGTTGCGACAAAACAGTGTCCAATGGTCGCTGAAGAATCACCCCAAGCGATGCCATTAAGAAGAGTCTAAACTCTTTGCCAGAACGGTTCCAGACAAATTGTGGATTCTGACATGGCAACGAACCATGCCAAATATTCTTCTTGTATCTTATACCTTTTTTTCTTATTTACGCCATTCTTTGAGATTTGATACTTAAAAGAATGAAAGTTGAAAATAAAAATACTAACAGAACACATCTGAGAGAACGAAATCGACTAACGATAAATCGACTTCTGATAAAATATCCCATTTTCTCTTGCCTTACTGCCATTGGAAATTATGGCCAAATCGTGTTGGACCCGTCACATACAATAACCGAAGTTCAGCAACTCTGATCCTGATCAGTACCTAAACGGGTGACCATCTGGGAAATAAGGTGCCTTAAGCAGCTGGGGATCATGCAGACAGCTTCCTGTGGCGATTGTGTTCATCCCTCGAAAGATGGAGCTAATTTTTACGATCATTAACGCAAATCAAAGGCCCCCATTCTCTCCTGACTGACCTAGCTTCGAACGACAAAAATGGATGAATGAATGAATTCAAAGGAATGAACTTTTGTTTTTTAATGCTTGCTTCAGGACTCGGCTATTTGTGGCACAAGGCAAATCCATGGAGCACCAAGAATCGAACTCTCAGATGATGGCCTGAGAGTTCGTATTCTATGGAATATTTGGACTATAGGGTACCTAACAGAATAAGTGTTACGGCATAGAGCTTTTACTTGTGCTGTATACATCATAAATGGAAAACACAAAACGTTTTACAAGAAAGCAAAAGAATAATTTTAAAAAAAATGTTCTATCTAAGCAAAAGTGTTGTCTCCCAGAAGATCGGTAGAAAAAATTAAATAGACTTCTTGGAAAAATTTTGACACATGGCTATTTCATATGTTGACTGTAATAACTCAGTTCACTGCAGAGTCCGTAATCTGGTCATTCAGTTTGATATGTCTCCCTGTGACCATAACGCTATGAAATGACAAATGACAGATGCACAAGAGACTTCTTTTTTTCTTCCTTTTAGATAATCATTTACTTTATTTTAGAAATATTGTGGTTGGAAAAACGAACTCCACGATTCAGTATACGACCAGAGGAGGTAATTGATATTTTCTCTCCATGAAACAATTTATTTCTTTTGCAAAGAATTGCATTTTAAGTGTACTGGCACACGAAAGAATGGTCAAGCGTATCATTCTTAATGTTTGTGAATCATATACATTTCAGACCTTATTTAGTTTTATATTCTCTTCTGAATGATTATGAATATTTCATGTTTGTTGACAATTATCCTCTCTCTTCTTGTCATCTGTCATCAATACATAGACTCTGCTTCCCCACTGTCACGTTGCTGAATGCAGTGTGTGTGTACTTGTGTGCATGTGTGTATTTGAGAGAGAGAGTGAGAGAGAGAGTGAGAGAGAGAGAGAGAGAGAGTAAGGAGAGATTTAGGATCGACCGTTAGCTTTTATGATGATTTGGATAAAGAACTCATTGTCTTGGGACTTTCCCAAAATGGCTAGGGTTTGCTGAAACCTTTCAGATTTTGATACGTTCTAGGAATTCATTTTTTATGTGTAAAACTGACTTTCATCAAAATTCCAAGATCATTCAAACAATGACAAAAATCCTTCTGACATATTCTCTTCTAATTATCATCGATTTTACCGGCTGCTGGTATATTTTGTTGAATACCAACTTCACAAAAGACATAATGTATTTTTATTATACCACATGAATTTTTGACGGGTTCATTTCCCGCGTAATGCAAGACATCACAATCATATGGATGAAGCAACAACAACTATTTCGTTTGCACTGCCAGATCTAGGCCTTTCTCAATTTCCCCAACGACGAATGAATGGCCATTTTTACGTTCATACAATTCACATAAATGCTGAAAAAACATTCTTTTTATGGATGAAAAATTTGGGCGTCTGGCAACTAAAGTTGATAACAGATTCAGAATATGTAATAATTTGCAGACGATATTCGGTGCTCCTAGTCTCGTTAGAATGTTTTTTCTTTGTTTTATTGTGCCATTTTGAACTTCTCCAAAGTCAGATATAATCAGAGATTTGCTAATGGCTACAACGTGGATAGCACCGCGCCTTTAATGGCTCGACAAAAGTTAGGAAAACCTCATAACTTAATTCAGAACCGCCTAAGAGATGAGTTCAAGGTTTGAAGTGGTCAAACGAGACAGACAAATTATTAAATATTTCTGAAAAATGGTCCTCTGTTTTGTTTTTTGTATCTTAATTTTTTCAACATATTTTTCGGCATTTTCCGTTGAGTCATACATTTATTTATTTTTTAATTCTTTGTTACTTTCTTCATAGATTCACTCTCTTGTTCTGATGTTCTCCCTTTCTTAACTCTTTATTATTGATTTCATCCTTTTTTTTCCCAATGTCGGAAACAGAAACGTTAATGAAGCTCGCATGATTCATTTTTTATGTGTTTCTTTCGATGTCCAGCTTCATGCAATGATTTTGATAGGAATAAAAAGCAATGCGTGCTTTGTGGTTCGTTAAGAGAATTGTGTCTGTGTTCCTTCAGACCGAACCTAAATTTTCTCAAGTCTATCTTAGACTTTTTCTATTTTATTCACATGGTCATTTACTCAGTGAACATCCCTTTTTTTAACCTCTGTTCTCTCTGTTCCAGTTCATTAGTACACGTGTTTTGGCTTCTGAGTATGTGTTTAGTACGAGTGGAGACAATGTGTTCTGTGAACTCAGTATACGATAGCATCTCCATTAGTAGATATTAAATATACAAAAACAACAAGTAGGTATACGCTGTACACCTGCATATCCATCCCGTCCCATTTCTACGGCTGTTCTATACACAGACCAACATAAAGGAAATCTATGTAGATTCATGTTGATATATATATATATATATATATATATATATATATATATATATATATATATATATACGTAATTATATGAATACATAGATGCTTGTATATTAACATGTGTATGCATACATATATATTCATACAAATGAACACTTGCGCGGTTACATCTGAGAGAATTGATATTTTATACCTGAAAAAAAAAGTAGTCCTTCCATTGATTACGCTTTATCTTGCCCTTTCTGATTCACTATCTGTCCCACACTTTCTTCTGTCTGTCTTGTCTTATTTTTACACATGGTACAAATACAAAGTGTCATCTTGAAAATTGGGGAATTTGAACTGAATGCAGGATAGCCTCTTACTGCTACCCTTTGTGAGCATGACCCTCGGTGGAGCCATTTTGCAAACCAGCAGACAATGGACTACTTTGAAGAAGACGATGTAAAGCTGGTGTCAAGTAATTGATTTCATGGTCAAATTGCCTGAGAATTTAGTTGGTAACACGTGTACACACATTTAAGTGACAGAGACTGTGCATTATCAAATTGTACATTTCTCAATTCCAAATTTCGTTCCGATAAACAGACTGAAAATCATGTTTGTAATGAATTCTTGTTTTTCAGAGGATTTCAAAGCCATATCTGAATTATTTGGTTGAGTTTCTCCTATGATCCAGTAAATCGATATCATCTGTTCTAATTCCTCAGAGCTTCAATTCATTGCTATTACGGAAAGTACTGAAGTTTATGTTATTATAGTTTCCAATTTTCCATGGCCCCATGTTTTTAGGTTCATCGACTAATCGGCTTTACTACTGTATTTCTTTCTCCATTTGCATCACCTGATCTAAAATGTTGCTGTTTGTCAGTTGTTCATGCTTTTCCCGTTGTATTTTTCTACTTAACTGTCTGTAGAATATACTTGGGTTATTCTAGAACATATTATATCACATATCACTCAACTCAGCATTGGTATCTCTCGAATACATTGTCTTTGGTTAAAGTTTTCTTAATTACTTTCATTGTGACTGCTAGCCTTAGAAGAATGGTGTATTCTCCCATTCATATTATTGTTCCGTGAATTCTTTTCGTAAACATTGAGCTTCTAAGTAATCAACTTTCCACCTGCATATCTCAATTGGTCCAGTTGATTTATGTAGTTCGTTTGTATATATTGTGGTTGCTCGTTAACCTTTTCTGTTTTAGCTTTGATTTTCCATTCTATTCGTCTTCAAACATTACTAACTTTTTATTCCTTATCTTGCGTCTCAGTTTAGAAGTCTACACCTATCTGAGGAGGCTTTTGAATGTTTCTATCAGTTTCAGAGTTATTGTCTTCTGCTTCTTCATAAATATTCTCAGTTTAATGATTCTTATCTTTGTAGATAACTTTCTTCATTGTTTAGTCATTTATATCAATAAATTCTCAATCTAAACACGCGTCTTCTTTTGAAATTAGTTTTGTTTGGTGAACACATTTCTGGCTTTTTACAAAAAAGTTGTTTTGCTGTTCCATAATTCTAACATTTTTTTTACCTGCATTCCCCTCGAAATGAGTTTAGCTCGAGAGCAGAAATGAAGAACAAGATTATTTCATCACATCTGCTTCACTTTTTGTATATTCATTGCATTAAACCAGTCACCCTCTTTTAGGTCATCAGGGAAACAACTCTCGAAAGAAAAGGTTGCTTCTAATGACTATCAAGACATTGGCTACAGATCATGATGCTTAAATCTGTTAACTGAGATTATCTGATATTTCTTTATTTCTCAACATTATAGTGTAGGAAGGTTATGCTAGGTACAGAAAAGTAATCTTTGCTCATGAATAAAATGACTGCGTCAAGAGTTTGGGATCATTTACAAAGTGTAACCAATTCTAAGCCACCATTGATTCCTTGTAGTTTATTCTGAGGAAAGCTGGATACACGCAGAAGAAAACTGACTTTCAACGGATGAGTTTTCCTACAACAAGGAATAATTGATCTTGAGGAAGGTTCCAAGTATCTTCTTACTGACGAATGACGCTCTCTAATTTTGCACTCATCAGTCCATTCAACTCAGTACATAATAAACTCTGGTGCATGTCTGTTTAGGGCCTTTTACAGAAAAAATATAAAGTGAAACGCTTCTCAGTTCACTTTGATGGTCCAAGCGTCAGTTATTATGTTTTGAGTACGCACTGCTAGTTTTATGATGTCATTTATATGATAATATGATAAACACTGTGATTTTTCCATTTCTTTTTCCGTAACAATGGGCTCTCCCATTTGGAGAGCACAATTTTGCTGGTAGAAACCTCCTGCACACTGCAAATCATCCCATTGACATTCAAATATATTCATGAATATTCACGGAGACTAACTAGAATTGTAACAATGATTTGTGAAGGATGGGAAAAATCTTTATGGCAAATGAATATTTAATTAGTGAAACATGAACATAACACTGATGATTTTGTGGGTTTTACAATTAGAATTTATTTGCTAAGAACATAAAATATGAATAATCGCCGAAATTAAACATATTTTTGTTATTGATCAAATGATCTTGTGTTCTTTTTAATTATCATCTTTTTCCATATATATTACAAGAGTTTCATTACGAATATAATTGAATCGAAAGGAATTAGCATATTAATTACAGAAACACTGGAAATACTACTTGGCAAATAAGGAACTAACCAGAAATTTTTTCTTGAATTTTATTAATACAAAAAATACAAAAATCATTATTTGCTGATTACAAAACTTGGTGGTAAAATGTCATCATCCATTATTTCAAGAGCATCAGAAAGTATAATACACATTTTGAAGATTTTAACTTTTTATTTTTTGTCTTTCTGACAACGGAGCTAGAGAGCTAAAGGGAGACCAGGGATTGTTGGTATACTGGAGCAGGTTGAACCGCGTGTTTCAATTTTTTGTTCCCACCGATGGCACCACTGTTAGCCTCATTCCGAGCTGAAAAACGTCGGCCCTTTTCATCCAAGTAGAGTCACATATGGTGTAAGCATGTAACGTTTTGCCAGAAAACGTCCCCTGGTGCTGTAACGTGCAGTTGATGATGTTAGAAGGGGCATTAAACAGTGTATGAAGTACATTTCAAAAAGGTTTTCTTAGAATACGAACAAAACTATTGTTGGAGGGGCTACTTGGTAGTGTTGAGAGAAAGAAAAAATTAATAGCACTGACGAACTGGTGTGCGTAGAACCTTATTCTAATTCAAAGCCTGGTGGGCATTGGTTATATAACACATTTTGTCAAGTGTAGACACCGGTTAGGTGCATACCAGAAAACAACAGGGATTTCTTGGATCTGCACATATGATGATTTTGAATTTGACTGTTAATTGTTTCGCATAAGGAAGTAAATTGTTAAGTTGCTCATCAGAGGCTAAGATTTGTTACCTATTTGTATTTTTTCGGGAGCTGTCGATAAAGTCTGTTTGATGTTGTCATTCTTTTCAGATTGTTTTTTTTTTCATCTTCCACGTTATTACGATGCATCATCCATCCAGATACCATTCCAAATGGTCATTACATCCTTAAAATATCATTTTCCACTCTGATACATTTTCTACTTTTGTTGATACTTCTGTCGGATTGAAAATTCTATATTTCTTATTTTTGCAATGTGTCCATCATTTCTTTACCTATTAGCAAAGGATCTAACTTGCCCCATTACATTGTACCGATTAACCCCAATGTGGGGGCGGGGGGCATGTTGATACACTTTTTTCCAAATTTCAAAATGATAATATAACAAACTTGCCTAACGTTCCGGATTTCGGTGACACACACAAATGGTGTCCCTATTCCATAACAACTTTTTGTCATGAATTAATTCTATAGGAAGTTACAGCCGAGTTCAAGATGTATATCTATACATACAAATTGGGGAGAATGAATTTGAAATTTCGAAATTTGTCGTTTAGTCTCATTGCCAAATGATGATGCAGAGTTTTTCAATTCATACAAGATTGTTTGGAGGAAAGCTATGTGTTTCAATTGCATGGGAGTATTTGCAGTGTTATGTCCACCGTAGGTAGGTATTTATCAAACTACAATACTAATACTACTCGTATTTTATTCATGTTTTATATTTTCTTTGTCATATTCAGTCGCATCCTTCCAACGTCACGTGATAACAGGGGATTCTGTTTCATTAAAACCTGTTGCGACATACTCCGACGACGTTTTTGTTTTTGTTTGTTTGTTTGTTTTCTAATTTGATCTTCATTCAAACAGTTCAGCGCAAGTCGGCCTGTCAAGATGGACAGCCACATATCTAGCTTTACGTACTTTAAGTTTCTCTTCCATCTTCTAACAATGATATCCCAGCAGAATGGTTTCCCTTGTGGCTATTCATTGAGGGAGAACGACAGTAACCAAAGATGAAGATGAAGAGTGTAATGCAATAATCTCTGATGCACATGAGCCTGAAACAAAGCCCCATTCTATCTTCTGTACGCCTTTTCAATCATACATAGAGACCTGCCATGGTCCATAGTCTCGTAACTCAGAACAGGGTTTCCAGTCTCCTGCACTGTGTTGTAGGTGCAGCCAAGATGACATGGGTGTGTCTTGGGCGAGATAATCTGACACAACCTATCCCTGTCCAGGCTTCCTCAAACCTACTCTGTATACACATTAACGATAGGTCAAATAACAGAGTAAAACATGTTTATAAATCATTTAGATAATATTAACTTGAAATGGAATGCATTGTGTTTCTATTTCCCTTTTTATTCATATCAGCTTCATTGTTCTTTGAATGATGTCAAGAAATATCAAAATGATCAAAAGATTATCGGAGTGATTAACCACTTTTTAATTGCAGCTTTTAGATGCATACACACGCATACACATAGTTTTATGTGTATTTTTGCATACGTATATGCCCGCTCATGTGTAATAAAAGATATGAATAAACCTCAGGGGAGGAAACTGATGACAATACATGGAGTCTCAGATTCTAGAATATCGTTGCAAGTGTAAAGACTTGAGGGAAGCAGAGGACTCTTACGTAAGAAGGATTGGATTTACTTTGCTCTGAAAAGGACTACACGAGGTTGAATAACGAAAATGAAAACGAGACCCCCCCCCAAAAAAAAAAACAACTGCAAGGGTATTTGAAGACGGAACCAAGTTGTTATCTTTGAGATGTCCAACATGAACGTCTGTTATCCACGCAGCCCAAAAGTCATTCTTCCAATCATTTCTTGCTTTCGGTGGGAAAGAGCTAGTAGGGCTTTTACTTTATTGTTAAGTGTAGACATCGGTCTACTCATTAGGAGGATTAACGGGGTCTCAAAGGCAGGTTCTCTGCATTGTCCGAGGCTGCTTAGAGCACCTGTTATTCCCCTATGGTCACCTATCAAGGTACTGACCAAGGTGGACATTGTTAAACATCTGTGATGGTACGAAAACCGCTGTGTCCAACACGATTTGGCTGTAACAGCCCTGAAGTAACAAGAACAAAGCTGAGGGGATCGATGTTAAAAGAAACAGGACTCATGCTCACTGGGCGTCGGCGAAACTTGCCAAATTTCTTTTCTTGATGATCCTTTGCAACGTTTATACCTGGGAAAATGTTTACAGCGCGACAGAGAGTTGCACTCGACCGTGCTTTGATCTACGATCAATCATCTACTTCGCTCAGTTTAATAATTAATTTCTTTGGCAGAAGGTATAAACCTTTTCCCGAGTGAATTAAAAAGTGAAGCAAGCAAATCGGAAAATATGACGAAGAAATTTCAAAATATGGCAACCAAGTTAAAAAAAAAAAGGGAACCCAATTCAGAAACATGCAAGGCATTTTTAGATACACAAAGCAAATAAAAAAAAAGACTGAATCATGACGTAAGTATTCAATTTTTAAGTTACGTTGCCTTTTATTTTAATTCGATTGTCATAATTTTCTATTTACTTGATGTATTTTAAACTTGTTTGCCGTATTTTTTGATTTGGTTGCCGTATCTTAAAGATTAGTTGTCGTATTCTTCAATTTGCTTGCTTTAGGGTTGAATATGCTCAGGTATAAATTGAGGCATTCAAATCACTTAATGTGATTATTCTCAACTTGATCATGCAAACCTGTTATGGGAATTTTGATCTTCCATGAATGATTCACAAATATTACAATGGGATCATGTCCCCAAACATGGTATCAAACTGCTACTTGGCCACAGAATAGAGAAAGTCGAAATTGAATTATTTCTACCAACATTCATTTCTTAATCACGAGGTCCTTCATCCACACGATTTATTTGAAAGGCATGGTACTTTTGCTTGATAAAACCACACGTATTATTTAACAACTATATAGTTATATTCATCAGAATTGTAATAACATAAATCTCTTAAATCAAATATGTTCTCATTCAGACGTACGTATGTACATACATACATACATAAAGTAATATAGATTCGTCCATATTCAAATTTATACGACACACATTGTAGAAAAGGTGTACTATTACTTTTGCGCGCGTGTGTGTGTTTGTGTGTTCAGGTCTAAGGTTTAAAATATTTTGAGTATTTAAGTCAGGAACGTGAAAGTAAAGCAACGTTTCATTTCATGGCGAAATAATGTCAAGAAAACTCGGGATATCGATAATGATGATAATAATGACGATGATGGAAGAAACCAATTATCATTGATTCAACGTTAATTTTTGGATGATGTCGTTAAGACTAATCATTTTAAAGCTGATCTTTGTGAATTGAAAAAAAATCGTCGACTGAGCAAACGATGAAGAGGCCATAGTGAAAATGAGACCGTTTCTCCATTTTTCGATTTTGAATTTCATTGTTCATTAACGAGACAGGCAAAGAGAAAGAATTCGGTTATGCAACGTCACCTATTCAATGAAGTCGGCGTGTCGGGTGAAATGGGACAGCGATCCTGATTTTGTCTAAAGGCCGTTATTTGCCAACTGTTGCCATAAGATATTTCCCAAGGGGAACACAGTAGATACCACAGAATGCTCACATCGTTCTACGATTCTACAATTTGATTCCTTCACGAAGGCATTCGATCAATCGTTATCTGTCATTATACCTGGATAAACTCTAGTATCTTATTGATAAGCACAAAGACTTAATGGAGGAGTGTCCAGTGGAGATCAAAATCCCTGCACTGATATCTGGTTTACTTATAAAATATTTTTTAGCAGCAGGGGCTGTCCTAAGCATTAGCAAGCATTTAAACGAGCGCATGCTGTAGGGCAAGGTCTCAAGAGGGATACTTCATAAATGCAATGTTGTGTCAAACTGGAAACAGCCAAACAAATGGTTTAATATTAGTGGAGTTGATAAGGATTCAAATACTATATTCAAATAAGATCAACGTTTTGATTCCTTAATAATTACTAAGATACTGAGATTTTTAAACATTCATTTTCAAATTCAGATAACTCGACTAAATACCAACCTTCAACAAGTGAGATAAATTGCAGTCAACCAAAAATTAATGATAGATTGGTAGAAGGGAATCAAATGTTTAATTTGATTTGTTCTTATGTTTTTAAAGTGATATTTGCGACATTTTGATTTTTTACGATAACGAAAAAATATTAAATACAGAATATTTTAGGACTTTATTTTCAAAGTTTATTTTCAAACATTCATTAATCCTTCATTTTGCTCTGTGTACCACTCAAGATCGATACCGAAAACTTGCAGCAGAGAAACATTCTCCCATTTCCTCTCTGTGAACGATACGAAGTTCCAACTCAAATTGACAACCAATAAACAGTTACTCTCTCTCTTTCTCTCCCCCTCTATTAACGAGAGTAATACATGCGTCCATTCTTGCATAAATTTACATTGTAAATCGAACCGAAAACAAATTTTGGACGGTTATTACCAAACGCAAATTTGCTAACGATTTTCCTGGGTGGCTCATTGGTACACTGAACATTTCATGGGGTTATGTTGTGTGCTTTCTGCGGTAAGATGTACATACAGAAATTTAGCGAATTTAATGAGATTATGTAATCACAAATATAATTAAATTCAAGTAAAAACCATTAACATCAAAGAGAAGTTATATTCAGCATTGTTTACCTGTCTGAAATTGAACTGTTTCATTTCAGGCCAGTTCTATCCAATGATAGATACAAAAAAAGGATTACAATTCTCAGCATAGTCTTGTGCAAGGTCATTTAACATTGATATCAGATATAAGAATCTGATAATTTAGGAACTGCCCGGGAGCATGGCTTGCTAAACACTGATCTAGAGTAAGTCCTTTCATGCTCTCTTTCTTTTCATCTCGCTCTCTCTCTCACTCTCTCTCTCTCTATCTCTCTCTCATTCACTGTTTCTCTCCACCCTTTTAATTTCTCTCTTTCACTCCCTCTCCCTCTCTCGCGCTACCACCCCCTTCCAGAGAATATATTTTGTCCGCGCTCCCGTAAAGTCAATCGAAAATGCATCGACAATTAAATTTTCAAAAAAATGTTTTTGATGATTCAAGCAATCATTTCATAACCAAAGATATGATTGTACTAAAGTATCAAAAAGTACCAAATATGCAATGTAAAAATAATTAATGCAGAGGACGCACTTGGGGTGATGTATCAATTTGATTTCTCTGCCCCTTACCTACCCCACTACCTCATGTTTTCAAATGCTGCCCATTCACCTTTAAGCACCCTCTTTGGGGATCACTAGTGTACATAATTCACATCATAAGTTCGATTATCACTAGATACGGTGGCTCTATACCAGACTAAGAGTCTATAATGTTGATAGAAAGCTCTCACGGAGATTACTGCTCATAATGAGAGTGAGCCCAAAGTCCGTACTCCATTTGATTTGTGTGAGGTTCAAATTCCCTGAATATCCTAATTCACTGAACTTTTGGATAGTACCTCGATATCGTGCCGAGACGTTTTCTTCATTGTATTTATGATCTTTCGTTTTTATCAAAGATATATGCCGCAGGTCATCGATGCTGTTTATTTAAGTATACACAAATACCATAATTGGAAATGTACCAATATGTTCAGTCCTGACTATTCTTAGCCTAGATATTGAATATAAACAAATAAACAATACATCCTGTCAGGATGAGAATCTGTAGTGAATTCCAAATTTTAGATTCACTTTCCCCTCCATCTTTCCAGACTTTTGTTGAAAATATTCTCTTCATAAATATTCGATGAAAGATTTGGCAACTTGCCTATTCCCAGAGACCAGACATGGAACTACTCAGACCATTTATATATATATATATATATATATATATATATATATATATATATATATATATATATATATATATATGCATGTATATGTGTGTGTGCGTATATATATATATATATGCATGTATATGTATGTGTGCATATGTGTGTATGAAAAATAGTTTGTAAATATATGTTTGGCAGCTAAGAAATATATTTACTGATTAATAGGTGGATTTTTTGCATCGGAGTCAAGATTTTGTGTATAAAATAGATAAAGGTTTAAATGATGTATACACACACACACACACACACACACACACACACATATATATATGTGTGATTGTGTTCCAATGATACATATATATATATATATATATATGTATATATATATATATATAAAGATTTATATATGTATGTGTGTGTGTGTGTGTGCGTATTTATATCTAGATATCTTTGTGTCTGTGTTCGTGTGCGCATTCATGCGTATGTTTTAATATATGCAGGATTGTGTCTATTCATATTTAAGTTCCACGAGGAAGGGTTTCCATAAACCGTCTTGCTAGGTAATTTTTGTATGTACCACGCCTATATTTGTTCGTTTATATTGAAGGAAAAGATCCGTCTCTCTCTTTATAAAAGTTTACATATGTTTATATATGAGTATGTGTACGTTTGCGTGCATGTGTATATATATATATATATATATATATATATATATATATATGTGTGTGTGTGTGTGTATGTGTATGTGTGTTATATATATATATATATATATATATATATATATATATATATATATATATATATATATATATATATATATACGTATGTCTTTATGTGTACGAGCACTCCTATACGTTGAAACTGGAGACCTGTCAAACTCATCATTCTCCCCAACTTGATTCTCACAATATACAATTGAGTTTTATGCTTGGCTGCTTTCTTATCATTTTCTCGGCCTAACATTGAGAGATATTGTACCTGGCTTTCCTTCTTAGTTCAACCAATACTTACAATGTGAATATTTTTCATTTGCCTTTTTGCAAGCAATGTCAGCGGACAGTAAAGGGAGATAACTTGTGATAGAGCAAAAGTTGGGATAGTGGGTTAGATTTTACTGTTACCAGGTACGGTTGCCAATTGAGACGTGATTTTTCAATTTTTTCAATTCTTGAAGTCACTCTCAAATTCGAAAAAATTGGGAAAAAAAAACAACATTTCAATCGGCAAAAGGTTTTGGGTGCTGTAGATTTTACAAGAACATAACTATATTCACTGCTAAGAGTTGAAATATTATGTTGTTTAGTCTGCGAGAAGAGACAGAATGTCGTGAAAGGGAATCAAATGGAGCTTTGAGCTGAACATGAACAACGATTACGGATACTTGAATCACATTCGTCACCTTTTCAGCCACTAATCCAACCTATTGTTGCATAGATAGGTGTATCCTTGATTTATTTCGAATCAAGGGTTCATCATTAGGCCAGAGGAAGAAAGAGGTAATTTTTTTGCAAATACCCACCTGACATTAAGAACAACTTCTCGTTGACATGCTGTGGATCAGGTAAGAATATTAAATATGAATAAACGTAATGACTTTTGACGTATTATTTGGCATTTCGAACATTGAATCAAAAAAAAATGTCTTCTCCTTAACAATATGAGCGTTAAAATGTTTCGTGAAAGGTTCAAAGGCCCTGGGCGCAAAAGCTGTCATTCACGAGGATAAGAAGTAATATTACAATCAAAGCGATATTTTTTTTATAGGGGGAGATAATACACACACACACACACACACACACACACACACACATAAACACACACACACACACACACACACACAAACACACATCACACACACGCACGAAGAAAAAATGACTGAGCATCTTTTTAAATTTTAACTCTTTTCTTGTTTCTGTACAAGTGAGCAGCTCTTTGGTTTAAACGTGAATTGATATCGGAGTTGGTTTTTGTCAGATGCTATAATGTTTCACTGACGTCATTTGATGGTTTGTGAGATTTTTTATTTATTTCCGTTCCGAAGGGTTTTTCAACCATCAAACATATTCGAGTAATCAATCAATTATTCAATTAAATAATCAATATTCAATCAACCAATTGATTATTTAATACTTGCTTTATTGAGTAAAGATACTGCCGAAAGCGCTCAATCCTTTGGAAAGTGGCTGTATTCATTAAAACCTGAGTTCCGACCATTCAAAAAGGATTAGTAAAAAAATTGAAAACTTGCTTCTTGTCGATCATTTTTGATGAAAGATTTATTAAATGACATTTGCTGTCAAATTATATATATATATATATATATATATATATATATATATATATATATATATATATATATATATATATATATATATATATATATAGCTTTCGTGATCATTTAGACAAATTGGGACTTGATTGACCCGAAGATAGATATAAACAGAAATATATAATGCGGGTATTAATGATTTTACTGCTTTGCGAAAAATTGACATATGAATAGGGATATATTTGATGGAGAGGGTTCATCTACCTTCAAAATCAGCTTTTGAATTCCTGTGTGTGTATGTACATGTGTGTGTATATATGTGTGTGTATGTGTTTAGTGAGTGTATGTGGTGTGTGTGTGTGAGTGTGCTTGCGTGTGTATTTTGATAAAGAAATTGTGGATTTATCTTTTCGTTTTGCACCGATTTAACCACGTCCCATTGATATCTTCGAGGTGTATTTTGAACAGCAGTTGAATCTGTAGACTTATCGAAGAAATAAAAACCATTATCCTCTTAGAAACGCCAAAGCCCGGTATAAAATGAAGGATTGGCTATTTTCTTGTTTTTCTTCTAACCATTATTTTCACACATATATTATGTATGATTATAAAATTGCGTTATATCATACAGAAACTCTTATTTGAAATGATCCCCTGGTTAATAAATCACGTATATATATATATATATATATATATATATATATATATATGTGTGTGTGTGTGTGTGTGTGTGTGTGTGTGTGTGTGTGTGTGTGTGTGTAATTTGCTTACAGCATACCATTGTGAGATGGATAGATTACACGAGAAACCATTATCCGACCAAGCCATATATCCATTCATGCGTATAAAGCGTGTATATCATTAATGGGCCAAATCTTATCATCCTCACTTACCTGATTCAATAGACGGAAAGATTTGCACCTTTTTTTTTCTCTTGCTTATCTCTGGAAGAGCGTTTAATGAAACAAAGAGTAATTGTACGATTTGCAACGATCTCCATATCAACCGTCGTTCTGTTTCGGTCTTGGAAATACTTGACAAACCAACCACGGAAACATTAAAAAATTTGCTTTCTCTACTGAATTTCCGATCATTAACAAATCAGTATTTATTTGATTCTCATACCAGCCAATCCCCGTGGAAAAAAAATCATAGATTTACGGGTTTCCTCTGCAATACAAAATTAGAGCGTTCCAATAGATATCAATCGTGAGCCGATAAAACGTAAAACGAAGAAACAATTATCGTCTTAGATGAATAAGTTAGGTGTTGATTTGTTTGTGTGCTTATATAAATAAATGTGAGAGCTGTAAGTCTGTCACGCTACAACCCTACTAAATGTGTCACGCTGATGTGGTATAACCACGTAGGAAACGTATTTTCATTAAGGCACTCATGCAAGTTCGAGGAGAAGTTATTGTAAATTTTACAGCTTGTTGAAGTCACAGGACCAGTTTCCGAAAAAAAAAGAGACGAAAAACAATATGCAGGAACAAAAGCCGGGGAGAGAGGCGAAAATGAGCTGTTGAAATTTAAGCAGAAGTAGAAAACGCTTTTTCTTCAACTGTATTTAAATCAGTTCGACACTGACTTCCCTATCTACTTCCTCCAGTGCTTTTGGATCGTCCAGTTGGTGAGAGGTATTTTCATTTCTTGTGCCTTTCTGCAACTGCCCCACTATAATTCAAATTCTCTGCTGCAACTGCTGCCATCTGTGCATCTTCATTTCAAGAGTCAACAAATGAGAGCTACTTTTGAGCAGTACGTTGATTGGCTAAGCGATTCAAAACCCTTCTTAGGAGAGACTGTCATTGGCCGATCGACCCAACAACTGATTTTAATGACCCCCTTTTTCCTTTTTTAGATGTGCAAACACATTTCACTACACCTACATAATACAGTTGGTCCTATTTACAATGTAACTATAATGCCAAAATGGAACCAACTTTCTGCTCATATGCGTATCTTATTTCATATATATATATATATATATATATATATATATATATATATATATATATATATATATATATCTTTAGGGATATAAAGTCAGTGGCACGCCGACAGGGGGGGGGGCCGCCACAGGTGACACCACCAGAGGGGTGACACCATGATGACTGTATCTTTTCTAATTGTTTGATATATTTATTAATTGAAAAAATTAAAATTGACTATGCCTTTTTAACGCGGACCTTGAATTTCAAGTTCGGTGGATTCATTTGCATATTGGTACTTTGCCCTTTTAATGGAACATTTCATGAAATGGTCAAAACCAATCGAATCCCTGGTGAGAAATAGAGGAGACGTCTGGCAGTGATAGGCGTACAGTAAATAAGAAGTAAGAAGTAATTTGCTATATTTAACGAACATCGCTCAGTAAATCCAACGGCAGATTTGTTGCACCTTGTTTCATTTTTGACCTCATATTGTTCGATAAATAATAATAATAATAATAATAATAATAATGATAATAATAATAATGATAATAATAATAATAATAATAATGATAATAATAATGATAATAATAATAATAATAATAAGAAGAAGAAGGTTATTGGCACTATCATAGTTTCGTAGTCAATACGCAATGTAAAAAATAATTGATGCAGAGGACGGACGTATCGATTTGAATTCTCCGCCCCTTACCAACCCCACCACCTCATGTCTTCAAATGCTGCCCATTCACATTTGAGTGCCCTCTTTGGGGATCACTAGTATACATAATTCACATCATTAGTTCAATATTCACTTGATAGCTCAATACGGTGACTCTATACCAGACTAAGAGTCTATTATGCAAATAGAAAGCTCTCATCGAGATTACTGCTCATAACGGTATTTTGTTAAAGATCAAATTGTAATATCTGTTCTCATATTGACGAAACATAGCATTAACTTCCCGTTTTCAGCTTAGGGCGTTATTATAGTTGTATTTTATTTTCTTCATGAATTTTTATTCGATTCATTTTTAAATGTTTCTTCCAATTAACAAAAAAGACCCCAAAATTGTTTGTATCTCAACTGTTCAATGTTTCGCTTGGATTTGATGATACTATTAAAACCATAATCTACACAAGAATTACAAAAATACGAAACGAGCATTAATTCCTTCTAATACAACATTTAATGATAATTAATAGGTTAGAAATGAAAGGAGTAATTAAGAGTTGCATACTTGTCAGTTTGCAGGTCAGTCTCTTGATTATGTTTTATGTTTTAGCTCCATAGGTGACTATCGGGAAGATACATTGGTTTTACAATCTTCTTTTTAGGACTAATGGGATTTTTTTGTTCTCGAAGGTTGAATTTGCTCTACCGAAGGCTTGCCATCCTAGAGTGATTCTTCACTTGATTACGCTTTCTTTTGAGGAGGTCATGGAGACTCGTTGTCCTAGGTAAATGGAGTGGCCCATTTTGTCCAGCTTTGCGTTTTTGATTTCATATCGTCATGCATCTATTCCTGACATATTGGTTATGCATGATCTTTGATTAGCTAAGTTCATGTGAAGGCCAAATTCCTTGCTTTCTCTGTTCAGTTCATCTAGCATTAGTTGGAGGTCGTGGAGGTTCTCTGAATAAAGGACGATGTCGTCTGCAAATCTGAGGTCACTTGGGTATTCGCCGTCTATTTTGATTCCACCATTTTCCCAGTTTAGGTTTCTGAAGATCATCTTGAAGTGAAAACCATGCAACAACACATGGAGAGACCACAAGACAGCACAGTATATTAGGGGACAAACAGGAGTTCAAGACATCATAAAAACCATTAGGGAACTCAAATAGCCCTGGGCTGGCAATGTTGCAAGAATGGCAGACAACCGATGGACATTACGACTCACAGAATGGGTCTCCAGAGAGCGAATGCAGAATCGAGGCCAGTTGAATATGAGATGGTAAGACAAGCTTGATAGGTTCAGAGAAAATATTGGCTCCGCGACGCCAGCGAAAGAGAGTCGTAGCGAATTCTGAGACTGGTGTATGCTCAACGACGAACAATAAAAGACTGATGATGATGATGATGATGATGATGAATTGAGAGTTATAATAAATAGAAATGATTTAGGGAACTCAAATTACTTGACGTTTTCGCATGAGTAAGAAAATTTAGTCAATTAAAAAAAGTATTGAAGTTAAATTAAATTTCGTGAAGAAAACCATTGAAATACAATCATAATGATGTTAAAATTAAAAACGGGAAGATAATGCTATGTTCTGTTGACGTGAGAAGAATTGATACAACGCTTCGATCTTAATGTAAATGTTGCGAAAGGCTGGAGTACAATGACATGTTTGTTATGGTGCACGTGTTTACTGCATTCGTTCGGTTAATGAGAAGAAAATTTGTTACGGTGCATGTGTTTGCAACATGTGTGCAGTAAAGGAGAAGGAAGTTTGTTATGGTTCACGTGAGAAGGAAGTGTGTTATGGTGCATGTGTTTGGTGCATTTGTTCGGTAAATGAAAAGGAAGTTTGTTATGGTGTATGTGTTTGGTGCCTTTGTTCGGTAAATGAGAAGGAAGTTTTGTTATGGTTCACGTGAGGAGGAAGTTTGTTATGGTGCATGTGTTTGGTGCATTTGTTCGGAAAATGAGAAGAAAATTTGTTATGGTGTATGTGTTTGGTGCCTTTGTTTGGAAAATGAGAAGGAAGTTTTGTTACGGTGCATTTGTTCGGTAAATGAGAAGGAAGTTTGTTATGGTCAATGCGTCCGTCCACTGTATATATGTACTTCAAAGATGTGGTTCCTCAAAAGATACAAAGACACATTACTCTAAATGTTCTATAACCTATTCGTGCTACTTCCAACAGAAAATTTGCGCACAACCCAATTATTGATAGTAATCCAATGGTAATCAGGTACCATAAAAGGTTATCTTTGTATCTTTTGAGGCACGTAGAAACCACATCTACAACTTTCATAACCCTGCACTAACTAAACACCTTTTTGATTGCTACCATATTTAGAGTTCGTGAGACAATTCACGTAATGCAATGAACAGAAAACAAAATAGTTCTCTAGGAATACTTGTTTTGAAATTAACACATGAATATATCCGTGTTTTTTTTTTTAGTAAGGTATTAAATAAAAAGAAAAACTTCGACCATCAAAAGTATGATTTCTTGTCTAATAACATTAAAGCCCCCGATGGATTTCACTATGAAGGAACATATATGAGAAAATTCCTTCAGATTTTATGCAAAAAGGAAATAGAATGTACCTGAGGTAAGTGTACCTACACCACAAGAAGATCACCCAAATTATATTTATCTTGGGAAGAGGACAAGTTCTGAAAGTGGGTGTGTTACCCTGAGTGACCGTCACCTACCGGAGGAACGCCGCTGGTGAAGTGAATGGAAACCCAATTTTTGAGAGGTCAAAAGCGAAGGAGATCTTTTCTTAAATGAATAAAAAGTCTGAGAAAACAAAAAGCATTCTAAAACGTTTTAGAGTGAGGGTTTGAATTTTGAGTGTCCAAATTTTCCAAAAAAATGATGAAATGGTATGTTAGGCTGAGTCATCGTAGGTCATGATGGTGGGAGGTACAAGAGAATAGGGTGTCATCATCATCATCATCATCATCATCATTATCAGTCTTTTAGCGTCCGTCATTGGACATAGACCTTCCCCAGGATTTGCCACACTTCCCTATCATGGGTGTCACGGAGCCAGTACTACCTGAACTTGTCTAGCTCGTCTCTCCATCTAACACTTTGCCGGTCTCGGTTGCGCATGTGGTCTCGGGGGATCCATATGGAATAGGGAGTACAAGAGAAAATAAGAAGGTTTGCCCAACTTCTACGTTTGGTAGCTGTAAAACAAATGCCGAACGCTATTTTCGCTTTTCGGGTCAATTACTACTTTACTATGCAAGTAAAAATCTATTTGTGTTGAATATGTTAATTTGAGGCCACTCTATAACACGCCTCACAGTCAGCACTAAATCCTGGGTAACAGCGCTTTTACTATCTCACTTACATATTCCTCAGTGTGTCCGTGTGTGTGTCCTTGTGTGTGTCCGTGTGTGTGTGTGTGCGTGCGTGCGTGCGTGCGCTGAATAGGATTGTCACAACAAACGCTTCTCAGAAATGGGACACTAATGGAATTTCAAAAGCGCTGACCCACATACGCACAATATTTACCTTCTTACATACTGACCTCTCTCAGGGCATCTGTCCCTTGGATCAATCGTCTTATTCTTATTTAGGTTTTTTGTTTCGTCATTCTCTTGCAATTCATTCTTGCTTGTAAACAACGAACACGCCCTTCGAACACCTGTGAAATAAACATTCTCATTTAAATACTAAACGTTAAAATTTTTGTACCAAATGAAAATAAGTCAAACAAAATATAACGATGAATATTGGCGACGGGCATTTGACAATTTCTTCTTTGTTATAATACTCACACACGCACGCTATCACACACGTGAGTATGTATGTGGTGGGCACTCGTTCGTGTGTGTAGAGAAACAGGCATCTATTTGTACTTACAGGCCAAAAAGGATACAGGTAAAAATCATCCAGTTTTCAACTGAATTGAATACGTGTACAAATCCTCTAGTAACACATGAATATGGAATGTGAGAGATTGTTTGATTGATACGTAAAAATATGTAGATTATTGACAATTTCCCGACGAAATTTATTTTTTGTGTTTTAAGATATTTGAGTGTGTATAACGCGTGTCTGTGGGCGTTTAAATCTTCAGCTTTTCTTTATTTTACGATTTCATAATCGGTTGATGCAAAAGTTCCAAGACTTTCGGGAATTCAAAATATCTAATTAATTCATAACAATATTATTTATTGATCAAATTATTTCTCAGGGTTCTGCCATTTTTGTGTATTTCAGCATAAAAGAATGATGCTGCGCAGACTTCCATGCCCAGAAAAGGTGTTTCCTCTGTATCTTCCAAATGAGTGTCATATTCATCTCTACGTCTACCTTTTCAAGCGTTGTTTGTTAGGCGTTTCTTTTGAAGAGTTCCGATTCAACAGTTTCCAAGCCTCTGTGTCCTTCAAAAGCATTCTTGGTCTCTGGGCTTATAATCTCCGATCTCAAACTTTTCTCAAACCATTCTCGACACGGGCTAGCACCTCCTGCTTCAGTGATCCAATGCCTAGTTTCCTCCAACAAAATTAAACACAAAGATTAAACAGTATCCACTTTGCATTTTATATTCACTGATAGTTTTCATTGAAGTGAAGTAAAACAAATCTTAGCGACAATGCACGCACGAACAATGAGGTGTTGAGTGAACTTCAAAGAAATATTTGTATCTTACAGGTTGAACTATGATAAATAAAACCCAGGGAGTGCATGGACCAACTGAAAAAATGGAGGAAAATAGAATATAAAAAAAAAAAACAGAGGAAGTATATTTGAATTTAGTTACTTCCCTAGGAATTTGAATATAGCCTTTTTTATGAGCCGTTCACTGGATCGGTCTAAAAATTTAATCACTTCTGTAGCCTATGGCCCCCACTTGTGCATGCATTTATTATCGTTTTCAGCTTATACCATTATTTATGACCTACTTCGGGCTTACCAGATTCGACATTGCTTAATCTTGATGACTTTATAAAAACCTGTGTATCCCACGTGATTTGGGCGCAACCTCTTGGCCTCGGGGAGAGAGGTTCTTCATTCCAAGTCCTTATGCTGAGTTCTTGACGAAGAGGCATTGAGTAGTATTTTTATAGTCTTTCGTATGCCTAGGTGGTGGATTGAATCACAGCCTACTGAATCGAAGGCAGACACTCTACCACTGGGCACGGTGCTCGGTCTCCGTGTATTTTACATAACATTTTATTCATCTCTGATTCTTTACTTCTTTTTATTGCTTATAAACACATGATATTTGCATACGTGCCAGATTGGAGGCTACAAGAACTCGAAATAATCAGTCTGACATAATTTACCGATTAGTGAAAAATTTATAGTGAAATGCAGCCAATTTATTCTTGGCTTTTTCATTCTCTTTCTGGGAGGAACTCTGCCAAAGAGAAAATTGAATTCGAATTAGAAAAAAAGATTTACCTTCGTGTAAATTTCTTTTATCATTTCTGGATTAAGAGGCCTACTTCAAAATGTAAATCAATGCTCGTTTATTTATTGATTTTTTTTAATTTAAAATTTGAAAATATCCCAGCAAATAATTTTTTGAAAAAGAAATAAGTGAAAAAAAGGCCTGAATAAAAGTTCATGGGGATTGCAAAACGACTATCCTGAACACAAAAGCATACGACATGTTCCTACCTAGCTGGATATTCGAATGCCTATGGATATTCAAGAAAAATGAAAATACAACCAAACTGAAGATCACTTACCGGAAAATACCCAATCAGAAAGCACCAGGACTGATGGCATCCATGGATAATGGTTTGGGAAACTTCACTATAATTAATGACCGACTGATTCACTTAGGGCTAAGTTGCATAGTTGAAAGCGAGATCCAAGAACAGATGACAAGAGGACACACAACCTGTATCCAAGAGGACACTGAGAAAAGAAAGTGGGCGAGCAACTATAGACCAAACATATGCATACCACAAATGTGAAAAATCCTGGTGTCAGATTGGAGAAAGAATATATATATATCAGTGGAAAGAAGAGGACTGATCGGAAGAACGGATTGGACACAGAGTGGGAACCAAAGGAGCAAATGACTTGTTTAACAACATGATCCCACATCGAATGCCGCAAGATACTCAAGATTAGCGAATCAGTGATGAGATACATGGCCAATACTATGAAGAACTGGAAAGTAGAATCGACAGCTAAAGGGAAAAAAATTAGAAGATGTTAATTTAAACTGAACAATTTTTTAGGGGAATTTATGTCCCCACTACTAACAATGACACCACCGAGGAGAATCTTGAAAAGCAGCTCATGATATGAATTCTCCAAAATAAAGAGAAGGGTCAACCAGCTCAGATATGTGCAATTGCCGGTGCAAAGAATAGACTCCATGAGCATCTAAACTATTAGAGCATTATAAGACCGATTTAACAACCAGGGCTCCTCGAATGTGAAAGAAGAAGCAATGAAAGAGAAAATAAGAAAGGAATACTCAAGGAGAATAAGAAATATACTGAAAACTAAGCTAAATAGCAGGAATTTGATAAAGGGAATGAACGCATGGTCAGTATTAATTGAATTAATCGTAAACATAATGATAAAGAACATATTTTTTTTCGAATTCAAGATTGAATGTAGTAATTCGCTGTCCCACCACAGCAAAATAAGACACAATGTCGAGCTTAACGTGGGGAAAATAGAACCATCTGTCATCCAAAAAAATGGCTCCAGGCGACGTGGCTTTGGTTTGCTAAGCAACCAAAGCAACCTCCGCCACCAAAAACGTCAGGACATGTCCCGACCTGCTCGTAAAGTGCAATGGAGCAGTGCTGCCCCAGGACAACGGATCCCCAACAGCTGGGCTGAGTAATACAAAGGGAACCGAAGGGTTTCCCAATGCGTGCAGCAGTGCGCAGCCTCAGTAAAACCTCATTGGCTGACGCACTGTACCGGTGCACTCAGTCTTGATACCAACCACACCACAATTATCCGGCCCATTCCTTAAGGGTCTTAGGGACTATTTACATCAAAACCAGAAACCACGAGATTTTGCTTATACGCAAAACCTTTTCTAAAATTTTAGCTGCATTTAAGTGCGTTTTAATGTCCATTCATTACGCCTGTAATTCTCGGCACGTGTCGTCAACGTATTTGTTCTTCATTTAAAACGATATTTTTCGAATTTCCTCAAGTTATTCCCGCATAATATATTTGAACATTTCCTGATGGGTCATCATTAATTTTTGAAACAAATTAAATCAAACTCCATCTGATATCCGTCTATCTATCTTCCTATTTTATAAATTTTCTTTTTGGACAGCAATTTACTCCGACCATTAGAGCTGCATTAATCTAGTATCATAAAAGTTAGTGAAAAAAGTTGATAAGAAAAGCAATATTTTATTTAATTTTTCAGTTTATCAACTTCCCTGGCAACTCCTTTTCCAAAAAGGTAAAGCGGATATATCCCTCCATGAACTTATCATTCATACGTGTGAAAATTATGTTGGTACATCAAATGAATAATTGAATGTGAGTATTATCACAAAGGGAAAATATTTTTCCTTGACAGTTGGAATGGAAACTCCATGAAAAAGAATTATCTTCCATCAGGTACTGACAACTTTAGTAAGATCCAATAAGCAGTAGATTTTTTGTAATTTTTTTCTTTTGCGAAAAAATTTTTTAAAATTTCTACTGCTAATATCTTGCTAACATTGCCACGATTCAAAAGAATCTCCCGTTCTTTAAGGTGTAAACAATTAATTTTTCCATCAGATCTCTCTCCAACCCTTCTTCTTACTAATGGCACAAAGATTCTGACGATAAAATTGGATTTTAGACAATTTTGACGTTTTCTATGGCGTCAATTTCCGGAATGTCGGCTAAATTCTCCGTAGAAGCCTCCCTTAGATATTGCTGCAAAACAATCGCTCACTCATCATGCGGCCTCATACGAGAGAAAAGTGTTGTACATATAAATGTAAGTGTGCGTATGCATGTAGGTATGTAGGTGTGCATGTGTAGGTGTGCATGTATAGGTGTGCGTGTGTATGCATTTGCACTTGTGTGTGGGCGTGTGTATGTATGTATGCGTGTGTTTGGTGGTTCTAGGTACATGGAAATATATTCATTGGATTTCTCAGTAGTAAAATTTTTGAGAATCACGTTCTTTTACAATATTTGAAATGAGAGTCACGAACTACAGCTCTGTTCACTCTACTTGTTCGTTAAAAGGGTTACGAAACACCTATAGGTCGGTAGGTAAGCGTTATTTACGTGTTCAAATCTTGCCTACGAATGACTGATGACAGCAGCTGGTTATCCAGATTAATCAACTATAACACTTAAGTAAGTCTCCGTGGGGCTTTTCAAGGACGACTGCTGATGCCCGAGTGGCGTCTGTGGAATGTGGAAGAGTTAATCAAACTGAAACGTACAAAATGATATTCATTCGTGGGGGTCTAATTTGCCGACCAAGTGGCAAGTGGGTGTTTAGAGTGCAGAAGTGACGAAAGAGCATTGGTGAGGCGCAGTACCCCCCCCCCTACACAATCACACAAACGCACACACACATTTAGATTGAGTTGAGATATCTGATGTTAATACATTACGAGCGTTCGTGCGCATACATGCATACACACACACACATACATATGTGTGTCTATTTCTGTATGTGTGTTAGCGTATACCTCTGTGAGCACACGTGTTTGAGTGTGTGTATGGGTGTGAGTGGTTTCAGACCCCAACAAACCTCACACGATGCGAAAAAGAGAGAAAGAGTGTTCGACTCTGACCCAGATTTTATCTCGAATCCTCAGGGTTTGACACTGGTCGGTCAGGTCAAAAGGATCCCCACCCGTCCAATTACAGTTATCAGCCCTCGCCCCATCCTAACTCTATCTTCTTTGTTTCTTTCTTTCGATCTTATGTATACACTCATACATGCTTATGTACTCATATGTACACACATGATAGAAATTCATTTATGGAGAGCTCCTACTGCATCGAACAACCTAGTTGGCCTCTGAAAGTAAAATTAAGTTAAATGAATTAAGTTAATTCAAGTCGGATTTTACAATAGTTTTAGTTTTGTCGGGGAAGAAAACTTGAGTGCAGATAAATAAGTCAAAATGATAGATGAGTTAATGCTTAACGATATCCACATCTATTTAGTCATCCATATTATTTACGCAAAAAAACTTCGCTCGTCTCAATAATAGTATTTTTTTTTTCAAATAAAGGTGGAGGGAAACCATCAACCCCTTAGCCAAGCAAGAGCAGACAATATCAAATTGCTCCCAAGTCTTAAAAGATAAAAGAAGATAGAGAAAAACGACGGCGCTGTGATATTCACACAAAAGAGAAGGGTCATACTATTATCGATCTATCTTCACGCATGCATAATCACGCCCTCTCATATATATATATATATATATAAGACATGGATATTATTGATCTGGCAGAATGATTATAAATAGCGTTGTTATATAGATATTTGAAATGATCTCCCATCGTTACACGGTTAATGTATCACTCGCCTTAAACATCGCAAATAGAATAAACAAATAGAGAAAATGGGTCTGCTGCAGGATTCGAACCTGTTTCTATATAATATAAGCAATTTATAGTTATTCTGTCTGATCAATAATATCCATTTCTTTATGTGTGCGTGTGTACACACACACACACACACACACACACACATATATATATATATATATATATATATATATATACACACACACACACACACAAATGAAGGAGACCACTCCCCTTCTAACAATGATAAAAGTAACTCCAAGTAATAGAAACCTCTTTAATTCATGTTCCAATGTACCGAATAATGAAGATAATAAGCCTGCAAGTGATAAAGGCAAAAATGTGCTTTCAGTATTCTTATCTAAATCTTTCGTTAATCTGTTTTCTTCCTGTCAAAAAAACTCCTGTTGTTCCTACCAACGCCTTCAACGTTGTAATGAATGAAAACATGAAGGGGTATCAGTGAACAAGTAGAAAACACCTCTATCAGTTAATTGCAAAGGACCAAACCATGTAAAGACGATCTGACCGACTTCACGAGTCCCACTCCCGAAGGCATCTGGATCTGTGCGACGTGAAGAGAAAACGAAAAGAGGCCGGACTACTCCGCAAGCAAAATACTTCAAATACCAAGTACATACGATGTTCGGATCTCAAGTCAAAGTCTCAAAAGACAAGGAAATAAAATAACATCATAGGATAGCTCTTGAAATTTAGGTGCGTAAAAAAAAAATGTTACTAGAATTGAAGTCACAGAAAATCAATTCACACTCTGAGAGTCATGGTATTCTTTTTTCATTGAAATAAGTAATGTTTCAAATTAATTAGTACAAATCAGACGCTTCAATATATCTGCAAACTTGAATGAATTAAGGTTTTTGTGATTAATTCTAATTTTTCCATTTTTTGTTTTGCTCTTGAAGCGAGATATTTAGTATAATATTATTTGATAAATGCAGATATAATTCAACTTGCAGACGCATTTGAACTTGCACTTTGAACTTCAATTTCATTTCTTTATATAATGAATTTGTTTTGTCTGATTTTGATTTCTTATTCATTTGCATGTGTGTGCATTCATGATTATATCCATACACCATCAGTGTGGAATATTTTGAAAGATACTCAATTAAAGAAAACCGTGTCAAGTGTGAGTATGAAAGAAAATTTACAGTTTAGAAAACTGTCAAATGTTTGGGAAAATACCGAATTTTGCGGCCTTTACAGCTTTTTATTTCTTGAAATCTGAACCTCTAGATCACTCTGCATTTCCTACTCGGTGGGAGTTAGGTGTCATATTTCGGATCTACAATTCATCCTACTTTCATGATAAAGGCCGATTTAGAACGAATACAACGGGTATATTATCATTGGCGTAACAGAGTGCGTTTTTTTAATTCTGGTGTGTCTTATAGATTGAAAAACACGGTATATATTTTGGAAAAAGTTTGAAAACGGAAGTGAGTTGGATTAGAATTATCAAGAAAATTTGTTAAATTCTAAATGACCATTGTTTAAGAGCCATACATTCATTTGCTTCTATTCTAACTGTTTGAACAAAAACGTACTAAAGCCCAAAGATGTGGGAATCATATATAGAATCTGGACCTCAAAATTGGTTTAAGAACGCAAAATTACAGATAACGCCGTAATCAAAATTTAATTTGATCAAAACTAGGATGAAATGTATGTACTATTTCTTCACAAAACTCTTTTATGTTTTTAAGGGGATCTAAATTAAACATTTCATCCTTGTTTAAGTTGAATTGAATTGACTTTTGGTTACGGTGTGATGTGAAATCTTGCGCTTTTTACATGAATTAATTTTGGGATCCAGATTCCACAATTGATCCAGCTGTAGCAAACACATCTTTGAGAGAAAAAACCCTGGATCGATTTTTACTTCCCTCAAAAGGAACTCATCAAACCCCGTTTGAAATACGATTAAACCACATTGAATCTTCTCCGAATGTTCATTTTAAAAATATCCTTCTTCTCCGTCCTCCTTTTCCTTTCTTTCTGATTATTATTCTAATAAATATTTCGTTGCCAGTTGATAGACCAGAACGTTGCTCTGAGCAATCTCTGAAGGATCTTAAGAAGCAATGAATGGAGCTTTCACTACAAACAAAGCACAAATATCAAGAGAGACAACGGCAGTAGTCTTCATAACAAACATCACAGAAGCAATTTTATTCAATTCAATACAGCTTGTACATTCTTCTTCTTCTTCTTCTTCTTCTTCTTCTTCTTCTTCTTCTTCTTCTTCTTCTTCTTCTTCTTCTTCTTCTTCGTCTTCTTCTTCTTCTTCGTCTTCTTCTTCTTCGTCTTCTTCTTCTTCTTCCACGGCAGTACTGTGGTTTACAGCAGTACGGTGGTTATCGCTGGAGGCTGAGTGACAGTAAGTCTCCTCAGGTCTTCAGCCTTCCTCTCATCTCATCTCTCACCTATCACAGCAGTGCTGTGGTTTGTACCTCCACTACCATCTTGGTGTTTTTTCTCCCACCTCCTCTGTTTGGCCACTGCTAATCAGCTGCGGTCGTAGATCTTATATATATATATATATATATATATATATATATATATATATATATATAGCACTTTACTCAGTATTCAAGCAGTTCCTAGCAGTGATGTGGTCTACACATTCTCAATACTTCCTTTTACCCTGAGTTCCTCCAATCTTTTAGTACAGTTCCCAGTGCACCTATTATTACTGGTACTACCCTGACTTTCCTGTTCCACACCTTTTTCAGTTCTCTTTCTTTCCTCTTTACTCTATGGTCTGCAGGTGCAGCAATGTTTATTATTTGACAGGTTTTCCTCTTCTTGTCTACGATTACTAGGTCCGGTCTTCTCGTTCGGATGGAGTGGTGAGTTTGGATGTCAAAGCCCCAGAGTAATTTGTGACCTCCATTCTCTAAGACTGTCTCCGGTTTGTGCTGGTACCACTTATCCGCATGGTTGAATGCCGTTCGTTTACTCAGTTCCCAGTGTATCACCGGTACTACTCTATCGTGTCTGTGCTTATACTCCTTCTGGGTGAGTTGACTACATTCACTAATTATGTGATTTACGGTCTCATCTCTTTCACCGCACAGGCGGCACTTGCTGTTTGTCTGTGTTCTGTCGATTTTTGTTTTTATATAGTTCGTCATGATGCTTTTGTTTTGAGCTGCCATGATGAGCGATTCTGTTTATCTCTTCAGGTTTTCTTTTTGTAGCCATTTCCATGACCTATCGTCTTCTACATCCTATATCCGTCTTTTGAATTATCCGTATAATTTTTTCTACTCTTCTTCTTCTTCTTCTTCTTCTTCTTCTTCTTCTTCTTATTATTATTATTATTATTATTATTATTATTATTATTATTATTATTATTATTATTATTTTTATTATTATTTTTATTATTATTATATTATTATTATTATTATTATTATTATTATCAATCCTTTGATTATTATATAACAGTACATAATTTTATAACAGACAATATTTACATGGTCAATGTTTTGTGAAGGATATGGGCGGAGTCTGTGAGAACAACATTTTGTATCTCATAGATGCCCACGTTTTCTGGTATTTTTCCTAGATTCTTGTCAGCACTTTTTTTATGGCCCCCAGGGCTCTAATAACAACAAGTATTGTTAGTCTCACATTTTCGTGATATTAATTTCCAGGTCTTTGTTTTACAAACTTTTTTACATATATATTTTTATTTAATGGAATGGTCATATATATTAATAGGCACCCTTTTCCCTCTCTGTCCTTAATAATTATGTCAGAGCGGTGTGTACTTGGAAATCCCATAATATTGCCACATCTTGTATTTCAGTCACAGGTTCTGGATGGTGTTCATACCAATATAGTGTTTGTGGTGAGCCATAGTGTATGCAGATTATTCAGTGGATGTACTGACACGTTCTATCGTGTCTAAGCCTGTATTCATTGGTACTAGAACAAAACATCCAGATTTAATGAGAGTGTCTGCTGCGCTGTCATAGAACCTGCTGTGGGATTGCCACCATTCTTGATAACGTGTGCTAGGTAGTTCTTGGTAGGAAGGCTCTGATCTTAGGCAGCGAAGATGAAGCCTTCTATTTCGGATTTTACTCCTGAATTTCATAGCCACTGATGAGTTCTAGTATTATCTACATCAGCATCTAGGGTTCAGAGTAGGTATTGGCCGTGATGGGATTTCTGTGACCAGTGTTCTTTTAACATTAATAATCCATCAAATTTTCTCAAGTCTCCAGCCTTCCTCTTCACACTCTCGCAGTTCACAGCGGCGCTGTGGTTTTAACTTTCACACCAGTTGCCTGGTAGATATCACTGAATGCTTGGTAACAATATGTCTCCTCAGGTTTCCAGTCCTCCTCTCATACCCACCTATCTCAGCCGTGGTGTGGTTTGTTTGTTCTCACCATACCTTTCTCCTGGCTGTTAGGCCGTTGCTAGAAACCGGGGGTCGTAGATTCCATATATCCAGTACTCTCCTCAGAATTCGTGCAGTTCCCAGCAGTGTTGTGGTCCCTCAGTTCTTCCAATCTCGCTTTCAGTGACTTTGGTACGGTTCCGAGTGCACCTACTATTACTGATACGACTCTAACTTTCTTGTTCTACACCTTCTTCAGCTTCCTTATATTTCCCTAGTTTTTCGTTCTCTTTCGTATTTACTCTGTGATCCAACGGTACAGACACATCTATTATTTGGTAGGTTCTCCTTCCTTTGCTCAAAACTATCAGGTTTAGTCTTCTCGCTTGGATGGGGTTGTCGGTTTGGATATCAAAGCCCCAGAACAATTACTCTGGGACTTTGACATCCAAACTGACCACTCACGGTCTAATCCCAGTCGTTTGCTCAGTTCCCACTATATCATTGCTACTACCCTATCGTGTCTGTTTTAATACTTTTTCGGGGCTTGTTGACAACATTTATAAGTTTTGTAGTTTACGGTTTCATCCCTTTCCATGCATTGGCGGCATTTGCTGTTTGATTGGGTTCGGTCGATTTTCGCCTTAATATAGTTTGCCCTGATGCATTTGTTTTGGGCTACCATGATGAGCGATTCTGTTTCTCTCTTCAGGTTTCCTTTGTATAGTCATATTCATGATCTGTCATCAGCAACATTATTATTTCAACGACGTGCATTTTCTCTCATTTCTGGGATAATTTGCTACATTTGCTTATTATGATTCGCATTTATTATATTGTGGTATTTTTGTATTCGCCTCAGGACATTAAACCTTGTGTATTTTAGTGTAGGATCGACTGTGGATAGTTGGTACATTCTGACTTGGATGGCTGTAACTCCCCAATACATTATTTAATTAAAACGCAAATATGACCACACGTTACTATGGAAGAGAGACTTCTTTGGATGGGTCATTCAAGTCCAAAACATTAGTTAAGTTCATTATGTTATCATTCAAATGTTCTAATCTGCTCCAACCGTGGGGGTAGTTGGCACAATCTGAATTTTTTTGTAAGAAGGTACAATTGTGATGGATGTATTGTTATAGGGGATATAAAATGTTCAACTACTCAAATATTGATAGACAATGTATTTGAGTAAAAAGAAAGATTATAAGAATAAGTCTTTCCTCATTGATTCATCATTGTTGATGATTTTTCTTTTCCTTTTTGTTTCCAGATCCTTTTTTCGCGTTCTTTTTTTTCTCTGAATACTTTTGGACCTGATTGAAATTTGTTTTGTCATTTGCAGTTTTTTTTCGTTTTTCTTCTGCGTCAATTGCATACAACTAAAGCGTATCAAATAGCCCCGCTTACAATGTACCCGTCAACCTCAAACACATGTTTTTTTAACATTCGACCCCAAGATACAATTCTGACAGAAGATACTTGAAATATAGAATATGTACTGTGTATATCATTTCTCATCAACATTGACTGTGCTATTATCAACAGCACATTACAGCATGAACCAGGCACTTTTTGCCAAAGTGAAAAGTAACTTACCAAGACGAAAACAGTTTTTCCAGTACAACTTTTCGTGCTTATATATCGAAAAATGTCCAGAATGTTTTCTGATAAAAAAAAAAAAAAGAAGCTTGCCAATGGTGCCATTAAGTGTCGGAAACAAAAATTGAGGCAAGTGATTTAAACAGCCCCTGTGTCACATTAGCCTTGATTTCCTATTAACAGAAACTATTTTAAGAAACCGAACTTGTGAAATAGCGAGCCTGTTAGATGTGTTGACCCTGACTGAAAGCATCAATTACCTTGATTTTCTGTACAAAAAAAAAAAAAAAAATTCATCAAACTGCATGGTTAGTTTTTGAGTTATATGATTCAGTGTGAACATACGAATAGAGTACTTGGCACACCCAGGCCCCCAGATGAACTATGAAAAGTCTTGGAAAAAGATTTTTGAAGATTTATCTCATGTTGCATCAGGCATACGAGGAGAATTCTGACACTGAAAAAGTACCTGCTGTCCGTGAAGTTTCCGAAGAAGGAATCTGTAAAAGTTCCAGACACATCATTTCAAAAGATGAACTGATGATGAATAGTTTTGCCGCCAAATATTTGCAGCGTCTGCCGATAGATGGAAAAGTGAAGCATGAGACAAGTCTTATCACCCAGCCGCCATTCTATCCGCATTTGGTTCCAGCTTTCTTTTTTTCTACAAAAATCTCAAATTCGCAATGATAAATCGAAGATTTCAGACGAAAAGAGATGAGGCCTGAACGTAATCCTTCAAAATGCATTCCAGACTTTGAAAAACGCTAAGAACAATGCATCGACATGACGTTGTATGGTAGAGTTATACATCTGTTTTGGAAAGAAAAAGTTCAGTTTCTTTTCGGACACACACACACATATATATATATATATATATATATATATATATATATATATATATATATATATATATATATGTATGTGTATATATATATATATATATATATACATATATATATATATATGTATATATATATATATATATATATATATATATATATATATATATATATATATATGATACGAGTGTATTCATTGAATTCTCAGAACTACATTTGAAAAGATTGAATAGTTTTGTCTGTTTTGTAATTAGAAATTACAAAAAAATCGATAAATCACATCGAAAACATAGTTTCAATGTTCGGCAACAGTACTCAGGAAAATCTTTCATCGCGTTCTCTTACAAGGACCCATGAATATATATGTATGCACGCATGCACAAAAAGATAGATTTATCCCTTCACCTCCTTTTCTATCGAGAAAAGTATTAATCAAGCCCGTGAGAGGAATTCTTTTAGTTTGGTTTGATAGTTGTTAACCACTGCAGATGGTGGGAGTTGGAGGTAGTTTCTCTTACGCGCACTTGAACAAGGATTGATATATTTCGGCGGGGATGTGTGGCTAATTGCGTGCGTGTATATATATATATATATATATATATATATATATATATATATATATATATATATATATATATATATATATATATATATATAAGAAAAATGGCATTTGTATATATAAATCAATTTGTTATGTTAGGTTTTGAAGTGCTGTCATTTATCAGCTCTTGCTAAACCCGTCGTAAATTTAAATTTGTTACATTTTATCAATTTACTTTCAAATATAATTTTGAAGTTGGAGGATAGGACAGAAATTGTCACAAGTAAGTGTAAGTAGAAAAATACACGAAGGCAGAAATCAAAAATCAAAATTCAGAGAATCATATATACACGATCATAGTTGGTCCGAGCACGTGTGCTATTCTGCTGCTAATTGTTTCGGCTTGTAAGCCTCTGAGGGGATTTCAGGGAAATCTACCTGGACATTTCCCGCGTGGATTCAGCACTACTGCGCAGTTTCTTCTTTTTTTTTCAAGAGTTTTTCGTTTCCTTTGTCGCCTTCCAGTGTTATCTGTCATTTCTCATCTCTAACTCTGTCGTGCACCTTGTACTCAACTGAAGCTGCCAAGGCAAACTGGTCGTTCTTGGAAAGGCCCCCAAAAGATCCGTCTGCAGCAAATGAGAGTAAATAATTGAAACAAGGACATTATGGATATCAGCTTCAAATTTAAATTTTTATCCTTTTTATTCATATGTATATGATTAATAATTGTATCATCCACAGACAGCTATTTCGTTGTATTAGAACTCTTCAGTGCGGCTATAGACTATCCAATATCCCTTCCAGTATTGCGACGTAGGATCGAGACCTTTGCTTCAGACCCAGAGGCAGATAATCTACCCTAGCCCTACGCGTATATGTATATCCCTGTCTTCATTCCAGAATATTTTCCTTATTTTTTCCATTCAAAGATAACACAGCCAAGATTCCTACCCCTCAAAGGAATATCAACCGAAAGGAATCTTCCAAAAGTTATTAAAAAAACTGGTCTAATTCGGCAGCTTTTCAGAATTAAAGAAAATGCTTTCTTTTAAATTCGTCTTTTGAATGAAAGGATCAAACGATTTGTCCGACAGACCAGAACACCATAATTGAAATCGTCGACAATTGGTTCCTTGGTTATGAGTTCACTCAGAAGATCTTTGTCAGATGTTTCTATTGAATTAACTTCTACATAAATGGTTCGGTATGTGACTAAAGATTCTTTCGCTTTCTTTTCCAGATTACAACAATTCGCTCGTATGTCATTTCATGTTTTCTGCAACCTCGAAAAAGTACAAAGACCGTCTGCTTCTCTTTTCTTATTTGAAAGCAAATTCTGTTTCTGAGATAGCCTTGTAACGACTTTTCATTCAAGTTCAGTTTTAATTCCTACTTATCTTGAATTTTTGGGTTGCATTGATTTCGATGTAAAATCGAATTAAACGAGCCATCTTGCACACAGCATAGTTCTGTAGGAGAAGACAGAAAATATTCCATCTTTTCAACTGAAAAAACCATTATCTCCCTAGATAAAACTCTCTTTTGTATACTTTTTCACTTTTCAAATTTAGCTCTTACAATCATTTCATGTATAGATGGAATTTCTGAATGGTTGTCTCCGATTTGAAACCGAATAAAAGTATGTGCTTGTTAGCCTTAGACAAAACATCATATAGGGAATAGTTCTTACTGTCTGATTTATTTACGCGTTGCTCGGACGCAAGATACGGACTTTGTTCACTACTTTGCGACGGGTAAGTTAATCGTAGCTGAAGTTGGCGTGAAAATCTAAGGATTGCCGTTCATGATCCTTACGGGCATGGTCTTTTTTTTTCGACGGTTGGAGTCTTCTCAACGATATCCCAAGCAACTGGTGGCAATGGTTGGTTGAAATGCTATCCATCCTAAGGACAAGAATCAAAAGAGTAAAACAATTGTTTGGGTGATTGCAGATTGATCAATCCGACCAATGAATTTTATTTCATTCCTATACAAGAAGACTATTTCCCAAACCAGAAAACGGAAACAAGGACAATCGCATCACTATGCGCACGTAAGAGAAACTACCTCCAACTTCCACCATCTGCAGTGGTTAACAACTATCAAACCAAACTAAAAGAATTCCCCTCACGGGCTTGATTAATACTTTTCTCGATAGACAAGGTGGTGAAGGGATAAATCTATCTTTTTATGCATACGTGCATACATATATACATTGGTCCATGTTAAAGAACGCGATCAAAGATTTTCCTGAGTGTTGATACCGAAAAATTCGACGTAGACTTGTCAGAACGTCCATCGTTCCGAAGCTTTTTGACCTGAGAATGTAGCCAGACAATAGGGCTAGGTTCGCTAGTCTCTGGACGTTATACACGTTCTTGTTGGATTATTGTGACGCCAGCAACAGCTGATGGAACTCAGCACGAGAGTGCGGTGGTTACGGAAAACAGATTGTGGGTCGCCCTTCAAGAATGAAATTAGGTCGTTTTCCATCAGCAGATGCCATTGTATCAGCAACCCTGTACTGTTACCCACTTAGAAATTGACCTGACTACAATTAACAAAATCCAAGGCTTCAAGGAAAGCTTGTTTCCATGAGTCTGATCGTCGTGATGATGGTTCTGAAGAAACATCTGTGACCGCTTTCTAGCAATGCTGTTCGGTTTTGGAATGTTGTTTTTGGATCTTGTTGGCAAATTGGTGGCTCATTTACATCAGACGTGATCAGTTTCTGACCCAAAATGCCACACATGTGTACGGCAATCGGTTCGAGTCCTCGTTCAAAGAATTATTCATCTCAGAGGTGTGAAATTTGCTCTCGAACCCTTCTTTCTCCTTGGTTAAAAGAATCAGTGGAATGGATGCAGCATCCAGCTTCATTATTTTGATCGTTATTTCTGTAATCATCCGACATGGTTTTATTTTTATGCACATCTGATTTCCTTGCTGACTTGTATTGTTTTGGAAACTTTCTGATTTATTTCATCAACTTTCCTTGGCCCTCTTTGAGAAATCTCAATCGGCTATCGATGAAGAGAGTGTGACAAAAAGTCGCTAAGGGTATAACACCCTTGTCACCGAGACAAATAATAGGCCTGGAGTGGTGGCAAAGAGGGATTCATTCTATAATCAGAACAATTTTGTTAAGTTTAATTTTGTGTTGGGGTTTCCTCCTCATATTTCCACTATTTTTAGGGGTGTCCTTATCTATGGTTATATCTAAACAAATTGAAATTGGGAGTTAATAAATAGATAGATATCCATAATTTTGTTGTTCACTTTCATGCTGTTGCAATCGATGGACAGCTGTTTTTTTTTTTTTGTGTTTTCATTTTGCTTTCAAATTCACCAAGAGTGCTGATTTTCATAATTATTTTTTTAATCAATTTTTAAGGTTTATTTATCCTTTTCCGTCTTGGCATGAATTGGGGTCAAGGACGTTATTTTCAACTGAGTCAGTGATTCTGGGTGGTGTGTATGATGAATTGATGTTTTCGTTGAATTTGATACCGGTGTCGGGTTTGTTTGTGTTACCTTGAGAGGGTTAGGGTTGGTGTCAGGGTTGGTGTCAGGGTTGGTTTTGTTTGGATTTTTAAGATTGGTGAATGGGTGTCCGTGTTTTGGTTGTTTTTTATGGTATGAATGGGGATGTGAGTGAATTCAAAGTAAGTTTGAAATTAGTAATCATTAATTAGTTAAGATTAGTGATGGGATTTTCGTAGAATATTTATCATGATTATTGTTGTTGGTGTTAGGAATATGTCTTGAAGGTAACATCATCTGCAATATACATTATAAGTAATTGTTCAGCATTGATTTATATATATGTATATATATATATATATATATATATATATATATATATATATATATAATACACACACACACACACATATATATATATATATATTTATATATATATATATATATATATATATATATATATATATATATATATATATATATATATATATACACGTGATCTAAACGTATAGGGATATTTAATGAATATCACATGCTTATTACTGCAGTGCAATATTTACAATTAATATAGATTCAGGTAGTTTAAAAGGAAGATAAGTGTAGGAACAAATTTATTGGTATTTTTTCGGGTGGTTTATATGAAGGATAGGAGTAGGAAAGAGTGAACTGGTATTTATTTGGGTGGTTTATATGAAATATATGTGTAGGATCAGATTCATTGGTATTCATTCGGATGGTTTACATGGAGGATAGGGAGAGGAACGAATTCATCAGTATTTATTCAGGTTGTTTATATGAAGGATAGGAGTAGGGTTGAATTTATCGATATTTATTCGTTCGTTGTTTTTTTAGAGTATGTGCGGGAATGAATGCGTGCTTTGATCTTTATTTTCTTCATTTTATATATTAACAAAGCGGTTTTGTATCAGACCGTCAATACTGGTGAATACAATGAGAATTGAATCCATTGGAAACGGCCAGCAAGTTTAGCTTGCCGTACCACGTACGTTACTATCTTTTTACCCCATTAAATCTAGAGAAAGACATTACGGATATATTTGGATTGAGATATTTTCTTCTTTCTGAAAAATACTTACTTTGTTCACCAGGAATCGTGCATAGACTAAAATGATGGACAGGGGGTATTCTTATGAGCCATATTTTTCACCCATGAGCCGAAGATTCAAGTGATATTGACAGCGAACTAACAAAATCACTCTGTTCGTTATTAAGGTACATAGATGAACTTTTACCCCAATTCTGACGTAAATTTTTTTTTTATATCAGGATAAATGATAATTTGTGTTTTGGAAGAAGTACTGAAAACCTTACTCACACCGTGGTTGGGGATGTTCGTAGGTAGGGGCACACACAAGCGCATTGGTATGTAACTACAACTGTTTGTACGTAAAAATGTGTTCGTGTGGTGACCGGTCAAAAAGCATCGGGACAAAAGGCATCAGTCAAAAGAACAACAATGTAGTACAGACTACTGCAAGTTACAATCTTGAAAGACATCAGTCAGAAGAACATCATTGTAGAACGAATATTTTCACTGAAAATTAAGTAAATTTATAAAATCACATTATGACTGTTATTCTTTACACTTAGATAATATCGAATTTGATTACTTGATTAGTACAAATTCATTTGAAATATTCGTACTACATTGTTATCGTTTTGACCGATGCCTTTTGACCGAACACGATTGTAACTTGCAGTAGTCCGTACTATACTGTTGTCCTTTTAATTGATGCTTTTTGGTTTGATGCCTCTTTCATCATCATCAGTCTTTTAGCGTCCGTCGTTGGACATAGACCTTCCCCAGGATTTGCCACACTTCTCTATCATGGGCGTCACGGAGCCAGTACTTCCTGAACTTGTCTAGCTCGTCTCTCCATCTAACATTTTGCCGGCCTCGGTTGCGCATGTGGTCCCGGGGAATCCATGTTGTGAGTCGCGATGTCCATCGATTGTCTGCCATTCTTGCAACATGGCCAGCCCACCGCCATTTGAGATTTTTTATGGATTCTATGATGTTTCTAACTCTTGTCTTTTCCCGGATGTACTGTGCTGTTTTGTGGTCTCTCCATGTGAGGCCCAGCATTATTCTTTCATGTGCACGTTGCATGGTTCTCAGTTTACGGGTCTGTCTCTTGGTCAAGTTCCATGTTTCAGCTCTATAAGTGACTATTGGGAGGATGCATTGGTTATACGGATTCAAATAAAAATACATATACATGCATTGAAAGAAAAAGAATGTTCTCCTATGTACAGGAAAAGGATGAAAATAGTTGATTAATGTCTTATTTTCATATCAATCAGCATGATATGCTTGGAAACAGAATTAATATTGAAAAATATCGAATTATTGATAAATTCTACGATGGTTCTCGATTGTTGAATGCAGATTCGCTACAAGTACGTCTTGGGAGTTACCAGAATTGTCTATGTTCCGAAGTTTTTATACACATTTACACAAGGCTGTATATACATTTACATATTAGTACTTCAAATAGAGAAATTTATAAGCAAAAACATCTTAGTTGCCGTTCTTGATATTCCCAAAACAAAATGGAGAAAAGCCCAACTAGATATTCAGCGGACCAACTTCGGCAGATAACAAATGTCTAATAAATCCTTGTCATGAACATACACTCTTGCCCTGACCCAGCGACCATGGACGCTCCCCTAAAATCAAGAGGTACGATAGTTCAACTTACTTATCAGCCAAACTGGGCCACATTTGCCTTGTTATTACTTCTTGTACGGTACAAGTTTGAAATCTTGTCCCCGGAAAAGGGTGTGGTGTTTCCCAGGTCTAAACACTATCATAGTGAGAAAAGTAAAACTTTAGACCATTGTATTTTGTTGAGGAAAGGTTTATCTTTATTCTCTAATATACAGGATGGGCGAGAGTCACAGGTCCGTATCACTTTCCCGAATCTCTTTTGACAGCTGACTAATTCGTCGCACCTTGATTGGCTACCTGATCATTTCCTTTAGTCATCGCGTTACCATGTGGTGAATTATCCAGAAACAAAAGGGGTCGATTTGAGGGCTCTCTTCAATATTCCATAATATTTCCAAAATCACCGGTTAACTCTTTATTTTCATAACAAGTGTGACGGGGTTATTTTTACGGGACTCTATTTCTACAATTTATGGGGAAAAAAATCTAGTGTAAACTTTGTACCATACATTTTATCTATGTACGATGAAGTTTAGTATTTAACATACATATATCAAAAGTATTATATAGTAGGCATAAACAATTTTTAACTATGAAAAATTATGATCGATATTATAACACGAGAACAGATAATGCGACAGAAATAATACAATCTTTATTTGGCTCAGTTGAGTTCACGTCTGAATTTTGATTTTAGGGAAACTGATGGAGTGGAAATTTGAATTTACTAAGGACACGAAACAAGTTTCAAACGAGTGTTACCTTAGGTTTTGCTGCTCTGCAGTATGTCAAATAAAATTTTCAATGTAATAAAACGCAATTTATAATTTTTTTGTCAGATCATATACGTCCATTTCTTAATACATAACTGTCGTGTTGAAAGAAACAGATAGAGCAGATATAGACAAAGAATAAACAAGATGAAGATTGGGAGTGAAATCAATTATTTTTGGCCTTTGCACTACCGTTTAGCTCAATAAGAAGAGCAACGCTCCGTTGGAGCGACTCCCCTATCGGTCGCAGGGTTCAATTCCTGCATCACTCATTTTATTTAATTGTTTATTCTATTTACGCTGTCTAAGCCAAGTGATATGTTAACCATGTGATGATGGGATATCATTTCAGATAAGAGTTCCTATATAATATGACGCAATTTATAATCATTCTGTCACATCATATATCCATTTCTAAACACACACACACATACACATGCACATGCACACACAGATATATATATATATGAGAGACAATCTAGCTAGAAAGATATGAAAGTGTGTGTGCACTGATTACTTAGATGAAATTGATTTAATTATCTCCCCGATCTCCGTTTGGATTCCATCAGAAATCAACATTCCTGATTCGATTCGTCAGATAATGCAACAAGCATTCCTTGAAAGACGGTTGTGTAATCTTGATAGAACATTTTGTCAATATTTGCAAAAAGGCTTTGGAAGCAGCTCCACAGCCGTTCGCATTCATACCAAACAAATGGTGATTGTGTGATGGTTTGATTGATTCCAATTCCCAAATTTGTTTCAAGATATTTCTGACTGTGAAATACCAAAATCGAAAGCTCATCCTCGATAAAGATTTCGAGTCAATTCGAAAGATGATGTTTCCTCAGCTTCTTCTGTTGATGGACGACCAGAAAGTTTGGGTTCGATAGAACATCTGTTCCATAATATTTTGAGAAATATCATTGAATGCCTCCGAAATGTTGTTCTCGTGTGCCTCTCAGAAATTGTTCTTCCATTTGCCGAATCATCAAACAAACATTTGTTATAAGAATCTGATCAACTGAAGAAATGAGATTAATAGGAAAAGGGAATCGGAAATATATTATTCTGTTCCGGGATTTCGTCGGAAAAAAAGAGAGAAACAAAACAATAAGTTCTCTCCTGTATACATTGCACGTGCGTGCGTACAAGCACATGCCCAATGTATGAGGGTCGTACAAGAGGCACAAGGCCTTCAAATTGCAAGCTCAGAAATGATTTAACTCACTAAACGCACGATAGACTGTGAGACTAGATTGCTAACCATTGATACTCGACAGTTACCAAAATGGATATTAGTTTTTTTTATTTCTAAAAGGATTTTTGAGTGTCATGGTTCTTTATCTATAATTTTCTACTTTTGTTCTTGTAGTGATGCATTTTGTTGAAGATATATTTGCATAAAAAGAATACCATAGTGGTAATACTTTTAGACACAACAGAATTTTCTTCTCAGTTTTCTTCTAAGGTGAGGCGCTTAGAATTTGCTGCATCCAATATAGGCATCAGATTAGGATACCGTTGAAAATAGCTTAATTAATGCACCTATATATATATATATATATATATATATATATATATATATATATATATATATATATATATATATATACCAATAATTATTGTGTCATCAACAGACAGCTGCACCGATGTATTACATCTTTTCAGTGTGGCTATAGACTTTCCATTATCCCATCCAGTACCAGGATTTGAAACTTTCGCTTCAGACCCGGAAACCGACATCTTACCTTTGAGCTACGGATCTGGACGGTCAGTAAGGCTGAATTTAAGTGATATATTTATTTACACATACATTTTCCATCTACCAGAGTGCTTTATTCCCATATATATATATATATATATATATATATATATATATATATATATATATATATATATATATATATATATATATATATATATATATATATATATATATATATATATATATATATGTGTGTGTGTGTGTGTGTGTGTGTGAAATAAAGATATATACAGTAAATTCTATATATTTGTTCTTAATTTCTTCATTATTTAAGAGGGTCCATTACTTCATGCAACCAGAAATAAAAGTTTATTTAGAAAATCTTATTTAGTGAGACAACAGTTAACTATTGTATATATTGTGTTACAATTGTAACATTACACGGTGAATGTATCATTTGACCTGAACAATGGAAATAGAATAAATAATTAAAGATTGCTCTTACCAATTCCCAGCAGCAGATCCACTTTCTTCAATTGATCATCCTATTTATGTTGTCTAGGCCAAATGATACATTCACTGCGTAGTAACAAAAGATCATTTCAGATAGAGTTTCAAAAATGATGTAAGCGATTAATAATCATTTCTGTCGGATTAGATATGCATTTTTTTAGTAATACACACACACACACACACATACACACACACACACACATATATATATATATATATATATATATATATATATATATATATGTATATATATATATATATATATATATATATATATATATATATATATATATGTGTGTGTGTGTATATATATATATATATATATATATATATATATATATATAGTCTGGCTGGCTGGCTATCAACGTATGTATTGCATGTACAGGTCGTACCAATGGAACTAGAAGGCTGAAAAATTTATTCCTAATCATGAATAGGAAAAACAAATTGTTTATCCAGAATAAATCCCTGAAATAAGTTTTAGAATGCTCAATTCACGCTCTTGTTTTAATTGAAAATTTAACTTTTGTATTTGAAGCGAGAGAAATAATATTTATTGATCATCCTTTCTTCCAATTTCTAAATTAATCGACCCACATGGCATACTGACATTGGTCACATGACAGTTTCCATTGAGTGACTCACCAGACCATCTTATATCCTTTAGAGTTTTATTCCCATCAAAAGTTTAAAGGTAACAATTTAATTTTTTTTTATCAATTTGTGGCTATTTTCTTAATTTTCATTTCTGATTGCTTTGGATTCGTAATGAATTGTTTTTCGTTGACATTATCAATGATTCAGTTTTCTTTTGAAAGCTCCCTATTTATAAATATACCTTTTATGTAAACTCCTTCTTTCCAACAGTTGGTAATCATTTTCTCTCCATCGTTTTTTTTTTTTTTTCAAATTTTCCAATAGTCGAAAAATGTCGGCAATATTAATATGATTTTGCCATTGCATTATTGTCTGAAGAAATATGAAAAACTTCATGTTGCTCTTCATTCCCTTGTTTATGTTCAACCAAAATTAACCCAGAACTTTTTACACATTTGCTAAAAAAGTCATATGTTAATGAAAATATAGACCATAGCGAAGCGTATTATGTAGGTAAATTCTCAATTGAGGTTGGCAGTTTCTTATGTTGGTTATGAATTGATACAACATTATATATATATATATATATATATATATATATATATATATATATATATATATATATATATACATATATATAAATATATATATATGAATATATATATATATTTATATATATATATATACATATATATATATATATATACATACATACACACACACACACAGACACACACACACACATATATATATATATATATATATATATATATATATATATATATATATGTATATATAAATATATATATATATATAAATTCTCAATTTAGGTCGGCAGTTTCTTATGTTGGTTATGAATTCATACAACATTATATATATATATATATATATACATATATATATATATATACATATATATATATATATATATATATATATATATATACATATATATATACATATACATATATATATACATATATACATATACATATATAAACATATATATATATATATACATATATATATATAAATATATATATATATATATATTCATATACATATATGTATATATATATATATGTATATGTGTGTGTGTGTGTCTGTGCGTGTATATGTATATGTACGTGCGTTCTTGTCAGTGATACTGCATTCTCGAACTAGAAATATCCTCAGAGAAACACAACAGGGAATACGTGGTTGAAACGTAGTGAACTAATGAACGTATAAACAAGGGAAATAGTCCGATCATATCATACACAATGAATATACTTATAATTAGATTTTTTGTAAGTCAATCAAAAATATCATACGTCTAAAAATCATGATAACGATTATCAAAAGACTTAGTCGTGAGATAATCCAAATAGCGACTGCATGTTGCCAATTTCGACTAAGATGAGTCCAGATGTTAGATATTGCTATTTCGATTTTAAAGAAATGTTCCAATATTTTCGATTATTATTAATTCATATCACTACTTATTAATGCTCATTTTATTATCTTTTATCATTCATTCGAATGCGAGTGATGATAATAATTATTTGTCCTTCTGTGAATTGAACTCTATTCTTGATATGTAGACTTCCTAATTCTTTTTTGCCTGAGAGGTTATTGACTTTCAATATTAAACTAAAATGACATTTAATTTGATTTTCATGATAACAGAAATTAACGAACTGACCTCTTCATATCAATTGATATTTACGTCAGGGAGAAAAGAGTTATATGTTTTATACCACCATTTTGGGGACACTAAAAGGAATCCCTAATATTTCATAGGGATGACAAGACGACTGATGATCCTCACCACCATTTTATTGACATTTAACCTTCTTTCTAAAGGGATAAGCATTTTTCATTTGGCCAATTTGTTGGATCATTATTTTATGATGACATTCCATCCGAAAAAAATTACTTCTGAACAAGGATAATATATTTTGACACTCGTTTTCTATACCTACGGCCTTTTCACTATTCATTATATTCTGTTCAAGTCTCTGCAACCGTCCAGTCATTTGCAGAATAGCTTATACGACAATATCTCACATGAACTTCCCTAGCTATCTATCTATCCATCTATCTATCTCAATCAGTTCATATCTATCTATCTATCTATCTATCTATCTATCTATCTATCTATCTATCTATCTATCTATCTATCTATCTATCTCAGTCTGTTCGTTCTTATCTGCTGGTATATTGCACTGCTTTCGTTCGCTGTTTTCAGTTTGTGTATTCATTGAAAGTCGGATCTTTCATCCCTTTCAATAACAAACTGACATATATATATATATATATATATATATATATATATATATATATATATACACACACACACACACACACATACACACACACACACGTATATATATATATATATATATATGTATGTGTGTGTGTATGTGCGTGTGTGTTTGCTGTGTGGATGTGATACAAACATCACCTGACCCCACAGACACTTCTCATTTCAGACTAAACCTGACTCTCACCTTCATAGATAAGAACACCCCTCTGGCTCCTACTCTGACAGAAATCTCCTTACCTCATTCCTCAAATCTGAAACATGTAAGAAACACACAGTCTTCTCCGCAACCACTGCAAGTTTCTCTGGAAAAGGTGGTTGGCAACCATCGGAGTTATCATTGAGAAATTGATATATGATCAGGTTATATATATATATATATATATATATATATATATATATATATAGAGAGAGAGAGAGAGAGAGAGAGTAGCTAGAGCACCCACCTATGCCTCGTAAAATAACGCTTTCAGACAAGGAGGGAGAAAATTCACCCTTATCTTTTGACCTTAAAGGAGGGGGGTCGAAATATCCCTTCACTTTTGACCCATCGAAGGGTGAGAAAGTTCCATTTCATTTTCAACCCTTTGAAGAAAAAAATTTCCCTTTACTTTTGACACTTCGAAATGGTGAAAGGTTTCCTTACACTTTTGATTCTTTAAAGGGGAGAAAAGTCTCCCTCTATTTTGACCTGCTATAATATAGGAAAAAAATATTCGTCCACTTTTGACTCCTTCTTGACACTTTTGGGGAAAAGGTATCCCTTCACTTTTGACCTTATAAAGACAAGAACAGAATTCCTTTCATTTTTGACCCTTCAAAGGAGAGAAACACCTCCCTTTACTTTTTGACTCTCTTAATCAACCATATATAAACATGAAATAAGAAGGTTTTATACCTATACATGCATATTGAACAGAAAGGCTCGACTTTAGCATTACCATTCGATTGTATATTGAACACTCCGTCTAAAACCCTTTCAAACAATTTCCAAACAATTTTTTATTCATCTGAAAACCTTTCTCTAGGACCATTCAGTACAAAAGCCAAATTTGGTTTTACACAAACACATACAAACATGCATATATATATATATATATATATATATATATATATATATATATATATATATATATATATATATGTGTGTGTGTGTGTGTGTGTGTGTGTGTGTGTATGTGTGTGGGGGTGTGGGGGTGTGCGTGTGTGTGCATTAGTGTGTAAACCTCCAATCCAATGAAAAAAGCAGAAATATGTCTAAATTCAATGTTACTTGTGCCTAGCAGAAAAATTCAAAATAGTTATACACAAAAGTAGAAATAAGCTATTACATTCTAGATCAGTATAAGGTGTGAAATGTGGGCAAAAACAAAAGATATACGTGTGTGGGTATGCGAGGGAGAGAAAGTGAAACCATATACAGGTGGTTTAAATTTTATCTATAAATATGGATGAACTTACATGTACTAATACCCATGAATAGCTGTCTATTACAATCTCTCCTACATATTTGTTTTATTTATCTACCAACCTTCTTATCTATCGCTGTTCATTGGCATGTATCCACCCCTCTCTTTACGTATATATATGTGTGAGTATGTGTGTGCCAACAGACACATGTGTGTATCCAATTCTATATGTTAGTATCCATCTCAATCTCTCTGCATTTAATCTATATGATCGGTTCTGATGAAAAAATGAATTCCTGGATCCGCTCCAAATTTCAATTGCTTCTTCTGTACCCTCATGACCCATCCTCCTGCAGATTTAATTGATATATATATATCGGAAACTTTTGGGGATATCGTATGGATAGACACAAATGTGGAAGGGCAGAGTGAGAAACATATACATATACCTCTCCAACTTGGTTGGCATGAATAAATAACAAAGATGTTGATTTTGGAACTTGTCTGAATAATTCATTGAATGATATCAATTTCGTGTATTTTACACTCGGAAGGATCACCCTGCTCCTCACTCTGCTTAAATGACATGATTTTGTGAGAATAGTAAACAGAATAGCGGAGATTCGGAAAAACTTGCTGTCACTTGATCCTCAGCAATGAACACTACTGGAATGAAGATCAAACCGTCAGGATTATAAGTTTCATCTCCAAATTTATTAAAATCATAAAAATTTTGATGACAGTGATAATTAGTGATAGGCCCATCACCATCATCTCAGTTATATAGTCTCAGCTCTTTCCTTGTAAGAAGTCACGATTTTTAGAGGAACGGAATCGAACCCAAAGATCCTTGGAACCATGCAACGTGAAGAAGAGAGGGAGGGACATGCTGAACATCACATGGAGAGATCACAAGATGGCACATTATACTAGGGAAAAACAGGAGTCAGAGATGTAAAATCCATCAAAAAAATCAAATGACAATTAGCAGGCCATATTGCAAGTATGTCAGACAACCGCTGGACATATAGGTACTGCGTAGCCCACGGTAAAGAGGCCCAGCAAATCTTGAAGAAAGCCATCGCCCAATGACGGATATAAAAAAAGCTGTTGTTGGCGAAGAATGAAGAGATCATCTTTTACTCAATCGATGCTTCCATCCATTCCACTCTACTAAACTATGTTCTTCGTTGTTGCACTAATTTTTGCATTTAATATTCTTATAGGAATCTAATGACTCCATTAATGTAATTCTATGCTAGCGTGGATCTAATGACCAAATAACTAGCTTTTCATATCTGTCAGTTTGTATTAATTTGCCTGCTTCCCCGAGAGAAGGACGATGAGAGATAATCTGTCTCATGACCTTTAGGGGAGATGTGTTCTTCAAGGACTATTCTCCGCCAGACGTGTAAAGAATTGGTGGTGCGGCACCTCCACAACGCCAATAATCATTCTGTTGGCATTTTCCCAGGGTTTTGGTTTGATCTGACTGTTTTTTTCCAATTCAGCCGATGAAAAATCTAATGATTAATTTGGTGGTCAATCTTGACTAATAATTTGTTCAGGGGTCTTTTAGTATTCAGTTGTTTTATTTGATTAATAGGTTTCAGGTCAGTATACATCCAACCAGAAGATTAGCTATCACTCTAAGAACCATTCAATGTGCATAAGGAATGGTCTTGCTTAACATCAACGATAAAGGCATGTTGTATGACAAGAAGAGGTCTGGCGATTCTTGAGGAAGGCCAATGACTAAGGACAGACGTTAAAAGCCTTCTGCTGCGGCTGATTGGGCTTTCAATTAGTTTACATCGAACCAAACCAACAGATTAGCTCAGATATATTTGCAATATTTCAATTTAAAAAATTCAATCTAATATACAATGAAAAAAAAAGGCCGATTTTAGCTATTTCAAAGAGCTTCAATTATTAATAGCAAACCATATATAGCAACACTGGTTTATCCCCAGCTGCATCAATTCAGCCAGCATATCCACAGCGTCGGCAAATTAAAGGACAGCACGCTCGTTTGGTCAGCAAATTAGGACCCTGCACTCCCACCTCTCACTTGCTCAGTCAGTCCAGAGCGAATGATTTCCATCTTCTTTCTTCTCATTAGCCCTCGTTGTTTTCTTTTTTTCTACTTACGATTACTCACTTTTTGTTTTTTTTACCGATTTCAGCATTCACGATTTATCTCAGTCCAACTGACAGAGCATAACCATTGAGTTAAACAGCTGCCGGTATTGTAAAGGTTCAAGTAACTGTTTCAACTCCAAATGCTCATTTAGCTCATTCACGGTCTTTATCTGCTCTATTTGTTTTATTGCTATGCAACAATTATATTATTAAGAAATTAACACAGGTTCAATTCCTGCTGCAGCCTCATTTTTTCAATTGTTCATTTCATTTACGTTGTCCAGGCCAAATGATAAATATTATAATCATTCTGTCGTATCAGATATCCATTTTCTAATAACACACACGCACACACTTATATATATGTATATACATTTGTGTGTTATTAATATATTTATAAGGTAATGACGGGAAATCATCTCAAATAAGTTTTTATACAATATAGCACAATGCATGGTCATTCTATCGGATCATACATATCTATTTCTTAATATATATATATATATATATATATATAGAGAGAGAGAGAGAGAGGGAGAGAGAGAGAGTAAAAAAATTGTAAAATTTAAACAATAGATTTGTTAAAAAAAATGTCATTTCAGTCTATAAATTCCAAACAAAATGCTATTTACGTTAGATATGTATATAAGTTTTTCAGCTTTGATCACTAAACAGTAAAAAATCTTTGAAGAAATTATGCCACTTCTGACACCTATTTCCTAATATCTTTCAACGCAATTTATGTTTTGTTATTTCTTTCAGTGTTCTATGGTTCATTGTATAAATTATCTCTTGTTGAGATCATCAATTGTTTACCTTGTAACTGTTTCGGGGATTTAAAAAAAAACAGTTGTATTAACATGGCACCCCAGCAGTGTTGATCAAACATCTCCCTTTCTTACTATTTAGTTTATGCTGCACATGTAGTGAGTTATTCTATTTGAGGTTTTAAGTATATTGTATAATGATATCATTCCATACAACATATCTTTTTTTTTTTTGAAACAGGGTTTACTCACATCAGTTATTCAAAAATCGTATTTAATGATGAAGGATCAGTGAGTATAGACGCGATTTGCTGTTCGTGTCATTTCTACTGAGTGTTAACCCATGTGAATATAAAATCTGTTGAGTAGGTATTAATTTCAGACTGTATACAAACCATCGTTAAAAATACTAAAAAAATGTCTTTGAGTCGATTCTCTACCCAACATAATCAACCAAAAAAATTTGGCAATTTTTCCCTTAACATTGGAGGCAATTCTTCTTCGCCGTATACCATCAAGCTTCCACCGAATGTTTTTCGAAGACTTTTTATTATTAAATGAAATATCTCCGTGTACATGGTTGGAACGAAACGAAACCATTCTCCATTAATGTACTTGGAAAATTTGTTACATGGCATTCTATGTTCGATCTCCTGCCCTTCCCCACTTCCTACTAGTCAGACAAATGGAGCAAATGTTTTCCCCTTTCCCTGGTTCCACTCAATACAATAATCTTTCGTACCGACAAAGACTAAATCCACCTCATTTGGTTACCTGATTGCCCTAATATTACTACAAACTGATCTATCTTTGTATACTTATTCATCAATTCTATTTGTCATACTCTTGTTAATATAGTCTTAAATTCTCGTTATTTCTTCACTAGGGTCAGGCTGATAAGTTTTAAAGAGATCAGCAAGGTTTGATTATGGCTTTATTAAATTGCCCCCAAATCTCTCTAATTTAACTTGACCATTCTTACAACTAAAGAAACAATTTTCTGTATAAGACTTACAAATCTTTGCGATTCTCAAATATTCTGATAATATTGTTCCGTAAAATAGATAATCTGGTATACTACTTGTTTTAAAAGGCATTCCCACGATACGGAACGGGAAACTTTCTCGTTAATCAAAAATTTGAAGATGAGAATTCCATCCTCGATTTTAATGCCCAACTCTAGGAACGTTGCTTGCATTCCGTTATGATCACATTTTAATTCAAGATCCTGAGGGGATGAATAACTACACAATTTTCCTAATTCTCCTCGACCATTAAAAGAACATAAGTCATCAATAAAACGGGTACAACCTAAAAATGAACGTACCCACTTTATATTAGTTTCAATCAGAGATGACATGAACGTATATTCGTGTCTATGTAAATACAAATTAGCCTTGTAGGTGGCAGGATCAATTCCCATTGGGTTACCTATGATCTAATGAAATATTTTATTTCCCATTTTGAAGTAACATTCCCCAATGAGATGACCAACAACCGCTTTGAGGGTAGAGCATGTAAAGCAAATCATGCCTTTTTTTGTTTCACACCAGAAAACATTGGAGTTAGTAAACCTAATATATTGACTATTTCCTCCGGCAAATGCCGAGTCTCTCATTTTATCTAATTTTTTTATTAAGATCTTACTTGAGCATTTTTGTATAAAGATTACTATAATCATAAGCTATGATAGATTTAGCCCTCTTATGAGTTTTTATAATATCCAAATTTCCTTTAATGGGCGTGGAATTATTTACTACCCAGAAGAGATTTATATTACAATAGAATTTACTTTTATTAAGAAATTTCTATCTTTGATTGTATAACAAATCGAAAACATTGGAAACAACTTTACCAAGAGGTTTACTGCTCCAAACTCTATAAGCTACAATAGAGCGAACCCCAAATCCGAGAAAAGACAAGACTTAGGGACATCATAGAATCCATTAAAAATCTCAAATGGCGGTGGGCTGGCCATGTTGCAAGAATGGCAGACAATCGATGGACATCGCGACTCACAACATGGATCCCCCGAGACCACATACGCAACCGAGGCCGACAAAGTGTTAGATGGAGAGACGATCTAGACAAGTTCAGGAAATACTGGCTCCGTGACGCCCATGATAGGGAAGTGTGGCAAATCCTGGGGAAGGTCTATGTCCAATGACGGACGCTAAAAGACTGGTGATGATGATGATGATGAAGGTATCCAATACATAATTGGCATCTTTTGTAGTTTTCCATCTATTTCAAGTCCTAGCTTTTTACATAATACTATGTTATTAAAATAAAATATTGTCTGGTTCACAAGTAGATACTTTATACATGTATATATATGTGTGTATGTATGTATATTCTGAGCATGAGACAAGTTCGAAGGATTTTGTGAATAAACACAGAATTTGCCAGGAAAAGAAACAGTTGTTTTGTTTCTGTTTTTATTTTTTATTTTTTAGCTCTAATTAAACTTTCCCGAATGGTAAAATATGTAGATGGATAGATCGAAGAATATAAGTAGAGATGAACAGGTGTAAAAATAATAGAAGTTGATACCTGCAGTAAGCGTCATTCCCCAGAGGAGACGGAATGTGTGGAAAGTAATGTTTTTTTTGTCAAGTGTCATTTTGCACATTTGACATGATACAATCTTTTTACTTTCAAGTTAACAACATGGGAAAACCTACTTTTAACATGTGAATTACATTTTGCATTTCTGTTCATAATGCAGATGTTGAGAGGCTTTTTCTTTCGCTGATAATTTTTTGGTGAACAAATGAGTCGGATGCAAGATTATTTTAATGTTTTCTTTCGAAATAAAAGTTCTTGTCCTCTATCTCAATTGATTTCAGAATAGATTGGCCACCTTTTTTGGCATCTGGTAACTCTACACATAACAAACATTTCGGCACCCGTTAATGTATCTCTTCATGAAGATATGTATAGAAACCAATGGAGAGATGCAGACACATATGTGTTGCTATCAATCTACCTGTGAATATGTTTATGGAGATATGAATTCGTTTGCTAGCCTTTCACTTAATACCATCTTCGTAAAAGACGATGTTTAGTAGAGTGCTCATTAGAAGATGTTTATCCGAGCACCCATTCGACTTTGCAAGGTTCGAGGCTAAATAGAGTATGTGGAAGCGTAGAAATATTTAATAGAACGAGAAAAATCCCACATAATCCATAAAACCTTTTTTAAAAGATGTCTTGTGGAGTGCTCATGCAAATTTGTCAAGTCTTAGATCAACTAGTCTGTGTCCGGTAGCGTTGAAAGAATATTTAAAATTTGTTATTTTATTCATAAAAAAACCTTAACGAAGATTTCCAAAAATGAGAAAAAGTTTTTTGATACTTCGAGGAGTACTCATGCGGAATTGCAAGGATCTAGGCCAAATGATTTGTCTGGTAGCGCTGGAACATAATAAGATCAATTCTCAAGATCTAAAATGAAGATGAGATTTTCCTAAGATAGTATTTCTTTTACGTAATAAAACTCTTGTTAATTTGTCAGTTGTGGCCCACTAATTCTATTAGTTCTCTTGGGTGTGACAATCGTTATGCCCATCTCTACAACAGAGTCGTCAGATTACTGGAGACGTTTCTGGCCAAAAACACCTTTAAAAAAAGTGCTGAATGCCTTGTGTTATTTATTTCATTATTCTTCAATTGCATTATACGACCTATCGTAAATGATTAGCATTTTATAATACGACTATTTAACTTCACCTTCTTTTCTCAGATGTGTTTTTATTGCAACTTTACCGTGACGGCCTGGATATTGAAGTTGCAATTATAAAAAGCACCTGAAAAAAAGATGCCTGAAAAAAATAATATTGTTTATAAAAACACTGTAATACTGAAGTCGACACTAGAAATAACAATTCATTAAAAATATTACTGCATCAAAGTTAAATAGGACAAAAATTTGTAATAGGCTAAACCAAGACGCCCATGAACAAATACTTCCTCGAAAGGGTCAGATTTGTCAAATTTGGCCCGAAAATGGCTAAAATGGCCACACCACGCTCGAACAACCTTTCTTTTTTACACACAACTCATCCATTGTCGTCATATCCCCATCCTTTTCAGTCTTCGTGGAGTCGAGCCTGGCCAGCCGTGGACAACCACCAGAACTAAAGCGGATGAGTGGTACAGTGACTCAACGTCATTTGATCTGTGCATTTTATGTTGATTCACAAGATATCCCTTCAACTTTGGGCGAGGAGCGTGGTGGATAAAGCGAAATAATGATGATAAGTCTATGAAATAACATCTGCTAAAAAGGACATAGAGACAGAATGCGACACTAAAAAACACCGGCGATACTGCGTCTCTTTCAGCTGAATCAATTAGAACGTTTTGTGCGTCGCGAGTTTATGATTCACTCAACCGATATAGATGCAATACCATCCGCGTTTTAACGTTGAATTCGATCCAAGTGTCCTACTTGTACATAATTACCATCTAGAGCTTAGTTCAACATAAGGCTGCAACAATATACACACGAATTGAGAGTCGAGCTCTGTATACTATCGGATAGAATGAACAATAATGTTAATACTACGTAAAATATCAAAGATTGTAAAACGTGTCATCTTCACACGATGCCGGTTCATAGGCCGAAATAAACCAAATTGATTATATGTTAATATATCAAATATTCCATCGCGTTTCCACTCTTTCCAAATTGGCGTCGAAACATGTTGCATAAGAAGACTTTCTATAGAAAGGTAAATACAGATGGTGTCGAGGTTAACCTCTTCTGATTAATCCTTTTCAAGGACTACGAGACCACTATGTGATCCCTTCCTTAGGTGATGACATTACCACTGAGTGACCACCTGAAATGTCTTCCAACTACTCGGTATTGCAATAAGGAGTGTGTTGTTCTATCATTGAAATGAGGGATGATCTTTGCTCCGTTCATTCTTTTCCTTCTGTTTTAGTTATCAAAGGCGTCTACATGAATACATACATAAAGGTGTAGTTAGAATGTCGTTGGAGACTGCTTACCATTAGGGCCCTTGGTAAAAGTATGAATCTCTTTTGATTCTTCGCTCCATCGCCAGTCTTTCGGCCATATTTTGATTTTGGATAGAGGATGGATACCGTCAAGTACTCCCCCAACCCACTTGAATGTCATAAACGATAGGATATCAGAACCTTACAGGCGAGACCAACATTTTACCAAGATAACTTCCTCTGATTTTCAGATTTGATTTGATTTTTCTGTTGAAAGAGATTCGATTGTATAAGTAACCATAAGATATAAAATAAATGTTAGGATATGGACACCAATAAAATGAAAGCGATAGCCTACGCCCATTATTTTTAAAAACTGCAACGCTTATCATTTGCAATTAAAACCCATGATTGTATCCTATCAGCCCGACCTCCCACCGTGTCTCATTTATCAGTTACTGTTACAAATTACCGAGAAGAAATTACGATGAATCATTATCACTTCCTGACCATGACTGTCGCTGAGAGGGAAAGTTCCCCTCGGCTGTTTTTCATTGTTGTAATTAAATGGTTGAAAAACAAATTGGCTGCCATAATGATAAGGACATTTTAGTCTTTTCTGCATAAATGTAGAGTGAGTACATAGTCAAAAGTCAAGGTTCGGAATAAGCGAAATTTTACTAATATTGAATCTAATTGTGATTACTGTCTTTTTCTGTTTGGCTGTGTTGCAAATCTCCCTACTTACACCGGTAATATTTTCGCGCTGGATGTGTCAACGTATCCGATAAATATTCAACGAGGCTTGCTCTGGGTATGGTTGATGTTCTCTAAAAACGACCGTGGTAGCAGTCATCAAAAGCAATCTTGGAAAAGGTAGGGGCTTCAAAACTATAAAGAAAATCTCTCCCTACAGAAAGAAACAAATAACCTCGAAGAAAATGGAGATTTAACAACGGATAGAGACCGAATTGTCGAACGCACTCATTCTATGAAAACCCCTATTCCTCCGAAAAAGGTACTCAGAACAACGAACAAGACATACAAGTCACGGGCAAACAGGAGATTTCCCAGAGGTTAAGCAAGCTACCAAACAGAAAAATGAAAGGCTTCAGGACCAGATAACATTACCATCGACCTACTCAAAAATGCAGATAAAATAATCACTAGGGGACTAGACATTTTATTCAACTTACGCCCCAAACAGGGTAATGTCCCAGAAGATTGGAACTCGGCAATCAAAATGATGTTAGATAAAAAAAGGGAAACCAAAAGATCTAAACAACTCTTGGCCCATAACTTGCATTTGCAACCTATAAGTGATCATCAACCAAATTACCAAAACACTAGATAAAAACCAACCACGGGAACAAGCTGGCTTTAGGAGAAGCTGCTCAATAATTTCCATTCGGTAATCAGATAAATATAAAAGCAGCAGAATATAAAATACCACTCGTTGTAGCATTTGTTAATTTCAAGAAAGCCTTCGACTCAGTGGAAATCCCCAAGGTCATAGAAGCTATCATACAAAAAGGTATAGAACCTGTACATGTCAGAGTCTTCCAACATGTCATCAGGCATAACAGTTCCTTCATAAGACTACGTGGACTCTGAACACTTTCATCTAGGGAAAGGGGTGAGAAAAGTTGATACTAGCACACCCAAACTTTTCACAGCCTTGAAATGCTCTTCCAAAACCTGGATTGGCAAAATAAAAGAATCAGAATAGACAGCGAATACCTAAGCAACCTTGGATTTTCTGACGACATAGTCTTTTTGCTGGAAATATTCATGATCTTCGAATAAGGCCAGAAGGACTGAAGGAAGAGAGCGAAAAAGTTAGTCTTTACATGAAATTCAGCAAATCAAATGTCACGTACAACAACCACACTGGGGGTAGAGATACAACAAGCAGTATAAAAAAAACTCAGAGCTTAAAACAATAAATCACTACATCTACCTTGGACAACAAATCTCCATGAAACCCTCAATAGAAGTAAAAATACGGCAAGCTTTCGATAGAACTAGCTCAATCAAGAAAATCCTATAAATCCAGAAAAGGTTATACAACCAATGGATCTTCCCGGTAATCACCAAAGGAGCTAAAACATAGAACCTAACCAAAAGATCAACACTCAAACTGAAAATCATGCTAAACATCACGTGGAGAGCGCAGTATATTAGAGAAAAAAACGGGAATAAATGATACAGAATCCATTAGAAAACTTAGATGGGCTTGTCATATTGCAAATATGGCACACAACAAAATTACGACTTATAACGTGGATTACCAGACATCATATGCAAAACTGTGGTCTACAGAATATAAGATGGTGTGACGATCTAGACAGAAAGTACTGGATCTGCGATGCCCTCAATAGAGAGGTCTGGCGAATATTCAGGAGGGTCTATATCCAACGGCCGACGCTAAAAGACTGCTGCTAATGATGACTGATTGTATTGCCGTTAACCACTCTCCGGTAACTTTGCAACGGATATGTCAAACATGACTGTCTTTCTTTTAACTGCACTTCATTTGCCGATCTCAGACGATTAAATATCCTCATTTGAATAAACCAAATTCACTAAACAGTATCCTTATCATTCGACTATCAAAAATATTTATAAAAATAGCGAAATATCAAAAAGGTTAAAATCGCTCACTTGCTCTCAGGGACCTCTTTTTTTAATTTAAGCTAACTGTTTGGTTGAATATTTCCGAAAAAAGATCAAAGCCCATTTCACAACCGAAGTTATCTACACGATGGTCAAAAAGCCTTTGGCAACATTGATTTTATTGTGTTCTCAGCGCCAAATTAGATTACATCTGTAATAAATATTTCGGTTCCGATTGTTCTGATAAATTGCAAACTCGTAATAAAGGCGTTTCTTGTTGGGTTTTTTGCAGGAGCAGCTTCTCGTGTATCGTCTGCAGTTGTATGAGACAGCAATTCAACACAAGATGTTTCCATTTGGTGGAGAGGTAGATCTATTTGGTAATGTCTTCCCATCGGTTGGTCTACCTATCTCAAGAAATATTTCGATGAATTTCAATAAAATTTAGGGGGGGGATTAAATTTTGAGGTGGGGGGTCGAGGAATTGGTTTTGATTGAGAAAGATTTTTTCCTTTTCTCTTTTCCATAAGTTTATGTATTCGCTCCTGTCTGTCTACACACTATCTCCAAAAATAATCAATTAATTTCAATGGAATTTTATGTAAAAAGTGATTCAATTTAGTGGCTGATCCATGCACAGTTACTTCCCCTGGCTATGGTGTTAGCAGAGGTATGCACTCAGCTGAAGCTTTCCACTTCGAATTATTTCAATTCCAGATCTTGTTTCTTGATTTTTCTGGCCGTTGATTCGAGAATATGCAGTTCAGAAGATCAGTTTCCAGAGTATCATTTGGGGCCAGTATGTTGTCAACATTTCAAGTAATAAAAGCTTCCCTTTCCAGTAATGTCACGCTTTTGGGAACACGCATTGGACTTTTGGGGAAAAATTTCTCGTATATCCTCTGAAGCTTCCTCTTCCGTAGCATGACCAGACAGCCAAAACTTAGCTTTGTCATTCTCTGACAGCATCGACACTTGCATCAATCATAACAGTATCAAATAGGAAAAGAAATAATGAAAACGGGAAGAAAAGCAAATATGATATTTGCCCAAAGACTTTGTATAAATCAAATCAAATATAGTGTCATCGGTCAGTGAAACAATGAATTCCAGGTTTTATAAATATGAGGAAAAACCCTGGATAAATAAATAACACGTCGGGTTGGTCATTCCATAGAAATTGACCAACGACTTTTGGCAGCATGTCGTGTTGGGAGGGATCAGTTAGAAATTGGAAAATTGGGTAATCAATGAATAATTCACTTCTCGCACTTTTTGTAGGATGGTGATAGATTATTTAATAAGGTAAGAAATGTTTCAAATTGCAGCCCTCTCGATTCATTCGTATGGTTCATGCAGGCGATCGATGACTAACCAACCAGCCAATCAGAAACGGTTAAAAACTGAACTTTTTGGTGGTAGTCTTGGTTGACAGTTTCTAACAGATATAAAGCCAAGGAGAAAATATCTGATCGAAACCTCAGTTCGAGGGGAAGGCAACAAGAATAAAATAAGTTACAGACGATATTATCCTGCAAATATTTACCGAATTTTGACTGCATTATTAGATTCATTTCAATTCTGAAAGAGAGAGTCATCTTGCACGGACTTCCTGTACAACTATGAATTTTCTTTCTTCCTCCGGCAATCTATGACATTATTCTGATTGTTTTTTAAAGTTGAGACAAAGGTTATGTAGTTTAATAAGATGGCAGGGAGAGAGAGAGAGAGAGAGAGGGAGAGAGAGAGAGAGAGAGAGAGTTAAATCGTTTAACAAGAAATAATAAATGGCAGGGTATGGGTGATTGAGAGACACAGGACGTTTTCAGAAGTATTTACAAAACATACACAACTGAATGCCTTGACCGTAATAAGCGTGGTCATATTGTCGACCTCATGACATCATAAAACGTAAATGCATAGGGCCCGTCCTTATTTAGGAATGCAATACCAAAACCCAATGTCCTGTATCTTTTCACACAGCACCAGCTTCGGCCAAATCAATTCTGAAACAACACTGAATTACAGACAATGGTAATCGCGGTAATGAATACAAATGGTGATAACGCATACGAAACCAGATAAACATCTTATGGGTATCAACCAAATTTCTTCTCACACAAATACTATTGGCTCTTCAATACATCTATTCATTTTCTAAACACACCCTTCCCTACTGTTACTAGCTACTTACATACACACACACCTACACACATACACACCATGATTAAGCATTGCAACACATGTACACATACCACTGACCACAAACAAACATTAGATGACACCCCCCACATTGAAAACCAGGTTCCAGATAGACACAACACTGCCAATTACTGGTAAGCACGGTGACATGACCATCACACTACACACTTAGACAGACATACACGTTTTACTGATTGAAACACACAAGTGTCCTCCACCCAACCTGAAGATGGCATGATCAACGACCTGCCTTAGCAACATCTGAGTTCTTCAGCTTATAGCTTGTGTTTACCAAATCTGTATCTCATTTCTTCTTGAAGACGCCATATGGAACAGACGAAATGCATCGGAGATTTTGATTGACAAAAAACAATTTGAAACGTATCATTTCAAGTCTCATTCTATTACGAATTGTTTTTTCTTTCGCATTTTTGCACGAGAGAATGTACGCTTGGACCCCTATATTGTAAAAATCGTCAAAAGTGTAATGATAATTAGTGCTTTTGGGCAAACAACCAACCATTCTCAAGGTTTCTACAACTGTTGCCATGTTGATGGAATGTAGTAAGTGTGGAAACCAGAAAAAATTAATGAAAATGATCGTTGTCTGTCCTGTTCAGAAATTCATGAATGAAGAACTGCTGCCCAGGTAGATATGAGTGGACGCGTATTGTAAGAGGCAGGAAGAATTTTTCTGAAGTTGAATATATATTTGTTAATCCAAGTTAGACAAATTCACGGATAGATTTGCATTTCTTTGAGATCATCTTTTGGGATCAAAAAAATACTGAATTGCTCTCAGCGGAAATTAAATGGTGGAGTCGATTGTTACAAATATAGAAACAAAAAACCACAGAGACAACTATATAAGTAGATTAAATTAGCATTAGTATTGGTTCATCAAGAGTTGGGGATCAGATGGGAATTAAATCCATTAATGACTGACACAATAAATTTGCTAATCATTGCCATACGACGTGCGTCCAAATCAATTTCTTCATATGAATTACTGGTTCGGCCCAGCGAAAAAAATCATAGATGTGTTTTGATTCCTATGATATTTTTATGAGATTTTTTTTGAAGAAATACCAAACCAATTTACCTGGATGCATCCATAAATTGAAATAGTTGTTGGAAGTTATTTTATCCACAAAATTGTTCCATTTAGGTGTAAGGATCCAGTGTTAGGGAGAGAAAGCAAAGTAAATCACACTCAAGTCATATAATTATGAGTAGATTACTTCCTCTCTGAATCACTATCTGTCAGTACTGCGCCATTTATTCTATTCTCTTCATTTCTTGCTGTCGTCAACGTCTCGCTCCTGGCTGCATAACATTCAACAGAATAATTACAACGGCACTTATTTCTTACCTGTCTTCCTCTTATAATTGCTCGACAATTGCAACTCTTGAATTGATGGCCAATAGCTTTTTTTTTTCGGTTCTATTGAGATTTCATTCCAAGTACTTCATGCAGAATGTATTTTAAAACCCACCTGGGGACAATTTCTCTAGCTAATAATGTTTTAATTTCAATCCAGTTTTCTCTGCAAGGAAAGTCGTATCACCATAATCCATAGGAACAAAACTCAGCGAATTTTATTCCCCGTATTGAATCATTGCCGGATTCCATTATCAAATCAGAGAGAGCATTCAGTGACTCGCATGCAGACCAAAACAAATCACTGTGGTCCAGCAGAGAAAGAATGTCTTGAGATTGGTGGGAATTGAATTCAAATCTTAAATCATTTTTCAATTTCGATTTCTTTTTTGTTGCATATTTCTGATTTTGTTCAAAACTAACTTCAATTGAGACTGATTATCTCTTAACCCTAAGACAACAATTGATTGCAGTTAAACATTATTAGCTAAGTAAAAATAAATCTGTTAGTATGTTAACAAAAGAATATAACATTTGGCCACATCCCTAATTATCAATGGTAGCAAATCGAAGAGAAAATGGTGCTTCATATACCGATTGATTTGCAAACATTTCTTTTCAGCTTGTTATTCTTCTATGTTGCACTGCCGAGAAAAAAATGACTGTACCTTTGAAAAGGACTGCATAGATCGATCAAAACATTACGCCACTGACTCAGACACCAAGTAAAGCCTTTATACTTCTGAACTTCCTTAGTTTACATTTGAACCAAGCTGCCAAAAAGTGACAAAAGAAAATATAAGTAAAATATTACTGTCATTTTTTTATGTGTTCGATTCATATAGATATTATCAAAACATTTGTCGTTAAGTACATCAGCAATAAACATTCCTTCGGGGGGTTTCAGAACAATTTTGTATCCGAAAAATTCTGTGAGCTTTGATGCACTGCTCTACTAATAATAATCTGTATGATTTTCTTTCTGTTTGTTTCTCTGTCCGTTTTAATGAACACTCCAACTTAGATAAGAAAATATCTCCCATCCGCCATTTCAAACAATGGACTCTTTCATTGGAACGGATTAAGAACTTTCGTTTCAGAAAAAATCATCTCATAGAAGTTTAAACGTATCCATGAATTTCCAGAAAGGAGAAAAAGTTAATGTTTACTAAGTTTAGCTTCAGCTGTTTGAATTCTCAGGAAAAAACAATTTCCATCAATACTTTTTCGTTCGTCTCTTCATATAATTGTTATCACCACTTTGACAGTTGAATACCCTCCGACTATCATAGTAGGTAACTTGAAGTATTAATGAAGAAGCGGCTGGTAATGAGAATTGAGCACGCATTGTATATCCTGAAGGTTCAACTTTCATGGAAGTCACCTTAATCTATTCGAAATGTAACTCTGATTTACTATCTATCGGTGTACATCAGAGCCCAATTAAAGCAGACGTGTTGGTTTGGGCACATCTATAAAATGAAAGAAAGAAAAGAAAATTATTAAAACAAGAAAATTAAAGCCTATCAGAAGGGAAAAAAGAGGGAGAAATTTAAGGAGGTAATGGTGGGACAAAGATTCCAATCTTGCGTTTGAATTAAAGCCTTATCGGAGAAAGAACAGTCGAGAATCTAACAATCTTTAAAGTTCTTACTTTTTTTTCTCCTTTTTCGGAACAAAAGATAGATTAAACATTAAAAAAGCTGAAAAATCCTTTTTAGTGCAAATTACGAAGAAGACCTCGCGTAATTATGGCAAATCATAGACGAGTAGTTTGTATGCAGAAGCTATTAGTTTCTTTTTTCTCTTTTTGTTTTCTTTTTTGGGGTCCAGACTAATCTAATCTGTTACAAGAATTGAGTTTCGAAGACATAGAATTCTCATGCATACTAAATGAGTCGAAAATAAAGATTTGTGCTATATATATATATATATATATATATATATATATATATATATATATATATATATATATATATATATATATATATATGTTTTCAAATCATTCAGTATCTCAAATATGGGTCATGTAAGTAAACAGGCGCACTCACACACACCCATAATAACACACACATACACACAGCTATACGTACTTTTTTCTTTTTGTTTTCGTTTTTGATATATATATATATATATATATATATATATATATATATATATATATATATATATATATATATATATATATATACATGCACATATGTGTGCATGTGTCTGTGTAACAAATCATACTGTAATATTAAAAAGTGCATGAATATATTTATACGAGGTCCGAACGGAACAGCAATTTAATATAAACAAAAAAGCCTGTACAGAGGGATGGCGTCTTAGACCCCTTCCAAATTTGAAAACTCATACAATTATCGCAGCGTCCATTTCAACTTTCAAAACAGCCTTCGTTCGGGATTACCATACGCTGTTGCATCACATAATTTTTAATCTCGTCTGATATATCCTCTTTTTGAATAGCGAAAAGCCAGAAGTCGTAGGGAGCCAAATCTGGACTGCGAGGGTGGTGTCAGACCTGAACGATTTCCGTCTGAGTTACCCGACAGGACAACGTCTTTTCATTCGAGGACAGTAAAGACCCCTCTGAATGTTTGCTAAATTGCATCAAGGTTGTGCAAAGGGTCCCCAAGTTATTCAAAATATCATATATTATCCAGACAAACTTCATATCCATATACATATTCACGTATTTATACGCACAAACGTATGCAGAAATATATATATACATATATTGCTGATCAAACTATGTATCTACAACTATACATATACATCTGTACTAACACTTACATACATGGATAATATAAATACGCATGTGAATAAAGATATATGTATGGTTTTCCATAACTTGATATATGCATGTAAGAATGTATGTTCGTTTGATTTCATCGGTCGTTCGTCGGTCTTTCATAAGTGACAGTCTTTCATTCATGTACATAACTGGTCAGTCCTTCATACATGCACATACCTGGTCAGCCTCTGGTACATTCATGCAACCGGTCAGTCTTTCATGCTTGCACTTATCCACCTAGTCTTTCATATATGCACATACCCGGTCAGACTTTCATACGTGAACATTCCTGGTCAGTCTTCCATACAGGCGCATACCCGGTCAGTCTTTCATATATATATATATATATATATATATATATATATATATATATATATATATATATATATTTTCATTTCATGGTCAAATTCTAATGTATTGATTATATCTTGATGAGATTGACGAACCTATCTACTACTTGTTGATAGTTCTAACAAATCCAAGACTTTAATCTTTAAAGAGTTTTTTGGACAATTTAACATTACAACATGTTAACAAGAAAAAAGAAACTCTTTGAACGTCATCTCTAAATAGAAATCCACATCCATATGAATTTAATGACAAATTTGGAAAATCTTTCAAGTGGTGATTTTTTTATTGCTAGATTGATGCAAAAATAATAGCAGCTTTTATTATTCTACTCTTTTATTTTGGGATGTATCAATTTTAACTATGATCATGCCATATACCATTTTAAATCATGAATTTCCGTCTATTTTTTATGTCAAACATTTTCTTTCCAAGATTTATTCTGATTTATTTGGAACTGTCAAATCAAGGATATAAAAAAGTAAATTCTAGCAATTTTGGAGTATCATTTATAAAATTGGACGTAAAGTAGCGAAAACTGCTTGCAATATCAACCAATAATTTGGCCAAGAGACTGTCAACGAACGTCCATCTCAAAATTGGCACAAAAATTTCGAAACGAAGACGATAGCCTCAAGGACATGGATGTCCTTTTGTGATTGATGAAACCCAATTCACTAAACGTTGAATATTCAACAATTGTTTGTCATTTGTACCGAATTGGAATAGCAAATATGTTCGAATGTTGCGCAAATGGCCTTGAATGAAAAGCAAAAAAGTTTGCATTATAAACTTACCAAAATTGAACGACTTGGGCTGCAAAACTCTACTGCACCCGACTTACTCACCAGACCCCCGAATGACGGCCACTTTTTCAAGCATTGCAACCACCTCCTACAACAGAAGACCTTCAACAACTAAGCTATAGCTGAGAACGTCTCCGAAGAATCACTTGGTTTCAGGGTCTCTGAATTGTATGCCCCCAAAATAAATGGTCTTGTTTTTAGTTGGCATGTCAAGAATCTGAATATATATATATATATATATATATATATATATATATATATATATATATATATATATATATATATATATATATATATATATATATATATATACTGCCCTAAATTGATGGTGAAAAACTGTAATTATATTTGTACCAACCAATTTGTGGCAGATGTCATGTCATTGGTATTGAATAGTGAAATGCGTCATTATGTCACTGGTAAAAAAATTACCTTTCAAAAGATTTTCCAAATTGTCATTGGATTCATATCCTGCCGGATATCATTATCCAATATTACACACACACACATTTATATATAGGGAGAGAGAAAGAAAGAGAGAGAGAGAAGGGGAGATAATTGTTCAATTTGTTCCTGCTCATTGCTTTGCAAATCTTAACCAGTCGGTATCGATGCAAATCTGTTCATTTACACACAGACACACACACACACACACACACATATATATATATATATATATATATATATATGAAATTCTCATTCCATTTATTCTCGGTCTATTTGCTTATTTCAACCCGTTATGTATTAAGAAATGGATATATATGATCCGACAGATTGATTTTGAATTGCATTATATGATAAAGAAACTTTTTTGAAATCATATCCCGTCCTAACACAGTTAATGTATCATCACCCAAGACAACGTAAATAGAGTAAACAATAAAAGAAAAAAAATAGATATGTATATTTTACGTGATTGGAGTGCCTACTTCTAGCAACGTGAAACGACTAAATAATAACGTAGCGTACATTTTTGAAATTCCAGAAGAATGAAACCCTGTGAATGAAACAAGATATTTTTTTTTTCCAATTGAAAGTACGTTGGAATACGGATCTGATTTGTTTGGGGAATATACGTTATATTTCCATCAATAAATTGCAAATTCATGTACGTCTATTTGTATGTATGTGTCTATTCTCTGTACGTATGTATCACACTTATGTGTATTTGAAGTTGATATTTATTTATTTCCACAGGTCTTGATGCCGGAACACAGATAATATTTAATATCAAATACTGTAAATGGACGATATAAATCCGATGAAATGAGATAAGACACTTTACTAGTTGATCAGAACGGATTTTACACGGTAGCAAGCAAACCTTAGATTGTGTTTATAAATAAAGAGGTGATCGTCGGGCAGATATCGAACCCACGTCCACCTTGAAAGCAGTCTTTTATACGTCTGATCTAACATTACACAAATAGCAAGTTAGGAGATCAAAATACACATCTTTATTTGAGGATCTTCGATTCAATTATGTTCCATTTGCTGACAGTATGAAATATTATAATTCACCATTTGTCAGTGCACCCGTCGGTCTCTCTCACTCTCTCTCTCTCTCTCTCTCTCTCTCTCTCTCTCTCTCTCTCTCTCTCCGTATGTGGAAGCTAACCGCAAAAATTACTCATTATAACCCTACGGAATTTACTGCAGGCATTCATGTGAGGCCTTGGCAAGTTCTTATCAAGTTTTGAAGATTGATTTTGAAAATCACCCCCAATTTTTTTTCAAGGGGCGTTGATCGATTCACAAGATAAATTCTATAATCAAATAAAATTTCTGTGCCTTGGGCACAAAAAATTCCACTGGCTGACGGCTTTTCCAGCCAGAAAAAGAGAGGGGAGTTGCCTATATCACTTCTTGAGAGGCTGAAAGATGATAAGTTAGTATAGAGAGGTTCTCTCTCACTCTCTTTCAAAACATCAGAAAATTTCTCCCACTGTCCCCCTCTTTAAGAACTCTGGCTCTGACACTCCCACTCACTATAAAAGTGCGAGAGTTGTGTTACCGTATTTTTGCTCGCTTTAATAACAATTAAGAACGATCTCGGCTTTAAATAAAACTCTTTATATTTGAAAAGATGTGTTTACATTGAAATATTACAAAAACATCGGAAACAGCGCAGTCTATTAGGGATAACAATAGGTCAGGGATATCATGGAATTCATTAGAAATCTCACAAGGCAATAGGCTGGTCACATAACAAAAATGTCAGGCAGCTGATGGACAACACGACTCACAATGAGAGTCCCTAGAGATCATATGCAAAAATATGGCGGCAAAATATAAGCTGGCGTGACGAAATATGACTCCAATGATAGAGAGCGAATCCTGGGGAGGGCATTTGTCCAACGACAGACGCAGGAAGGCTGATGATGATGATGATGACTGTCGATAATTCGCCAAGTGCGACGCTAGAAATCTGAACAGACTTTTCATGGGCGTATTTTTGGACCAATGATCAAAACATTCGACTATCTTGGGCAGAACATACGTTGGGGTACGGTCATGGAGAATTTCAAGTATCTCTTTGCCCCTATTTTGATCATATGTGCATACAAATCAACTAACAGTCGAGTAAATTTATGTTCATAGTCATCAACCTACTTGGACAGTTTAATTTTTCCCGGTATCATTTTGCTTGTATATTTATACAATGGACTGTGCGATTTTCTCTCTCTTTACTCTCAACAATGCTGATAAAAATATCTCTACCCACTATTTTAAACAATGGAACCCTCCACTGAAACCATTCCAGGAGTTTATTTTCTAAAAATAGAATCCGATGAAAATTCCAATGTACCCCTAATTCTTTTTCCGGATATTAACTAATATCTTAGCAGATTGATATCTACCTACAGATAACACCGTGTAATGTGATTTGTGTAGCTGGGTGGTGAATGCTATTTTTTGAGGCGTGAAAAGTATATGAAAGGGCTATTATTCCCTTCAAACTCTCCTTTTGTGGCCAAGATGGTGATTTTCAAGCGTGCTTGTTTTTCCGACTTGATGTGATCACAAGTGTGAAAATTTGCCCGTTGTACAATTCAAAACAAGTAGATTATAAATTATCACTATCCACAAAAGCGAAATTAGGTGGAAATGATTGAGATTTTCTATACTTTTTGGACATAAACAATCATGAAATAAGACTTAATACATAAGGAGCCAAACTGGCTAAAAGGTTATTCAGCGTTCTCTGCAATCTCATGTTGTTTCAACCTATTTCAGTTGGCATTGATTCAGAGGCGGTTCTTTCACATTTTCTCATCAATCTGTTTGCAATTATTCGGTTGAATCGAATCTGCAACCTGTTTGAATTTTGATTACTTTTCGCCTTTTTTATCGTATGAAATATTTTGGTCAGAATTGACTCTCTCACTCACACACACACACGCGCACACATACATATGTTCCACGCATACAAACATGGATAACAAACACGGAATGAAGTAGGGTGCTATTTCGACCTTTGTCGACCATCAGGCTCAATCGGTTAGTGCGGACTAAGGCTACATAGGTACTCCCATGGTGACAGATTTGGTTTATTTCGCTCACTGCCATAAATAATTTGGTTCAAGCAAAATTTAGTTCCTAAAACTGTATTTCTTTATTCACACACACACACACACACACACACACACACACACATGTATGTACACATATATATATATGGATGTGTGTGAATACAAATATATATATGTTCATAAATATCTATATACATATGTATATTTGTTCATATGCATATATGTATATAAAAACATATATGTATATTTGTTCATATTCATATATGTATATAAAAACATATCTATATTGGTATATATGTATAAATATGTACATCATGATCATCATTATCAATCTTTGTCTGGGTCGTCTCTCCATTTAGTTCTCTGCCGGCCTCGGTGGTGCATATGATCTCTGGGGATCTATGTTGTGAGCCGTGATGTCCATTGGTTGTCTGCCATTCTTACTGCATGAACAGCCCATTGCCATTTGAGTTTTCTAAAGGATTCTACCCTGTTTTCTCCCTGATATATCGTACTGCCTTGTGATCTCTCCATGTGCGGCTGAGCATGATTCTGTCTCTTGTTTAGTTTCCATTTTTCAGCTCCATAAGTGATTATCGGGAGGATGCATTGATTGAATAGTTTCCTTTCTAGGACTAATGCAATCGTCTTATTCCAGAGGATTGAACATGCTCTGCCAAAGGCTTTCCATCCCTAGAGTGATTCTTTGCTTGATTTCTTCTTTTATTGAGGATTTCATGGAGATTCGTAGTCTTAGGTAGATGTAGTGGTCTACTTTCTCTAATTCTGCGTCTTTGATTTCGATCGTAGTGTTCTTATTTCCAACATGATTGTTATACATGACCTTCGCTTTCCAGAAGTTCATGTGCAAATCGACCTTCTTGCTTTCTTCGTTCCGTTCATCTAGCATTAGTTGGAGGTCGTGTAGGTTTTCTGCAAAAAGGGCAATGTCGTCTGCAAATCTGTGGTTGCTTAGATGTTCGCCCCTTTTTTTAAATTCTTTCATTCTCCCAGTGTACGTTTGAACGAGCTGTCTCACCCCTTTGTCCTACCTTTTTCGGAGCCGAGAGGGTTCAGTCTCTATTTAGCCTGACAAAGGAGCTGCTGTGACTGTATATATGTTGCAGTACTTTGACGTATACAGGCTACACCTTGTACAGTAAAGGCCTTAACGACTATATGAGGATTCACCGAGTCAAAGGCCTTTTTGAAGTCGATAAATGCTACAGTATTTGAAATCTACTTCTTTCTCTTTCAGCTGATTCATTGTACAGAGATGGTTCATGGTAGAGTAGTTTCTTCTAAATCCAGCATGATCCCGTGGTTGGTTTTCATCTAGTACTTTTGTGATTTAGTTGGTGACAATTTTCGTGAAAAGTTTGTGGCTGCAGTTGAATGGCTAATTTGGGTTTTTCTTATATATATATATATGTATATATATATATATATATATATATATATATATATATATATATATATATATATATATATATAAGCATTATGATTGCCGTGTTCCAATCTTCCAGGATTTTACTTCGTTTTAGGCATAAGTATAATTGAATAGCTAATTACCTAGAGATGATCTTTACAGATTTTTGAGTAGATTGATGGTGATGTTTTTTGGTCCATGTGCTTTTTTCACTTTTTGATTGCTTGCTTCACCTCTCATAGTGTAACTGGGAAATCCTCGGACCGATTGCTCACGTCTTGAGTATCCCGATCGTTGTTTCATAGACCTTATCTGAAGGAGTAGAGTTTGTCGTAGAATATTTGGGCACGTTTGACAACTGTCTGTTATTAGATCTCTATTTTTTTTCAGTATGCTAGTTATTTGTTTCCATCCTGTACTCAAAGCTTGGTTTATTGCTCTGAAGCCCCGACTTTTTTCGAGAGTGGTTCCGATGATTGCTGTCGTGTATCTTCTTCTGTCTTCTTTTCCTCTCTTTTTGATTGTTTAATTTATCTCAGTCTCTCAATTTTTCTCCTTTATTGTTGTCAGTGGCTTGAGGTTTCTGCATTTTTCCATGAGATTCCTGGTTTCATCTGAGATTTAGTTAATGGTTCATATGCTCCTTGTTTTAAATACAGTGGCGACTTCTATTAGAAAGGCTCTTATTTTGTTGTCGAGTTCGTTGATGTTGGTGTTGTTCTTCTCTTGTTCCGTAAGAATTCCATATCTATTTTTCAATTCAGGCTTGAAGGATCAAATGAGCTCTTTTGGTACGTTTAGTGGTTGCAGTTTGGTGAGGAAAATTTTTCTGCGCTTTTGCTGGCGTTTATTTGCATTTTACATCTTACCATTCTGTGATCGCTTCCTATGTTGTCTTGATTTACGACTCGAATGTCTTTTGTCCGTAAGAATGTAGTCTATTTTGTTCTTGGTTTCGTGGTAGGGGTCCTTCATTTCCTTGTCCGATCTGTGCGTTGAAGTCTCCCATGATAACATTAAAGTATTTTCAGGTATCTTGGAACAGGAAGTTCAAGTCATCATGGAAGTTTTCTATTTCCTCTTGGGTTGATTATAAAAAGAGAGTGTAGACTTGGATGATATTCAGTTTGTACCTCTTGGAAAGTTGGATGCTGACGCTGGCTATGCGGTCAGAGACAGCTTTAAAGCCTACTTCGTTGTCTTCAAGGTCCTTATTGACGAAACAGCCTACTATTGAAGAGAAAGTTTTACTTTCTATTTTCTGCAGTTTGATTAGTTCTTCTCTGGGTTTTCACATTTCGCTAATGCCGATAATGTTCGATTTGATGTTCTTGACCTTATTTCCAAAATCAGTTAGACGCAAGTCAGTTGAGAGTGTTCTGACGCTGTAAGTGCTAATGTATAATGATATTCTTTCAGTGATGGTTTCTGGGTTTTGTTTGGGTTATCACTGTTGGAGAACATCACTCCTATCTAAGGCAAGTGACGTTGCTGGGCTTTTGGGGACTGGGGACCCAGTTGGAATAGGTGTTTTCCTGGTTAACCGTCTGGGTAGTCACCTTTGGAGCCAATCGTCCCAACCCTAAGCAAGTGATGTGGCCAGCCTTTTGGGAACAATGACTCAGCAGGAACAGCTGGTATAATTTTCATTGTGCAAACCATGGGAATTGCTGGGTCATACCCAACCACGCTGACCCATGATGCGTTGGAGGGTCTAGTTGATTGGTCACTGCCGATGTCATTTAGAGTGGTCTCAGAGCTCCACCAGATCTTAGCAAGTAGGTATGGGTCTTCTCAGGGCTGTAGAGGATGAAAGATACAGAATATGATACAGAAATGGGATTTTCTGTTTTTTTTCTTTTTTGTATATCTATGTTATTCATGCTGTCAACTTGTATGTATTGTAGTACTGATACGAGAGATAAGCTGGACAGAACTAATTGAGGATATATGAGTTCACATGGGAACAGAGCTTTAATTGGGTGAGAGATTTTCTTACTGGTCCTATGAATCTATATTAGGTATATATTAGGTATGGCTGGACATTTTGTTCGAGTTTTTTGGCATACCTCTCCCATATGTATTTAAGTTTCTTGACTATTTGGTATCTTGTTGAAAAAAAGTTTTGCAACGACTTTCAAACTATTTCCTGGGAGCATCTGGAACCTTGATACTTTTATAAGGTATCCCCCGGCACTTATCTGAATCAGACTGAGACTTCCATTGACATATGTACAGATATATACAAATATGCATATAAATATATACATGGATATATATTTGTCAATGATATATATATATGTGTGAGTACATAAATATGAACATATGCATATAAATACATACATGTATGTAGATATATATGTATATATGCATTCATACGTATTAGATATCCATACATATATGTATATGAATATATACATGTATGAATAAATGCATATGAATATATATATATATATATATATATATATATATATATATATATATGTATATATATATATATATATATATATATATATATATATATATATATATATATATATGTGTGTGTGTGTATGTATGTATGTAAATGTATATCTAGAGATATATAGACATATGTGCACATAAATAAATATATATGTACACACACACACACACACACATATATATATATTTATATATATATATATATATGTATAAATGTACATGTATATGCATATGTATAATGATGTACATAAATATACATACGTAGATGTATATATGTTTATATATTGATATATACACCTATACAAATATATGTATATATATGATACATGGTTGGGTAATGGTGATTGATACCAGATAATTTCAGTTCTTCTATTTTTTGGTTGTTGCTATGTTATACTTTATTGGATTAAACTTCTTCATCATATTAATTAGAATTAATACTACTGAAGAAAGCACGAATCAAATTGACTACTATTATACAAACAAAAATAAATGCTCTTTGCAAAACGATTGTCTAAAATGGAATATTGTATTCCATGCCGGAATATCAACCCAAGAGAAACTCCTAGAAGTAAACTATTGTATATGAATATCGATAATCCCTTCAAAGTAAGACTTACCAACCATATATCATCATTTAAAAACGAAATACATGGAAATTATACATCACTCCCGATATGTTACTGGAGACTGATTGATAGCAAACTGAAACCAACAGTAAAACGGAAAACATTAAAATGAATATACATATGCCAAAATATTGAAACCCGATGTTACCTATGCCGAAATGAGAAATTTGAAATCCTCATTTTTGCCTGTAGAAAAAAACAGAACATAACTTTTCAAATGAAAAAAAAAAAAAGAATTAGCATTGAAATGCCGGTATAGCTATCTTAAACAACAACCCAATGATGAACATAATTATTCTAGACGTGTGGAAATGAAAAAAATTCAAAATAATCAAATCAACAACTCAGATCGAATAAAAGGGAACTTTAACATTGAGAAACAGATTTAAGTGAGGAAAAACATTCTCAGAAAGGACATATACCACAAAAATACTGATAGATCAACCACATACTGATAACAAAAAATACTTAGTCTTCCTAATGTATAATTTATAACAACCATCAAGCATAGCATTCCTATTAGATAAAACAAAAAATGATAAGTAATGACCAACCACTAAACAATATATATATATATATATATATATATATATATATTGAAAGGAAGACCCTACCACCTAAACAAATGGACACCCCAAAAGAATGTCCAAAATAGGAATCTTAAATAAACCGAATCATTTGTCTGAAGACGCCTAGACAGGGCAGAAACATAAACGTATCCGTATAGAAAACCCTAGCTTCATTATATTTTAAGCTTTACTCCAAATCAACTTGACATTTAATGTTGAATGTATCGAGCACTTTATGAAATAAACCAATCATACATTGGATATTTCATTTTGTTATATCATATTGCATTCCTAATTTATATTGCAGTATATGCATATAAATATGCAGATTGAAATGACAATTGGAGGGTGAAGAAAAAACCCTCAAGAGATAGGTGTTACATCTCAATTTTTTCATTCCGTGGGTGTATTTCGATGCATTTTGACGGTGGGGGGCAGTGATCTTTCCAAGGGAAAAATATTTACAGTGGTTCACAGGAGAAAAGGACATATGCCGTTCACCTGTTTGATACTGAAGAAGAGAACGGGAATATTTCTGTGTGGTTTGGTTGTATAGCAAGAGCAGGGGGGTGTTTGTGTCTGAGTTGATGAGAGTGACATTTGATTTGAAATGAGATGGCTCTGTGAGAGGTGAGGTTGGGGGTTATTTCCGGTCTCCCTGGGTGTTTGGTTTGTCTTAGATATGTAGGGCAGTGACAGGCTAAAACGGTCATTCCTCAGGGAAAGTGGGTTTTGTTGTATCTATTATAGGATGGAGAGGTGATGTGTAGCATTTGATGGATAGGTGTTGGTATAAGTAGTGCGGGTTGGGAGTAAGTAGGTTGTTTTTATCTAATCTTTCTGGTTGATGGTTAGTTCATGTGTGCTTATACCTTTTTTCGAATTGGCAGTCGGTTGTTAGCCAGTACCTTGTATGTTGGTGTTGTAATGTATTGTATATATGTGATTCTGTTTTAAAATTTAAGTATTCAAAGAGTTTACAATCTGAAAATGACCATACTTTATTGTTATTGTATTACATTGGGATTTAAGGGCTGCTTCGACGTATCTGCGTGTCTAGTGATTATTCTTGATGAGATGGGCTTGGTGGAAGTTGAAGTTGTGATTGTGTATGTTTCTATGTTCGAACAGGGCATTTGTACTTCCATCCTAACCATGTTCCCTTATGTTTGTAGATTCTTTTTCAGAAGACGTCTCGATGTCTCTCTGACGTGGGATTTGTCACAGTCCTTGCACGGACTTACGTAGATGCCGACTGGGGGTGATGGGGTTTGTGTGGTGGTTGGTTTACGAAATCTTTGAAGATTGTGGAGATGTTGGTGGTGATGTGTATTACCATCTTGCTCTGTTCAGAGCTGACGTTGATGGTGGTTGTGTTGGTGGATAATCTGATACGTTTGGTGGTGATGTTGTTTTTTCTCTTGTCTTACTTATTAGTTTTGTGGATCTTGTATGCTTTTCTTCTTGCTTGGCGTATGAAATGTCGTGGGTATTGAAGTGAGACGAAGGATTTTTTTTTCATGTATTCTTCTTCGTGATCAAGGTATATAATTAAATATATATGTATGAATATATATGTACATACTTATGCATATATATGTAATTACATATGTATATGTGATTATATACATATATTTGTGTACATATATATTTATAATTACATATATAATAGGAAGTGAATTCGCTACACAAACAAGTCCATGTTTCTACCCTCTTCAGGCGAATATGATCATTTGCCTTATGCTCATGCTTTATATTACATTATATCATGCTATATTGCAAACCTGATTTGTACTATATGTACTATGTATATATATATATATATATATATATATATATATATACATATATATATATATATATATATATATATATATATATATATATATATATATATTGTGTCATCCACAGACAGCTGTTTCGTTGTATTATAACTCTTCAGTGTGGCTCTAGACAATCTGTTATCCCATCCAGTACCGCGAGGCAGGATTGAAGCCTTCGATTCAGACCTGGAGGCCGGTATCCTACCGCTGAGCCACGGAACTGGACGGTCATTAAGGCTGGATTTAAGCGATATATTCTATTTTTGCTTAAATCCCCCATCCACCAGAGAGCTTTATTCCTATGGAAGAGCATTGCATAATGCTTACAATGAACGAGTTACCTCAAGGATAAAACCATGAAAAATGACGGATACCATCTTGTCTGTATCATTGTACCAAACTGACAAAAATACAGACTTTTGATCTCCGAACTGAACAAATGCAGATCTATGAGAGTTTTCATGTTTAAATTTACAGGTCACTAGAGGTCAACACCACTTCTGCTCTGTCCATCCGAGGGTCAAGTTACCTTTGTACCAAGATTTGTAGTCCTAAAGCCGCAGCCGTCTCTGTTACAATTGAAAATGCTCAAATTGACCGGATCTCATATTGACTTTTAGAGATCATTGTCTCCTATCTTCCGTTCATGCCGAGGTCAAGGTATTCTGTCACACCCATTTCCAGATTGTTGAAACAGTAATTAATAAACAAAGAAATTCTTTTGCACTTGAAACTGTGAAAGGATGTTAACATGAACTTTTTAGAAAATATTGCACTCATTGTATAGTGTCTTTCAATTTATGCAAGGTGACTTCAGGGTCTTTCATGCTATTTACAATTGAGACTTATATTCCTTGGAGTTGAGGGATTTTGATTTACGCATGATATCCATGTTTGTAAAGTATTTAATAGAAATGTATGCACTGTTTGACAAATAAAACTCATCCGTAAACCACTTGAACTCGTATCGAATACACCAAAAAAGGTGAAAGTCGGGTTTGCTTTTCAAGAAATCACTAGATTATTTATAATAAATTATATTTTGGGCTAGTTTTTAAAAGAAAAATCTAAGCTGATAAAGGTTACTGATATGAAAGTCAATGATCGATCATTAATGCATTCATTACGTAATTACCTTTCAAAGAGCCCACAAGATGATCATTGTTAATTCATCATATAATGTTTTCTTCCAGCGCTTCCATATAAATCTATATTAATTGGTTCTTCAATAAGAAATTGATAACCATTAGCTGTGAAGATATGGAGGAATTGCATAGCCACAATCATGTTTCATATATTTCAGCTTGTTAGTTGTATAAAGGCAGTGATAATGTTTTTATAACGATTTAATCGTGTTGTGTACACTGAGTATTAAAATATATTACTCCGAGATGGGTATCAATCGGTTGGGAAATTGGACTATTTTCATTACAATTTGATTAATTTTAGATCTTCAGCTGGCTACTTTCAGCATTTCAGATCTGGCAACTCTACAGGGACGAAAACAAACAACTCCTGACGAATACTGGAGGATGCACGACCGAAACTCTGTGAAATAATGAACAAAAAGGTATAAGAATTAATCGACTAAACCACGTATGATTAAAACATCCCGTCTAACGAATTTCAGTCAAGATAAATGTCTCTTTTATCAAAACCGGGACTTGTCAAAAATGTTCTGTATTTTAACCTAGATATAGATTGACAGATAAGCCGAGAGACAAGAAGGTAAATAACTTGAACAAAAGCCTATTCACACCCTGACTTGTCATGCTACAGTAGTTTGGTACTTAACTTCCCCGAGGAATGAAAAGAATGTCCTACAAAACTAACCAAACCTAAATTCCGGAAATATACAATGGCAAAGGTCTTTAAAAGATTACTGGCTGATGGTAGGGGCGGTGACTTAAGGTGGACACGTTGAATAAGTTATGACACTCCCTTACTTTCTAACAATATATGTTTCATCTCATATACCTTCTTTCATTACTGTCTCCGTTCCTTTCTTTCTTCTTCTTCCTCTCTTTTCCCCAATTTTCTTTCTTTTTTTTAACCAGGTTGTTACTTTTTGCGTTACATATTTCTCTCTTGTTCTTTCTTCTCTTTAGGCATACCTTCATTTCTTTTTTTAAATTTTTTTTTATTTCTTTCATTCGACATTATTTCCTTCATATTATTTCCATTTCGTTCAATCTTTGCATTTTTCACTTTGCCTTCTCTCTTTCCTTTTTAAACCATCTTTTCTTTTAGGTCCGTCTTCTATTTGTCCCTTCACATAAATCCTATTTTTCTTTTTTTCGTTCATTTCTTTCTTTCAATCTTTACTCATTCAGTGAATCTAATGTTAGGGTATGCTATCGACTTGGGTATTGCAGTTTCATTCAAGGGAACCTGGCGCAAAACAATCTTCTTTCAAGTTTTTGTCTTCTCTTTCTAATCTTTTTTTTTTATTATCACTTTAAATTTTCACTCTCTTTCCCCTCAATTTTACGTAATCATATAGGGGGACATTTTGTTTTGTTTTTTCTTTTGTTTCCTTCTTTCCCTTCCTGATCTTTTAATTCAGTGTTGGATCTGCATCGATTGTCCATTTCTTTTCTTCTCATTGGCTTTCATTCTTCATTCCATTCTTTCATTTTCGACTAAGTAATTTCATCCTCTTTCTTTTCTTCTTCTTCTTCTTCTTGTCTGTTTCTAATTCCCTTTCTCTCCAGCCATCCTTCCTCCCTGTTTTTAAATCTATCCCTTTCCCCGCCTATGTCTTCCTACCTATCTTTTCATTGTTTTCCTCTTCTTTCCCATTATCACTTGGCTTTTAAAAGCTTTGACAAGCCTTAATAATTTACTGACTGTTTGCAGTTCTTCTGTTGTTTACAAAACACTGAAGGTGAAAATGTAGGTTAAAATCATAAGATGAACAAGAGACGGGGGGTAAAGGGACTTCAGAAAAGAAAGGCGAGGTGGGTAATCGTTGGAGGATGACAAAGAGGAGAAGCAGCAGGGGGAATGGTATGGGGAGAGGAGAGAGAAAATGAGCAGCGAAGCGGAGGAGGAGGAGGGGAATCCTATCGGAGGAGAAGGAAGGAAGCAACAAGGAGAAGGGGGGGGGGTTACTGGAATATGAGGAGAGGGAAGAGAAAAAGGATCAAGGAAATAGGGTAATGAAATCATGTGAAAGGATAGAAGGAAAAGAAAAGTTAAGAGAGAGGAAGAAAGAAAGAGAAAGAAAGAAAGAGAGAGATAAAAAGAAAGAGGAGGAAAGAAGTGTAAGAAAGAAAACAACAAAAGATGAAAGCCAAGTGGAGATCGAGGAAGACTGAACGGAAGAAAAGACCATTTTAAAGAAAGAGCGAAATGTTAAAGATGGAGGAACTTGAGACAAATAGGAGGAGGAAGGAGAAAGTTAAGAAGTGGTGAGGAGGAGGAGAAAAGAGGAGGAGGAAAAAAGAGGAGGAGGAAAAAAGAGGAGGAGGAGGAGGAGCCCTGCACGGATTGAAGTTTAGTCCCCATCATTTCAATGAGCAAGGAGAATGACTTGGTGATGCCCATCTCCGCAGTCAAATAACACGGAGCAGGTTATACTGGGTAACAGGGTGTCTGTTGCAGGTACGAAAATCTATATCATTGTTTACATCAGGGTGCGTCAGTGACGAAGATCTTGGGCAATGACTGGAACGGAGTATTTGGGAATGCGGCACCGTGTTTTACGCAAGAATAACATGAACAACCTCGGTTTGAATTCAAACTTTGTTCATCGATTCCTTCAAAAAAAATGAATAATCAATTGGATGAAATAAGAAGGATTGAAAGAACTAAAGACAACTACATTCCGAAAGAAAAAAGAGGTTTAATGTTGATGAACAGATAAGAGAGAATATAGAAGGAAAAGATAAATTAGAATGAGTGCAGAAGAAAAAGAAAAGGAACAAAAGTGAGAGTTGAAGGAGAAAAAATAGGAATGAATATAGAATAAGATAAAATAGGAAGAAGAAAAAAGAAGAAATAGGAATACGTACATAACGAAATGAAAAAAAAAAGAATGAATGAAGAGGAAAAAACCCAAATAGAAATGAGTAAAGGAGAAGAAATAGAAGGGAAGTAGGAATGAGTATAGAAGGAGAAGGCGGGGGAGGAAGAGTATAGAAAAATAAAAAGAAATAACAATGAGTGTAGATGAAGAATAAAAAGAAGGGAGTGGCGAGGAAAAAGAAATAGGGAATAATATAGAAGAAGAAAAAGAATTACGTTGGTAACAAGAGATTGAGAAGGAAAATAGTATAGGGAAAGAGAAGTTGGACAATTGGAGTGAATTAAGAAGTAAGAAATGAAGAGAGAAACGAAGAAAAGATGGGAGACAAAGTGAAGGAACAAGGTCATTGTTTTTATTTCTCTTTAACTTGCTTTGTCTGTCACTATTCTAGTTTTCCTTCTCGACCGATCCAATGTGTTCAGTGTGTGAGTTTCGTGTGCTTTGCTCCCAAACATCTGCTTGAAATGAATAAAGCAGACGATGACCTATTTGATACAGTAACAGTGGCTCTTATGTTCAATGATAAACAAATCACAGGAAGTGCTCCGAAATGATGGTAGATAGAAGATGACATTGATCGAAATAGATGTGAAATGATGAAGAACAGACAAAAAGATGAAGAAGAAGATAAAGTACAAAAAGGAGCAATGATGGAAGAGTTGGAGACGATAACTAAGAAAAAGAAGTCAGTGGAGAAAAGAAGAAAGAAGAGGAGGAAATCTCCTGGTTTCCAACTGTGTATTTAGTCTCAAGTTTTCAGAAATGAGCGCTGGAAACTTTTGAAAATATTTACCCCATATATATATGGAGAGAAAGAAAGAAAAAAAGAAAGAAAAAAAGAAAGAAAGAAAGAACGAAAGCATAGTCAGTAGAGTAGAGTCGCATTAAGACTGCTTCCCTGGGTATGCGATTTCGTCTACCGCACAGCGGTCATTTTCTTTAATCACTTACGTGGTCGGCTGTTCAATTTGCTATTTGGTTAATTCCAGTACCGACGAAGTATGCTTTCAAATAAATTGTCTCTACAGTTATCACTTTCTGTCGGACATGTAAGTAATACAAAAATGTACATGCATTTTACCTTTCACGAATAAAGTGTTTTAGTGGGTAAAACTTACCTAAGAAGTAAATGATGAAAGATCCATATTTGAATTGAATGTGATGGATACGTGAATGCGAAGTTTTAAAATTCTCCATCAGAACATCCATAATGATTGGGTATGTTGCCAAAGTGTAATGATCAGCAAGGTCGACGAGAAGACAAATCAGCGAGATTGACGCGAGACTTTCATGCATTCTATGCGAGACTGGAAGGACCCTGAGCACGAAAACGGGTATGACAAGGTGATTGCAGATCACCCAAACTTTTCACAGCCTGCCCCGAGATGATTTTTAAAATTATAGATTGGGCGAATAAGGGAATCTGATTAAACAGCAACTACTTAAGTAACGTCTTAATTGCTGACAACGTTTTCTTTTTTGCCGAATCTTCAAATGATCTTCAAATGATGCCTGATGAACTGAATAAAGAAAGCAAGATTGTGGGGCTTCACTTGAACTTCTGTAAAATAAATGTTATGTACTGCCAACATGTTGTCTTCAGAGACACAACGATCAAAATAAAAAATCCAGACATGAAGAAAGTAGACCACTACATCTACCTGAGACAGGACGGTCAGGAATTCTGTCCATCAAGAAATCAGGCCCCGGAAAAGTGCCCATCACGAACTGATCTCGGAAGAAAAGAGCCCATCACGAATTCGTAAAGGTGGGGAAACTGCTCAACATGTATGATTTGCCCTACCGGGAAAATTCATACCGTTTTATTAGATGTTTTAGTCCGACTTATTGCTGTTTTCCTTTCATGAAGTCTCTTATTTCTTTTTATTTTTGATTGATAAATTTGTTTTTCTTTTTTTTTTTCTTTTTTTTTACATTGAAAACTTTTGACACAACTTAACCAGGGTGGTCCCGATTGGAATTCTGAGTGTGAAATAAAAAGAAATTAGTAAAGCAAAACTATTTTTTAAATCTTTAACTTCAGTATATCTCTGAATTTTTGAGATGAGGTATTATTATTATTTCTATTGATATTCGGACCATCCTCATCTTGGTTGTTTTTTATACAACGTTTCGGCCGTTGCACTCTACGGCCTTCGTCAGGTATCATCAATATACCTCCGTCGGATAAATAAAGGGTTCGGTTCGTTACTTCCCCACATCTACCAGATGATACCTGACGAAGGCCGTAGAGTGCAACGGCCGAAACGTTGTATGAAAAACAACCAAGATGAGGATGGTCCGAATATCAATAGAAATAAATCTTCAATTTCAATCGATAATTATGCTATGTCTCTATTTACTCTTTTCCTCTTTCACAATTCCTTTTGTTTTCCATTTTGGAAATGAAGATTGTTTCAAACCAAAATTATGGCTTCTTAATCTCTTGTAAAAAATGAGAAAAATTCATAACGACGTGCAGTTTTGTTAAATTTCAGTTCAATTTTCTTGGAAAAGGAAAAAGTCATTTTGCAGCAGAACATAGTATAAAGTTGTGGACAAGACAGATCGCAATTTTTGCTGAAAACAAACCACCTAAGACTACTATTTCTTCCCACGTTAAGCCCGACCTTGTGTCACATATTGCTGTGGTGGGACAGTGATTAAATAGAAAACCACCTAAGATATGCGTACTATAATCATTATGTTTCAGTAAACGGAATACAAAATAAATTGATTGTGCAAAATAAGTATATATATAAATCTGAAATTTGTATCAGCAAGTTGTATTCTGAAATTCTGAAAAGAATAAGAGTCGCTCTACGTTGATAATCTTCGGTAGAGCAAGCTCAACCTTCATGAACAAGAAATTCCATTATTACTGAAAAAGAAGAGTTTAAAACCAATGTATTCATCCGATGAAACTGAAAAGTGTGTCACAATGTGAGGGCCAATCGGGACTGTTTAATTGAATATTTCATTTTTATTAATAAATATTTTATTTCATTTAAAAAAAAACTCTTTTGTTCAAGATACATTTTGCATGTGTCTATGTGGATTATACTTACATACTTGGTGAAAGATACTTTACTTACTTATATGCATGTAGATGGGTGTAACAGATTAACGCCAAAAGGATGACAGAAACATCTTATTTAGATTTATTATAATAGGGTAAAGTATGGTCCTTAGGAAACCCCGCAGATTGGTAGCCAGTCACAGCCACTTAATTAAAGATACATTTGAAGAAATGAAAGTGAAAAGGGGTTTATAAAAAAGGGACAGTGTATAAGGATTCTAACGGCGGAAGTAAAAAAAGATTGACAGTAAGTTCACTGGCGGGAGAAACGAAAGAAAGCAGGAGGAATATAGGAGAAAAGAGATAGAAGGTCGTGTATTTTCGGTACCGGGTGAAAGAAGAGGATATAAGTTAATTGAATTGAAGATAGCGATAGAAAAAGGACCCTCACCTACAAGTTAAGGGACCAAACGTTGGTCACCAAAGTGAGTAGTAGGAGAGAGTAACAGATATGCTGGTGGCCACTGACCCAGGCTACGGTCTGGCTGCTTGCCCAAAGAGGTAGAAGGACTAATTAACCAACGACTCTCTCTCTCTCTCCCTCCTCTCAATAAACAACAAGCTCTCTCTCTCTCTCTCTCTCTCTCTCTCTCTCTCTCTCTCTCTCTCTCTCTCTGTGTCCCTCTCTACTTCTTAGCGAGTGACGATTATATTTTTTTCGGTCGGCTGAAGAAAATCAAAGTTTTGAATTTGAATCCTGACATGAATCTTGCGTCTTTTGTTCCTTGCCTTGCCGTCGTACGCATAAATGCAATGAAACGTATTATGGTAGAAGGTATAATTAAATGGCGCTGCTATTGACACCCTGAAGGAACCTAACCAGAAGATGGATCCTCGAACAGAGAACCATGCAATGTGCACAGGAGAGAATCATGCTCAACATCGCGTGGAGAGATCACAAAACAGAACGGTATGTGAGACAAAAAAAATAAGAGTCAGATACCATAGAATCCATTAGAAAACTCCAAAAGCGATTGGCTGGTCGTGTTTCATGGACATCATGACCCGTAACGTGGATAGGAATCCACGTTGTGATATTTTATACAAAAGCATGGTCGGCTCTGCGTTGCCCATGATAGAGAGGTCTGATGAATCCTGAGAAAGGTCTATGTCCAACGATGGACGCTAATAGGTAACTGCTGCTGATAATGATGGTGCTGATGATGATGACTATACTGATGATGATGATGATGATGTGAAACTTGAAATCGTCGCCAGTTGCTTGATCTTCTTGCATTTTTCTCCTGAAAGGTCAGTACAACATCCCTCTGATATGTGCGTAATGGTAGCGCTGGTCCTGTCAATTCGTATGAAAGGACGAGAGAAAGAGAAAAGAGCGAAAGAGAAAGAAGAAATTGAAAGGAGAAAAAGTGAGGGGGACATATAAGAGAAAAGAAAAGACTGATATTTGAGCAGAAGATGAATACGAAATTGGAGAGACTAGGGTGGAAGGGCGCGTAAGGTAAAATAAACTGGTCTGGGAGGGGATGAATCAAAATGTGCCTCTTAAGTGACAACTTAAGTATGTCAAACATTCTTTTCATACTTGCATTGTTTTACTAAATATAACAGCCTCTCCTCTGACCACAAAATTGAAAGGGTTTCTCCCAAAAGGTTTGGTTATCATTGAAGGGTATCTCTTTTGTATAAATGAAACTCCGCTTTATCTAAATCCCAGAAGAATTTAAATTACATTTTTTTTTGATTCGCCCATTTCGAAAATATCAAGCTAAAAGCCGGAAAGAAAGAAACGCCGTCGTACAGAACAGAACAAAAGTCATGACTGGCCGACTAAAAGAGAAAAAAGTGCCCAAAATATTGGCGTGTGAATAGTGTACAAATATATTCACTGATTCAAAGCAAATTCAAACAAAAAGTACCCTTTTTTTACGTTTTAAAAATGTTTCACTTGAGGTAATGCTAAATCAAGAATTTAATCATCTTCTATTCAGGGGTGGATAGAACGTTAGGCTGAGTAAGATAAAGCGTAGGGGTTTGGAAAGAATATGGCCCGAAAGCCAAAAGATTGTTCCAGTGTACGTGTGAGTGTTTTGTATAATATATCAGTAATTTTGCATATCTTTTTATCATATCTGGAATACAACAAAAAGTAGTTTGTTTCCTATATTAACCTCCAAATATATCAACTTTTACAAATAAGACTTTTAGGATTTCGTATTACAGCACGTGGTACATTATTCATAAAGAAAAAACAATGTAGGCTACTTAACGTCACTTTATTCTATTCAACAGGAGGTAAGGCAACGGGGGGGGGATTTTACTAAAGTTCAGCCTATGAAGGGCTCAGGTGCCAGATAATCCGTCATTGCTACTAATTGGTTATTTCGTGTCAGACTATCCGAACAGACGTCCAGTTTTGTAACATGAGTTGATTTATGTTTTTATTTAGTTGAAATAAGAGATATCTCCATACATTATCGGGGACGCTTTCGAAAAATATGATAAGAATTCGGGACCAAATAATCTCAAGCAGAGATAATGATAAACATACAACAGTGTATTAATGAGAACAATACTGATATTGTCGTTGTTTCCTGAAGCGCTTAACTTTGAATATTTTCTTCGCTGATACATTAGTTTGGCCAAGACGCTCGTTCTCAGGCATCAGGATTGTTTAGTTTTCACTAACTTAATTCAAAAAGGTCGTTTTTCATTGTATCGTAAAGGTGCACGAAAAATATTCTGTTGAAATTGATGTATTATTGATTCGATAACTTTTTCCCGAACAAGTTAAAAATTATGGGAAGCAAATTTGAAAATACAACGAACGAATCTAAAAAAAACAAAAAAAACGGCGAGAAAACTGAATATGGGGTCTTTTTTTTTTTTGACGAGAAAAAAATGCAAGGGGAGGGCAGGGTTCGTGCTTTAATGCTTCTGTTTGGAACTAACAAAAATGACCGATTAATTCTATTGGGAGACATGTTTCAACTTCAAAAATAAACATTTGCACCGATTGA
>OY735222.1:34866390-34903890 GCA_963457665.1 Thysanoteuthis rhombus
TCTGGGAGTTTTGTAAGCCAAAGAAGTCTTTGTCGTCCACTGTGCACACATTCACGCAGTGGGTGTACTTCAGGCACATGGGAGTTTCGGTGCCGATGATATTTCACACCAGATAAATAATAACAGTGAAGGTTCTGTTTTGATGATAATCTGAGAGATGGATCTTCAATATAGTAAGCATGATAAATTGATAAATATATGCTTGTTATCTAATTTCATTATGAAAAAGGGTTGGAAATTCTAAATTGAGTTATTAAGATTATTCCACGAGTTATTCAGACAAATATTCTCTAGAGAATATCAGTCTGAATAAATCGTTGGATAATAAGAAATTGTATGATTTCAGAACAAGAAACATCAATGTATCTCACAACGATCAATCTAGCTAGCTGGCAAGGCAGCAAATTGATTGATATGATAATTAAGCTGATTGCTGTGCACAAAGAATTTGTTACAATACACACACCATCAGACGTACAAATATTTTGATAAAAATGACGATTGGAAAGTGAAGAGAAAACTTAAGAGATAGCAGGTGTTACATCTCAATTTTTATTTATTTTTTCATTATTATCCCGTTGTTTCGATGGATTTTGGCGTGCGTCAGACTTCTTTTCAGAGAAAAACTTCCGGCGGGACAGAGAAAATTTTGATGTTTACATGTTTGAAGTTAAAGGGAGAAATGGAGATGTTTCTGTACTGTTTGGTTGTTTAGTAGGAGCGGGATGGGAAGTGTTTGTATCAATGTAGGTGAGAGTCAAATTTGGTCTGAAATGAGAAGGGGCGGGTGTAGATATTTATGAATCTGGTGAATCATCTGAATTTTTTTTTTAAATAACCTCCCATAGTTTCATGGGGAATGAATTGAACGTTTAGGCAACAGTGTAAAATATATCAACATCTGGAAGTAGGATGAGTTGTTTTTCTTTTCAATCTTTTTGGTTGATGGTAGGTGAGACTCCTTAAACTTTTCTTAAATGGGTGGTTTGTGTGTGCTTATATTTCTGAAATGAACTGTTGACTTTTAGCCAGCTCTCTGTATGTAAGTGTTGCAATGTGTTGTATCTATGCGGTTCTGTTTTTAAATCAATGCATTTAGAGGGTTAGCAATATGGAAGGGACGGCGTTTACGCAATTCTGTGCAAGGACTGCAAAAAAGATATACAGACGTCCGGATTCAACATAGAAACACGCACAACCACAACTTCTATTTTCACCAAGTCCAACTCATCAAAAATGTTCATGACTTATCGACACACAGATGTATCAAAGCAGCACTTATATCCTAATGCGATCCCAATGCAGTACAATTGCTTAAAAGATATGGTCACTTCCAGAGCGACAGAGAGGGGGGGTTATATATATATATATATATATATATATATATATATATATATATATTTATTTATATATATATATATATATATATATATATATATATATATATATATATATATGTAATGCCAGCCTCTGAGCCTGAAGCGGAAGTTTCGATCCTACCTCGTGGTACTAGGTAGAATATTGGATAGTCTATAGCAACACTGAAAAGTTATAATACAACGAAACAGCTGTCTGAGGATGCATCAATTATCAATTATTATGATGATTAATACTCCCTCCTTCAGGGTTGAGCACTCTTTAAGTAGGGCAACTCGTCCATGATAAACTATATAGCAATGCTCTTCCAACTCTGGAATGGAGCACTCTGGTGGATGGGGAATTGTGAATAAGTAAATATATTGCTTAACTTCGGTCCTACTGAGCGTCCAGTTCTGCGTAGAACAGGGGTAAAATACCAGCCTCTGGGTCTGAAGCGAAAGTTTCAATCCTATCTTACGGTACTGGGTGGGATGTATATATCATTGAGAAATGAGTAGGAGTCCCCAGGATACGTTCTTGGGTCTATTCGTTAATCAGATCTGTTTGTAAGTCAAAACAGTTACGCACGGTACATATCTAATGTCAGGTAATCAAATGTTTGTCTTCGTATATAAAATACCTTTCCATGCAGGAAAAACTTTGACGAAACAATAATAATAATACTTTTATCATAATGATATGTCTATCATTCATTTTGACGAATGCATACTTTCATCTTCATTTTCAGTAATTTTTCATCACAATTTTGATTTGGGCCGTCATTCTACAGCAACAAGTAAACGGTGCGATCCGAAATAAAAAGCAATTGTCGTGTAAATACATTGACTTGTCCAATACTCTTTTTATATGTGTGTGTGTATTTAAACACACACACACACACACACACACACATATATACATATGTATATATATATATATATATATATATATATATATATTGAGAGAGAGAGATATGCAATAGATAGGAAGAACAACTTATGTAAGGAAGAATGAATTACCGAATATCTTCATTATTTTCTTCACTTCATGATTTAACCGTCTTGATAATCTCTTCAGTTTAATTTTCTGCTGAAATGGCGATGTCATAACATTTTTCCACCAATCTTTATTCAACCAAACATTTCTGTAATCTTCGTCTTTATTTCTTCTAAAATGAAACATTTTAGAAATATCTCTTCTGAACTCAACTTATTCTTCTCAAATCAAATTTTGAAAAAGTATTAAGAAAACCTTTCTTCATAATTTTATATTAACCGGGAAAACTGAATGATTTTTTAAAGTTTCTATCCTCAATATCTCAAAAAAAGATTCATTCACTTACTCGACTGCAACTGTTTTCCGATCGTTACAAGAACAATAACAATCCTCGCCGAAATGAGAGGTATAAACCGATATGTAAAGCCCACATTCCACTACCGTGATTCGAACTCATGATCAACAAATTTGACAAATATTAGATATTAACAAAAAGTCACGACAGACATACGCATGGTCTCATTTAATTCTAATAAATACATTTGCAAAATATATATATATATATATTTATAATTTTTCGTTTATTCAGGCGAACGAAGTGAGACCAGCAAAACTTGTATATCTCTCTGCCGATACATTTTTTTAAGAAAATGTCGTCTGTTGCACGACTTTGCAAATCTAAATTGCAAAACTGAAACTTAAAGAACTCTTCAGGATTATCCGTTGTAACCATGATAAACATTATTAGATTAATAAATAAACGTTAATGAATAATTGATAATTCAGAAATAATTTTGAGCAAATGGTTAGATGAATAAATAGTATTAAAAATTATTGAATTAAAAAACGAGACTAAAATTTTTTCACGATCTCAGAAAAAATATTGCTTTTGAAAATGAGCAAAAAAGCTAACACAAAATTGTAAACCGTCCCCTTCCCCAAAAATATCTTGGGGCCATTTTTCAAAAGGTAATTTGCTTTAGATAAATATATGTTAACGTTTGAATTAAACAATACAATTTTTTTTGCAATCTTGGAAAAATACCACCTCAGAAAATTGACAGAAAGATTTAGCGCTTTTTTTTTCTCTATCTTACTATCTCACTCTTCCATTAAATTACCCAACTTCTACTACGGCCTCACATGAATCTTACGTATGTGTGAAGGCAGATACAATGGTAAGAATATATAGAAAATTGAGTGCCTGTTTAGTAGAAAGGGTTGTATTTAAATGTATAAGTGCTGTAGCTGTATCCAATATCGATTTCCTTGACACCCATGATTTGAAAATCCACCCAATTTGGGGAAATAAAATTCAAAGATACTCTTCACAGCAATCAGAATCTCGTTACTTCATTATAATTAGTTCTAAAGTTTCGAATAACTTTCTCGAAAGAATTTGAAAAGTTTATGCAATTATCTATTGACTGATCAAAGCGAAAAAGAAAACAAGAAATTGGAGAGTCAATTATCAAATACCTCCGCCATTTTGTCGGAGAGATTTTTGGGTGCTTTCATCAGTCGGCCATGACGGACTTCCGGCTTGAAAACGTCCAGGTGTTGCTTTATATCGAGATTTTGTTGTTTGATGTTGAAATTCAAATAAATATACAAAAAGAGTACCTAATCGTTTTACCTGAATCTTTGCCCTCCAAAGAATCCACAATGTAATGATTCTGAACGTGGGGCTCACGCCTAACAAGGGACGATTGGAATATATTGTGGGGAGTTCAAATTAAGGTGTGGATATTGGAAAACATTCCACAGATCAAAACTGAATCATACTAAGATTTGATTAATTTTGGATTATACAAAACAAAAAAATTCCAATTAGATGTTTCTTTTCATCCACCCTGTACCTACATCAGGGAAGTAAAGGAAGTAAAGTACTGCTACAGAAAGGTAGATTTCAGTATTTAGCTGTTTTGACTGATGACTGTTATCAACAGAGATCTTTCTAGAAAGCACGGATTATATCAAGGAATGTCAACAGGAAAATGGGGAATGGTTGGCGTATGATCAACAATTCTTGATTTGTAAAAAATTGAAAAATTATTCCAGCGCTGAACTATTGAAAGTCCTTACATTGCCACCCGTGAAAAAGTCGAGCAATACATTTGATCCTATGTCAAATTATTTTCGTTTTTCATGACATTTCCGACGATGAATCTAGTTCTCAAAAGGTCATTTATTGCCTATTGGATATACGTGTGTCTCGGATCTGAACCAAACCATTGTTATAATGGTCATAAAGGTAGAATAAGTTGATTGTTCATTTCAAAGGCTTCGTTTTTCTTTGATTTCGATGACTCTCTAATGGCTTCGGATGAAGATGTTCTGAGAGTAACACCATAAAGAGAGGATCAAACGCGATCGAACTGAAGTGTTTTCTCTACGAGTAATAGTGTGCGTACCAGTCGGTAGGCGGGGTGTGCATCAAGTCGGTTCTGTCAGCCCCTGAACATAAGAATGAGAAAAGAAAAGAGCGACCTGTGAGAGTAATAATGTGGAAGACAAATGGCAAAAGCCAGAGGATAAGAGCTACATTACTGATGAAGAAAGTAAATGAAGAGAAATTCAGAGAAAATAAGATTCAAGAAGAGAGAGAGAGGGTGGGGATAGGAACAAGGTGATGGACAATAATAAAAATCAATTGTCGAATAACAAAGGTTTGTCGTGATATGAATGCCATTTAAAATCTTTGTAGATGATTTTGCTGCATTAAATCAAGAAACCTTATGAGATGAAAGAGTTGAATCAACTAAGATGAAAGGTTGACAATGAGATCAACTCAGTTAAAGAGTAAAAAGAACCCTAAGAAAATTTAATTTATTTAAGAAATTAAACACACACACACACAAATACATATGTAGAGAGTGGGGGGATGATAGATAAATATCAGTTGGTATTGCAGATCTAAATGCATATATATTGGTGAAAGTCATTCACAAACACACACACGAACACACAGAGATACATATAGATATACTTACATAGTTTGAAATATGTGCTAACTTGTACACATATAAACAATGTATTGTTAGCTCATCAGCTTTTTTTTACATATGTTAGAAGATATAATTTTGTACAGATACGAACTTCTGCCAATCAAATACCTCCTAAGTTAAAAGTGGATCTGATTTATAGATACAATGAATAAGAAAACGTTCGGTATTTCCGTAGCAACAACTGGACGACATAAAAAAAACACATCCACACACAGTGACGGATTATCTACCACCCAGGCCCCTTAACTGAGGTTTAGCATAGCTCTGCCTCCCCCTGACCCACCCTTTGTTGACTAGAATAAAGTAACGTTAACGCACCCAAGAATTATACAGAAACTTCAATTCCTCCAAATAATGGACAAAGAACAATGAACGGGATATTCGAGTTACGAGTAACTAGTTTGAAGATTTCCCAGAGGTTCCGCCGTGGGAGCTGGAACAAGCCATCAAGCAAACGAAAGACGGAAAGGCACTTGGACAAGATAACATCATCATCGATCTACTCAAAACAGCTGGTAAAGTCATCACCAGGAAACTAACAATCCTATCCAACTTATGCTTAAGACAGTAGTAGATTGGAACACTGCTATCATAATGAAAGGCAACCTTGAAGGTCTAAATAACTACAGAGTACAGCCTGCACAAATGCATCTACAAACTTTTTACCAAAATGATGACCAACCTAATCGTTAAAACGCTTGATGGAAACCAACCGCAAATGTATGATGAAAAGGCTACCCGACCATCTCCATTCAGTAAATCAATTAAAAGAGAAAGCTGCAGTATATAAAAGGCCGCAGTTCATTCATTAGGATACATACTCTTTCAGTTCGAAAAAGGGCTGCTGCTGCTGCTGCTGATGTGTCACATTGAATAACCTAATATTGTATCGTTGTACTATGTATTATGTCTTACATGCATGAAGAAAGAATGTAGGTCTGACACTATGTTGTGGGAGGGTTGACAATATGGAAAAGGAAAAGACTCGAGACTACTTAGTATATATCAAATTTATATTTGAAAAGTGTATTGGCTTGGCGAAAATTGGTTAGAGAGAAATGGTCCCATTTTCTCAAACCAACTTTCGCTTTTCAAGCTTTGATGAAATCTAGAACGACAGGTGAGACATAAGTTATTGCACTCTTCATTCAGAAAAATAAGATGTGATAAGTCTTTTTACATTTCCATATTATGAACTCTCCCACAACTATTAACTATTTGTATGAAATCATGAATTTATATGAATCAATACATGATCATAAATACCCACGTGTAAACACAATTACAATTTTTGTGATCAGTTAAACATTTTTTTTGTTCTTTGATCCCATCACTTCTGAGAGCCTAGGCTCAACTCTACCCGGCCAAATGCTTAATCCACCATTGCCCACTGATGAAGATTCTGGGGAAAAAGATCTTTACAATGTTGCCTTTCCCACTTTCTTGTTATAAATTTACTAATTCGAGCATTGTTTTACATAGTGTCTCTGGTGCAGAATATGTAAGGATCAAACTCATTCAGGCTTTGAAGCATGAGTTTTTTTTTAAAATCATTTCAATCTTTTCTTGTTACTTTATACAGTATTATCTGTACAAATTATTTCAGGAAATTGTTTGCATGTTGTTGTTTTTTTTAAAATCCTTATATATATATATATATATATATATATATATATATAGACATGGATCTATGTGATCCGACAGAATGATGATAAATTGCGTTATATGATATAGAAAATTATTTGAAATGATCTCTTGTCATTACACAATTGATGTATCACTCACCCTAGACATCGTAAATAATCAATTACAGAAAATGGGACAGCAGCAGAAATTGCACCTGCCACCGATGGTGTAGCCACTTCTATATAGCAATGCTCTTAGAATAGATCAAGAATAAACGAGATGAGAATTTGGGTTGAAAGCATTATACGGGCCTTTACATTACCGGCGGTTGTTTAGCTCAATGGTAAGAGCAACACTACGTTGAAGCGGCTACCCTATCGGTGGCAGGTGAGATCCCTGCTGCAGCATTATTCTCTTTAATTGTTTATCCTATTTACGCTGTCTAAGGTGAGTGATACATTAACCGTTTAATGACGGGAGATCATTTCAAATAAGTTTTGTATAGAGTATAACGCAATTTAATCATATATATATGATTATAAAATGGCGTATTACTATTTTGAAACTCACATTTGTAATGATCTCCCATTATTACGTTGTTTAGGCCAAATGATACATTGACCGTGATATTATCTCAAATAAGAGTTTCTATATCATCATCGCTATCATCATCAGTCTTTTAACGTCTGTCGTTGGACATAAACCTCCCCAAGGATCCGCCACACTTCTCTATCGTAGGTGTCGCAGAGCCAATATTTTCTAAATTTGTTTACTTAATCTCTCCTCGGTGTCGAATGTGATCTCTGGGGATCCATGTTGTGATTCGTAATGTCCATCGATTGTCTGTCATTCTTGCAACATGGCCTTCCCATTGCCATTTAAGCTTTCTAATAGATTCTATGATGTCTCTGATTACCGTTTTCTTCTTTACATACTGCGCTATCTGTTGATCTCTCCATGTGAGGTTGAGTATGATTCTCTTGCATGCTTCTCAGTTTGTGAGTCTGTCTCTTGGTTAGGTTCCATGTTTCAGCTCCATAAATGACTATTGGGAGGATGCATTGGCTGTATACTCTTCTTTTTAGGATTATAAGGATCGACTTGATTTTGATGGTTGAGCTTGCTCTATCGAACGCTTACCATCTTACTGTGATTCTTCGCTTGATCTCTTCCCCTTTCGTGTGTTTCATAGAGATTTATTGTTCTACGTAGATGTAGTGATTTACTTTCCCTAGTCATGCATCTTCAATTTTGACAGTTATGTCTTTATTCTCAATGTGATCGTTGCACATGATTTTCGTTTTACTGAAGTTCATGTGTAGGCCGAGATTTTTGCTTTCTTCATTTACTTCATCAAGGATTAGTTGGAAGTCATGTAGGTTCTCTGCAAAAAGAACAATATCGTCTGCAAATCTTAGGTTGCTTAGATATTCACTATTTTGATTCCTCTATTCTCCATGTCCAGGTTTTGCAAGATTATCTCGAGGCAGGCTGTCAAGAGTTTACGTGGGCTGGTTTCACCTTGTCTTTGTATATAACACATTTAATAATAATTCTGTCGGATCATACGTCCATTTCTTCATAACATATATACTTATAAATAATCTTATATATATTGATGAAAATGGCAATTGGATGGTGAAATGAAAAACTCTAGAGATAGGTGTTACATCTCAATTTTTTTAATTATTATTGTTCCGTGGAACAAGTTCGATGCATTTCAATCGGGGCCACACATCTTTACAAAGAGAAATGTTTTCATCAACACTCTGTCGGATCAGTTCGCATCCACAATACACTTATATATATATATATATATATATATATATATATATATATATATATATATATATATATATATATATATATATATGATCAACAAACTTGAAACCCTATATCCTAATGGATTAAACACTAAACTGAACAACCCTCATCACACAGAACCCTAATACACAAAACTCCTACCAATAATATCCTCACACCCACATCTAAGACACATTCAATAATCGAAACTTCAAAGTCACCAAGACTCATTGGAAAAATCTCACCTTAGCCAGTTATAACCCCTGTCCAAATCATAGCCAACACATTTTCAATAACTTATTAGGTTGATACCTATGTAGCGCCTTGACCTCACCACCCCTCCTTCTACACTACCCCTTACATACCAAAAAATCTAACTCCACATCACTCTCCAAGACCAACTACTACTGCTTAACCAAAGACCTGATACCTTACTGGACATTCTCCCACTCAGCAGGAGGCCTCCAGCAGCCCTGACAACACAATTTACCCACAATGCATAGCTCCTGACAGTGGACTCTGGTTCCACATGGGAAATTTTAATACACACTCACACAGCACATACCACTGATGATGGGAAGAATCCTGAAACATGTATGGACAATTTACTTATAAGGATTAATAAACCTTACCTTCAAACACCTCACTCCCGAATCTGTCTCACTCTCTACAGTACACATTATATATATATATATATATATATATATATATATATATATATATATATATATATATATATATATATATATATCAACTTGATCCTAATCAATCTTATTTTTATTGCTTTTTATTGCAATATTCAGGTCTTTTCCAAATTGTACGGTCATTAGATAAGAAGCATTGATAGAAAATGAAGAAAAAGCCCTGGACGAGATGTGAATTTGCATTCTGTATCTCTTTAGAACATGTCTGATATGAAAAACGCCTTTTGGTCGGTGGCAACTTCCCCATCTCAGCTTCATATTTAAAAATCTTTTCCTAATACAATAAGCAAACTGTGTCCTCTTCGATTGGAGATGCCTGATGCCTGATTCTAATAACCTTTATAAGATTACGGCACTGCGGACGAAGATTTTCCGTTTTTCATCACGTATTAATGTTTAATGTATCACTATGCTTTGCCTGAAGGCACTTTGCTTTTCAAGAAAGAAATGTATTTGCATCAATATTTATAAGATGTAAAATTTATACATTCTCATCTATCCAAAGGTTTCATTGCTTATTAAAATCCAACACCAACACAAAAGTATGACACGTTATTACAGAGAAACTCATAAATATAATTACGATTGGGATGGAAATTAAAATCTCGATCAATAGGCAATATAAGTATTGCATATTTTATGTGTAAAGAAATATATAATCAGCTAAAGGACTGGGAAGATTGTGTCCAAGTAACGAAAGTCGACCCACCTTAAAAATCTGCATTTGATATCCAGGTCCTTGGGCTTGAACATCACCTATAGGCACCAGTGCACACTATTTAAATATCTCAGTTACCTAGCTGATATATATATATATATATATATATATATATATATATAGAGAGAGAGAGAGAGAGAGAGAGAGAGAGAGAGATAGATAGATAGATAGATAGATAGATAGATAGATATGAACAGTCTGAGTGTAGCATGTAGACGGACAGACAGACATCGAGATAAACGGATTTCCTTTCTTTTCCTGTTTACAATTTCTAATTGATCACTCCCAAGGAATCATGCTGCCAAAAGACATTGGTCATGGGACAGTTTCGACTGAGTGACCATCCAGACCTGGTCTATCTGTATCTTCATTCGCATCGCTTCAAATACTGATTACCGACTAACTTGTGGAATAGCCTTCATCCATCAAGTTTGAAAATTAGCGAATTAATAAGGTTTTAATCCGTTAAATGCATGACATCAATTGTAAATCTATGGACATATTTGTAAAACCTGACGTAAAAATTCGACGATGTTGATAATATTGGTCTCATTTTCAATTACTATCATAAGTAAATGCCCATCGTTTTGCTAACAGTATATCTAAAGTGGAGTTTTGTGTCAATATGTTTACACATTTATTTGAAAGAATAACGTAAAGTATCGTTAACTAGAACTTTTGTGATTGGTTTTGATGAAAAATGAAACCCTGAGAGTCACAGTGGTTGTAGTAATCATATTATAAGCAGTCAGAAACCAGCGACAGGAGCAGCAATAGTAGTAGTGATAATATTAGCATCAGCCAGCATCCCAACGAGCACACTTACATGTACAACAGAACGGTATCTTGTATTCATGTGTTCACAATACCCCCTTCCTCTTGCTCTGTTTATTGTTATAGCTTTCAAATTTGGGATCATTGGACGTTTGTGTGACTAGGAAAATCAGAGTTGATGGTATAAGATCTAAAAATCTGTGATACGCTCCGAGTATATTGAATTTGCATTTGATAATCACCAAATGATTCCAATGAAAATGTATTAGATATTGGATTGTAATAACCAGGAACGCATTGGTGCTATTTTTTCTTTCTGGCTATCACGAAGAGAAACTACCAATGAGGGCGATTGTTCAACTGTTTTCTTGAGGAACAACGGAGACACAAGACAAAAGAACGATCAGAAAATGAACGATGAAGAATTACAGCCATCGAGAGACATTGCAATCCATTTAGACAAGAACGTATAACGCAATCATCTCACAATCCTGAAATGCTGCAAATCTTATCGATGTAATTAATTTGAAGATAATTACACACAATTAAGCGACTGGATGTGAATTAGATGAAGGAGGTGCCTTATGAATTAAATTTTCTGATATTGCTTCAATTCAGTTGGAGCAATTTGTTGCTAGTCAGATTATCCGGCCAACAATTGAATGGAAGTGACGGAGGTGGTGAAATCGTTCTTTGACCTTTATACGATTCTAATGAACTCACAGTCATTTCACATCAATTTGCGGCAACATCGGAACTGGGACCAATTTTCGTAAGTGTCGATTAGAATCTGCATTCGTTTCTAAAGAATTTGTCAGGTTTTACAAGCACTAGTCAGTTCGGTGGATACCTTCTTTAAATCTCGGGTAAGGTTGTAATAGAGAGTGACATTGAGTATTTGATTCTGCTTCAAGAATAAAGTCATGGTTAGGTGACTTTCACCAGTGCTGGCTCCATAGTATCATCCCAGGGTCAATTCATGCGTCTCCGTCAACAGGCAAGTGCACCAGCTGGGTCATACAGTTGGTCACACTTGTTCATACTACAAATAGTGGCTAGTACAGGACCTTAAACATGCGTACCGCGTAACATGGTTGCCTCTAAGTTATTTTCCGAATAAATCGTTTTGTCCCCCTCCCCCGAAATATATAATTTATCATCATCCCTTCCAGCACATCTATGCCTGCCAGTTCATTTTTTTGCCGGCCGATCAGCGTACTTCTAAAATCCGAATCCTCACAGATAATCAATTCGGCTAAATGTTATTGTGAATGAGAAAATATAACGTAAATAAAATTTCTGTCACTCAAGTGAGACAGAGGGAGAGAGAGCGAGAGAGAGTGAGAGAGAGAGAGAGAGAGAGAGAGACAGACAGACAGACAGACAGACTGAGAGAGAACTCTTGATACAATTGAGAAGACATCGGTGACTATTGTGTTACCATCAAAAATAGACTCATCTCCGTTCTCGTAAATGCAATCATTCATGAAGTTGTTTAAAATTCTGGGGAGAAGTGTTTGTTTTTTTCAATTCTTTTATGAAATTCTCGGGTGAGTATCGTCATCTTCGTTGTTTCAATCACAAAATGTTACAGATTCCAGTACCCATAAATCTTTCGACTCCTCTCATTTTCTTGAATTGAAATGGTGGCGAAAGGAAGCAAAAATAAATCAATAAATGATATGACCTCAGACAAAATGAATGATTCTGTTTGAAGCTCCAATAAAATCACCTGCAGAAGCCTGGATTGTGAATCGGCTTAAACGTAGAAATCGAATAAAGTAAAAGGTATTTCTGCAATTAACGAGCAAAGGTACGGGCTTGGCATTCCTTGGGCTTCACCCTAAAAGCTTGCGAGCCATCAATCCAGTAGTCCAGCAATTCCTCTAATAGTACTACATTGTCTTCAACCTTTTTGAACGGCCAGGCGTTTGAGGTTAACGATTTTATTCATTCATTACTAATTGTGTCATCATTTTAATACAGTAATCAATAAGAGTGACGTATCAATATGTTATGTGCACAATGCAAAAATATGGAGTTATTTGAAATCATGGCCACTGCATAAAAAGATACTTCACTATGAAAGTGAGAAGAAAATGCGTTTTGTTTTTTAAATAATTTAAAGTCCTTCCATAGCATATGCTATGTAGTCAGCCGTACCTTATTCCAGTACTGCTTCAGCAATGACGAAATCTCAGTGCTTTTCAAGAAGAGTTGTTTCCGTTCAACAGAAATTCCTGATTTATTGATTGGTCAAGTCCATTGCACCAAAGATTTGATTTTAGCTTAAGATTCAATTTCTGTATCTGTTGCTTCGAAATCAGTCCTTTGCACTGTCTTGTTCGATTTTGAATGCTTTAGTTTCAATCTTTGAACTAACCAGGGAGAGGAATGCCTTTCACCTGGTTGAATAAAATCAACACGAGACTTGGACTCCTTTTCGTCCGGTCTGCTTCTTATCTATTTCCTTGAGGCCAAAGTCAAAGTAACCAGAAGGTCGAATATTGAAAAGAATATGAGAAAATAGAGTGAAAGCAGATTTGAATTTGACTGGAAGAAAATCGATGAAAATCCGGAGAGAAAAAAGGAGACGGAAGGAAAGAAGAAATTATTGAAATTGGGAAGGAGAAAAAAGAATGAGGGGAAAATAGAGTTGAAGCCTATAAATGAGGGAAAAGAAAGAAAGAAAAAGATAGAAAGGAGAAAGGGAAAAGACCGTGAATAAGAGGAAGTAAGCAAACAAACAAACAAAAAACCAAATCATGAAACTAAGGATATTCTTTAAAATAAAACCAGACAGCCTAAGACAATCATTGACATGTCTGCTTTACCGAATGGACGTTGCAAACTACATTTTTTGACCCACGGGGAGCTTCTACTTTATATCAGATCTGCACTGTTTACTCGCTGTCGGAAAGTGACAGGCCGAATTGAATTGTGATAAAAAGAACTAAGAGAATCAAGATGAAAGTATATAGTAGTCAAAATTAAGACAATAGATTACAATGCCTCGTCTAATAATAAAAAAAGAATCATTTTTTTTACTTACTGTCAGGGAGAATTCCATTGGTTGCCATCTTTTTATACAGGTTCATCATTAATATAAATCAATTGACTTTTCAACTCATTATTTCTAGTGGTATTATCATTCATTTCTTTTGGACTGTTTGCGAGTTATTTATCCGGTTTTTTTCTCTTTGCTTTTATTTATTCAAAACTGATTTGTTATCTCCAAGTCTGATGGAGAGAAGAAAACAGAGGGACGAGATATGAGTGAGATAAGAAAATAATTACAAAAAAAAAATCATATTGTATTTGATACCATAACCACCGATCACCGTGGTCCAATGATACTGGGGGCCAGTTCATTAGATCGTGGTTCAATCCACCATCGAATGGTACCAAAAACTTCAAAAATGGCACTGAAGCCACTTAGCTAAGGACTAAAACAGGGGAACCTCTCCACGAGGCTAAGAGGTTACTACAAATCATGTTGGATGCTCCAGTTTTCGAGGTCACCGATCTTATTGAGGAATACCAGGTGCTTTTAGCAAAACGACGTTCCAACAGGCCTGGCCAGCCGGGAGTGAGTCATATTAACAATTTCCCATGAATGCCCAATGATTGCATTACACCATGGGGGTGGAAGTGAGAAATATTGATACATACAAATCCAAAAGCAAAAACAGAACAAAAAGGAATCAGTCAAAAAATAGCTCTGCGTCATACCGTCTGCAATATAATGAATCTTTTCGCTACTGATTTTCACAACCTCTAATCAGACAATCATATGTAATGGATTTTCTTCTGAATATTCAAAATTTTTTCTCATGTTTTTAAATGTCCAATTTTCTCTCCTTTTGACGTTCCTCATTGTTCCGACGTTTGTTGATATTTTTGGTTTCTGATTTTACTCTTTTACATCTTTGCCCCCGGAAGAGTAAGACGTTTTTCCACACATCATTTCATAATCTTATTTGATGTTTTTTCTCCGCTTTATTCATCTAGATTTTGTTTTAAATATCTGTTTCACATTTCTTTTACGTCTTCGTCAGTTCATCTGTTGGGGTATCATCAGAATATTTCATCATGTAAATCTTCATCATCATTATTTCTAGATGGTTGGTGGTCATCTCTGCACTCTCCTGCACACCTCTCAGCATTCTCGCAAACGACAACAATGCTGTGGTTTGTACAGTCCGAACTTTCCCCCCAGAATTTATAACCTGAAATATTCAACCTAGATCTCTGGTGATTATCGCTGTAGCCTGAGTTTTTGGTTGTGTCAAATCTTCAACAAGCCGTGGCCTGCACGGCCCCAACTTTTCCTTTCTCAGAAAACTCTTCCAATCTTGACACCAGTGTTTTGGGCACAATTCTGGATGCCCCCTACTATGGATGAGTGACCCCGCATTAAAACCGACCTAGTGTCACATTCTGCTCCAGCGACGATGTAGTTAAATAACTACTATTATGGACACTATATGAACTGGCAAATTAAACACCTTTCTCAGCTCCCAGGCTGATATTTTTTCACCATCTCTTTCCGTTTTTGTTTCTTTTATCTTATACATCTTTGTTTTTTTTTTCATTCTAGTTTTAGCATTATTGAATGAATAAATACCTCCGACAAAGATGACAATAATCAGTCGACCATTCACCAGGTTAGATAAGCAAAAACAATTGCCCTTGATTCTAACCTATAATGGGATGTATCATAAAAGGGATAAACAATAATAACCATATTCTTATATATAATGTAGTGCTGCATCCTTCTGCTTCTTTACAGCTATACCTCTCTATATATCATCGCTTATACACTCATCGAGGGTGACATGGGGTCAGTTACTCACTGGAAATTGTTAAAAAAACAACCAACTAGGCCTGTCGTAGCTTCGTTCTGTTTACGGCAACCGATATTCTCCAATGGTCACCTGTCTAGGTATCAGTCAGGTTCGATGTTGCTTGATTTCAGTGATCTCACGAGAATTGGTATATCCAACGTGATTTGGAGGTAAAAAGTAAGTTATTCTGCTTAGAGTAGTGGCATTGAGTATAAGGTTTAAATGCTTTCGTATGACTTGGTGGGGAGGGATTGAACCACGAACTACAACAGCAGGAGTGAACTCTACCACTGGGATACAACGATTGGATATCGTTCTTATAATGGTTAAAATTCTTCTAAATAAGATTTCACTACCAGGAAGAAAAAGAAGAAACTATTTCCTTTAGTTTCTACGCAAGCTATGTGCTAAAAAAACTCATAATTCTGTATTGGAATCTTCCTTAGTAAAGAGTACCATTTGTTAAAAGAAGTCTCTAGCAATATCTTTAAAAAGTTGCACAGATATCTCGATCGTTTTAAGAGATATGGAACTTTGAAAATAACATAAGTTTTTATTTGTTTTCTTCGAGTTTTTTTTTCATTTTTAAGAAGTTCCTCCTTTCGATTGATCGAGTCTTTTCAAATAGAATCACACCAACATCAACAGTCGACAACTTATTCCGGTCTTATTTTTCCATTTTTACTTAATTCTTTCTTATTTCCAAATTGAAGTTGTATGTATGTTTAACATTTTTGTTTTACTTATCTTACCAACAAACTGCTACTTATATCTCTCGATAAGCAAATGAAAAAGAAAGTGCATCTTCCAATTTAGCCTTCCTGTTGCAGAGACAAAATCGCTTTAGATTCTGACATGTTTTTCTTTTTATTCAATTCCAAAAAAGTATCGTTCTCGCTTTGTTATCGAAAGATCTTTGATCAGAAGCTGATATTTCAAAAGTGCCTCTTTCCTGGAAGCGGAATTATTTCAGACAGTTACGAATAGAGCGTCTTTAACATTTGATTCCTGGTTAACCGACACAATTAGAACACACACACACACACACACACACACACACACACACACACACACACACACACACACACACACATAAGCACACATGCACATACACACACACATATATAAGCACACACACACATACACACACACACACACACACACACATATATATATATATATATATATATATATATATATATATATATATATATATATATACATATTGGAGTGAAATGAGAATTTCAAAAGACTAAGTTTTCTAAGCCTTTAACGATTAATAAGTTCGATCATCACGGATACATATACATATATATATATATATACATATATATATATATATATATACATATATATATATATAGAGAGAGAGAGAGATAGACAGACAGACAAACAGACAGAGGAAGAGAGAGATTTATGTATACGTATATATATATATTAGCTCATTAGTATAGTAGATAAGCATATATATATATATATATATATATATATATATATTTATATATATATATATATATATATATATATATATATATATATATATATATATATATATATATAAGTGAGACATGGCAAACCGTGTGTCAGTCTTTCTGTCTGTCATGCAACAAAAAACACCAAATCATGAGTGCAACCCAACCAAATTTACGATTCATTCCATGGACCCCGAGGAAGGTTTCACAATAAAAGGTTTTGAGAAAAAGGATTCAAAGAGATTCTATTCACAATGAAACCTTGATGCCAACGTGGAACCTTACTTCCCGTCCGTACATATATCTTCCTATTTCATATATTTCTATATAAGTCTTCATAGGGTCTAAAGTAAAAGAATTGCTTTCTCTCTCTTTAAGCGCTTAAAAGTGAAGAGAGATATTCTTTCCATCCAGCAAAAGATCACAAGTCACGGGAGACTTTCCCCTACACGAAGGGTTAAAAGCAAAGTTAGACGTTTTCCCCTTTAAGGGGTCAGAACTGACCAGGAGATTTCTTACCCTTCTTTAAAAGATCTACAGTGAAAGGGGGCTTTTTCCTTCTAGTAATCGGTCAAAAGTGACAGGAAACTTTTATCGTTACCTCAAAAGGTGAAAAGCGAAGGGAGACTTTTTCAGCGTTAAGGTCTCAAAATCAAGCAGAGGCTTCTTGTCAATTTTAGGGGTCAAAAGAGATGGGAAACTTTTTCCCTATAATTAGTCTATGATAATGGGAGACCCCAGCCCCATTCAGGGGTCAAAAGTGAAGGGGAAATTTCCTCCTCTCCTTTAAGGGGACGAAAGAGGAGGTAAAATGTCTTTTTTCCAGTTTCAATGAGTCTAAGGTTAAAGGAGACACCCTTACAACTTTCCATAGGCGAAGCCAAAAAAAATATTTTATATATCAAAATGACTTTTTTTAAGGTTAAACTAGCTCTAATTACAAGTTATTTTCACTTGCAAGTTTTTTTAAAATGTTATAATCCATGCTGATCGGTTGTAAATGAATACTTTGTCGATTGGCTCTTTGGTAGAGGTAGTAGAACGCTATTTTTAGACTCAATTTAATTGATCAAAGGTGTCAAAAGTGAGGGATGACACACTCTCTTTAAGGAATCAAAACTCCCCATCTTTAAGGGGTATAGTGTGAAGGGAAATCAAAGAAAAGACGATTTTTTTCTCCTGTAATAGATCTTTCAGGAGTCAGAAGTGAACTGAAAGCTTTCCTCCGTTTGATGAGTCGAAAGTAAAAGGAGACCTTTTCCCTTTTTGATGTGACAAAAGTGAAAGGAAACTTGAAAAGCCATTCACAGGGACTTTTTAACTTTAAGGGTTCAAAAGAATTGGGTTTTTTCCCTCTTTTAATGTCAAAAGTGAAAGGATACTGTTTTTACGGCGCTTTAAAAGTCAAAAGTGTGGGCAGATTTTCTCCATATGATGGTTCAAAAACGAAGAGGGACTTCCCTCCTTTAAGGGATGAAAAGTGAACAGGAAACTCTTTCCCTCCTTCCAGGGGTCAATAGTTGAGGGGAACTTTTTCCACCCTTCAAGAAGTTCAAAAATCTTTTCCTTTAAGTGTCAACGCACCATCCTTGAATATTCTAAAATAAAGGTAAGACTTTTCCTCTTTAAGGGGTTAACAGTAAAAAAAATTGTTCCATAATAAGGGGTCTAGAGTGAAGGGTAACATTTTTACATGTATGAAAGCTTCAGTCTATTTTTCTACCTGGTATGAACTGGTACTACATACAGTATAGATGAAGATCGATGATATATATGTATGCAAGTGTTCATGTGTAAAAATATATTTATAGTTTATATATCTATATCTATATATATGTATATGTTTACACAAACACCCACGTATATTTATGCGAACACACATACTTAAGTCTATGTCATTTGCAATCGTCACGCTGTGTCGTAATCCACAAGGGGTTGAAAACGAGCGAAACAAAACGGTGCTATTAGAATTATATATTCAGACCGTTACGCTCATCTCGATTGTTTATGAAAAAAATTCTGGTTGATTAATTCAGTGGTCCAACCGTCTTACCATGTGTATTGGAGAGTACACAATGATAGTCTTACGACGAAGACTCATGAATAAAACATTCAAAAATTCGTGTGAGAATATGCTACAATCACAATGTACTAAAATTTAAATGCATGAAAAGGAAAGTTCAATCAAGATTTTATGGTTTCTGAACCGAATAATTATCATCATACAAAATTATCTGAATCAGAAACCTTGGTCCAACACAATGAGAAACATTTGCAACGCTTCGTTTGTCTATTGTAGCTCAATTATCTCATATGCACGGCCCGTGAATCAATCTTTTTTTTTTCAGTGTGAATAGTTCGTCTATCGGCATCTGTTGTTTTGTTAGTTGATAGACATAATTTTTGAACGAAAATAGTATGGATCCACGGCAGCATCTGCTTAGATGTGCGGGGCCTACCAGACATTTTTCGACCTGCCCATCGGGGATCAAGACAATTTCTGGACAACACATTTTACCTGCAATACAACAGTGTCAAGACCTTGCTAAAAACTTTGAAATATGATGTACGGCTGGGAAGTCATCGGATACTTTAACAAATGGAATTCCTAGTGGGTCTCGATGGCGGTTTTACCACTTTCATTGTTCTGTTCGTCTTTGCGACAGCAGATGCAAATAGTTGCACTACCAAAGGCGGGACTGCCCTCAGCCAACCGAATTGCGTGTAGGGATGAGCAAAAACACGTTTGGTTAATTCCGTTTGTTGATGTGATTATTTTACATAAAGTTAGGCTTTATGAATCAATTCGTCACAGTTGTAGATGATGGGTTTGCAATCTTCAAGGACCTTATTTAAAATTTCTGCGGCAAAATAGGCAAATAACAAAATATGAATGTTCTAATAACAAAAACAAAATTTGAATGAAATAATAACCATTCTCGATACTTAAGCAAAATTTAATCAGGAAAAAAACCTTATTTCACAGAGGATTGTTTTTACTAAAATGCATTGAATATGAAAAAAAGGTAATTTCAACCTGGGTCTTGAGGTTTACGAATCGAATAACTATTATCTTTCTCGATTCTCTGAATCATACATATTGGTTTGACCCAATCAGGAATATAATTTATGTCTGACCGGCATATTAGAGTTTAATCATTTCATATGGCCATTTTTAGTTCTAACTGATCATCTATTCGGCAACTTTTGCATTGTTAGCAGTATATGAGGGTATTATCATGACCCGCTTAAACCCTGATCAAAGGTGTCGCAGGTTAAATTACATATTGGCAATTGTTAATAAAAACAACTTCTAGCTTTCCAGGCCTTTTGAAGCTTCATTCTGCTTACGGCACCAGCTACGTACAGATCAGGATTGACATTGCTTAACATCGATGATATCGCAAAAACCGGCGTATCCAACAGGATTAGACACTAACCCCTTCAATTCTAATCTTTGTGCAGAGTGCTTAGCAGAGAGGCATAGGTTACTATTTCATGGCGCTAAACCGTTCAATCCTAATCCTTATGATGAGAGCTTTGAGGAGAAGCATTGAGTGCCATTTCAACAGCTTTGGTTTGACTTGCTGGCTGATTGAACTACAACCAACCGAACCGGCACTCTACCACTGAACTGCCTTGATCCGGCTAAGTAGTATAGACAGTCATAATTTGTAATCGATAAATACTATGGTATCTCTCTTCTTTTCTTTCATTTCTTCTTGCTGTCACGATGGGGTTGAATCTTCGGCTTTGTATTGAAAATTGATATTTGTATTTGTATTGTTAATTGATATTCATGAGTTTTGCCTCATAATTGGCCACCTTTGAAAGGAGAGTTTTTCTTGCTCATCTTCGGATCTGCGTGTTATGGGCAAACAAGCAGCTGGTTATGAATGTCGATGAGACAAGGTTGATTAAAACTCAATGAAAATGTTTATCAATATTGACAACAAAGGAGGGAAAGGGTTCGTTTTGCCAATTTAATGAAGAAACAAGTAATATGGTGTTAATCTACTGAGCGATGAAAAAGAAAGAGAAAGAGAAGGAAAGAAAGGATTTTGTAAGGAAAGAACAAAAAGAGAGAGAATGTAAGGAAGAGAGAACATGAAAGAGAATTTAAGCCATAGATTTATATGAACAACATTTCAGACCAGACCAGATCAGTTTCATGTATTATAAGGTAATTGTTTTGCGTCACAATTGGCTACATTTTAAGGAGAAGTTTTTATGAAACTATGAAAGTATGGTAAGTTCTTTGAAATATTTTCTTTACTGGCTGTGCGTCTGAAACCTCAAATTTCCATTTTATAATCACCAAGTAACACGATTGTTACAAATTTTTGTCAAGCAGCAATCTAAGGGAAAGCTTTTACATTCATTTAAATAGCACATTTAAAACAGATACAAATCATTTCCTCCATCGAAACTGAAAGTTGTTTTTTGAAATGCGCATTCAAATTTTACTTTCGTATGATTTTGTCTTTTTAAACAAACTATTTTTCCATAAATAAAACGTCGACATACACTTCCCAGATTTGATATTTCTTTTCATGTTGAACATGCCGTTTAAAGAACTGTAATTAGTAAAAATTAACGAAATATAGGGTTGAAAAACGATTTTTTTAGCTGCAATGTATAACAAAGGAGTATACTCGAATGGTATTGCTGATCAGATTTGACATTGGAATAAGACTTCACATTTTGTGATCCCAGCTCTTGTCGATGTATCAGAGTCGGAAAATGATCCCTACAGGTTATCACAGTAAGACATGTGACTTCTACTGGAAATTTAGAGGAGACAATAATACTCAACACTCCAGCACTCCACTCAGTATTCGAATGATTTTAATAATACTGTTGACTGGACGGTTTCGATCCTTCCTAGGATTTCCAGTTCTTCAAGCTTCTTTGCAAGGCTTTTCGGGTTTGTTCCAAGTACTCGAATAATCATGAGTAGCATAGTAAAATATTCTTCGGTTCGCTTTTAAGATCCACATATTTCTCAAGCTTTTCCATCCATAACAGGTTGCTAAATTGAACTCTTAGTTTCCGCCAGCTTCTCTTTTTTTTTGTGATCACTGCCCAAACAAATGGCGATAAAAGTAACATTCACTTCTTTTCCCAACTTTTTAATCAATCAGCTGACATAATGCCAAAATTATCAGATCTAGCCTTCTGTTCTGATATGGGGGACATGTTGAATCCTAAAGCTATCTTTTCTTTTCTTCTTTCCTTTTTTTATCTCTTTTCTTTTCGTCTTTTTCTTTTTTTTTTCTCTTTTCTTTTTCCTACATTCATCATCCTTGCTTTATTTCCACCTTTTTTCTTCTCTTTCTCTTTTTTCTTTTTTCTCTTTTCTTTTTCCTACATTCTTCATTCTGGCTTTTTTTCCCATTCTTTTTTTCTTTTCCCGCCTTTCTTTCTTTCCATGTCTTTTCTTCCCCCTACATTCATCAACCTGTTTTTTTCATTCTTTTTTCTCTATCTCTAACCTTTTATCTCTCTTTTCTTTCTCTTACATTTATCATCTTGGCTTTCTTTCATTTCTTTCTATCTTTTTCTCTCTCTCCTCCCTTTTTTCTTCTCTTTTCTTCAACGTTCTTCGTCGTGGCTTTTCCTCTTTTTTCTTTTTTTTCTCTTTTTCCTTATGTTTTCTTCCTCATATATTCATCACCCTGGCTTTCTTCCATTCTTTTTTTCTCTTTCTTTTCCCCTTTTTCTCACTTTACCTTTTCTTTTCTCTTTTCTTTCTCCTACATTCAACGTTTGGCTTTCTTTCATTTTTTTCTCTTTCCTTATTTTTTCATCATCCTGGCTTTTTTCTTTTCTTTCTTTTCTTCTTTCCTTTTTCTCTCCGTCCTTTTTTATATTCCTATCCAGACTTTCTTTTCAATAAGAAAATCCTATAATATCCATCCATTTTCAATCCTAAACTCCATTCATCTAAAAACTATTTTGTGTTTTTTCAACCCACTGTCATTTTCTTCATCCGGGTTATCATTTCTTTTGTCATCTTTTTTCTTTTTCCCATTATATTTCGAAGAGAACGTCCACAGATTGACAATCATGGCTGTAGCAGAATTCCAACTCCATTCTTAATTACGTTGCTCAAGTCGTGAATTCGACTCAGATAATCAAACAAGAAAAGTCGATCCATCTGCTCAGCCAGAAAAACACATTTCAAATACAAACAGGGAATCAACCCAACATTTCATGACACTCTCTGAAGCCGTCATAATATATATTTCTCTTTTTGTTTCGCTTACAGTTATCCATATTAAGAAGGGGATCTTCAAAAAGTTCTCCTTCATTTTCCACGTGAAGGCACCCTGAGAAATTAGCCGTTGAATTTTATATAATTTCCATCTCTCCGTACATATAGTAGGCTACTCTCGCTTCCGAGTATTTCGTTTCTTTTAGGCTCAGTGGATCTTCCATCTTTGTTCTCTTCATTTCTGTTACGATTTCTGTCGGTTCCTACTGCAGTCGAGAGGGTGTGATGCCAGGGTTTGCGACCAACCATTTTGGGGGCCGGTCATCGCATATCTGTCACCAACGTGTAGGTCGAAACATGCTTCTTCCATTTCCATCCCATCGCCGTGAGACTTTGAAGTAAAGATTGATGTGAGACGAAGAAAGATCATCAATAAAAAATGCCATTAGCATAAGTTTGTTTAAGGTGAATCTCAATTTGCCAGAGAGTGACAGACACGCTATGCTCTCGGGAACACCCATTGCGACACATTCGGTAAAGAGGGTATGCAGGCTCAGGAGACAAAACTGCAACAGACTGCCGCTGACTCTTCAGTCAGACCTTCTAACTAGTTTGTTTGGCATTTCCCCACCCCTCTACAACCGATGGGAGTCAAACAGTAGTGATAATTCCCCCCGCCTTATTCACCGTTTAGCAATTAGATTTTCACTTTTGATTTTTCTTTAATTTAAGGCAAATCGATCCTTACTGACGACAACGGACACTGAAAGGCTGAAGATGATGGAAAAAATACATCACTTTATTCCTGAGGATGTTTTGAATGATAATCATTCCCTACAACAGCCCTCTCTCTCCCTCCCTCCTTTTCTCTCTACCTCTCTCTCTCTCTCTCTCTCTCTCTCTCTTATTGAAATGAGTTTTGGCAACTAGGTATACAGTGATATCTCCATAAGTAGTCATCAAATGCACAAAAAACCTTAAAGAAGAAGGTATACATGCACCCCCCCATTTTCCTTACTGCTCTCAATCTCTTTCGTCCCCTTACCAACCCCCACACTTGTCCCTTCTGATAAATAGTGTGCCAACTACCATTTCACACATCACATCCCCGAGATTAACTTGCCCAATATTAACCCGTGAATATTGACTACATCTTCACCGGTCAAGCAACAAAATCTCTGGTTCCCTTCCAACGTAAAACAATTAAACTAACCGATGACCCTTGCCAAACATACCACCTGCAACTCTGCCATATGGCATTGGTTCTATTTTCAATATCCTGGTCACGAGAAGGGGGTGACGTGAGCTATTCGAATAAAATCAGGGCCAAAATGATCAGTTAAAGAGTCTTCGAGATGAAACAATCGCATTCGGGCTTCGATAAAACATCGACAAAACGACCCTCAAAAGACGACGTGTATATATTTCATTAGCCTTTAAGTCCGATGTTGGACTTTGGGGAATGATGGCCTTTAAACTGCTATGATATGTGTATGTGCAGGGGAGGGGGTATATTGATGCACGCCTTACCCAAGGACAATAATGCTAAGGGGACACAAACTGCCTGTGTCAGAAATCGAACGCCGGTGGGGTCATAAATCCCATTCAAACATCGCTTTGTGAAGAATAGGTAGATTAATGGTTACGAAGAGAAAATAAATAACGGGCTCCAACGGCACCATAAAAAAAAACATGAGACCCCAGCATATTTCCCTACCTACATACATACGGTATGCGTAACGGTTTTGAATATCCTTGCATAACGTCAAACTACAAAACTGTATGGTTATCAATTATACTCGTCATCCGTCAACAATTGAACTACCGTAGCGTCAAAATGTGGAGTCATGTAAAACAAATTCCATCGGAAAAAGATGTGATCGGAATAACATTATTGACGTTTCCCAACGAAAACATCAGAAATAGAGGGGTAAACATCTAGAAATGTCTAGATTCTTGAGAATACAAATGTTATTGATGCACTCGTCAACATAAGGCCCCAAAAGGGTCAAAATAAGCTTCAAAAACATTTTTAGAAAGGGTTTATTTTTATGCGCATTTTCAAGTCTATAAACAAAACGGTATGGCCAGAGGCACTGAAACACACAAACGCGCGTATAAAACACATGCACTTATCGCCATCTTTGATTACTACGGTTGTTTAATCATCCAATAATCCATTAACAGTTTCATTGAAAAATTAAAAAAAATATGAGCGCTACTGAACAAACTTTTGTTTTCGTTCGAAAATACTTGCCACAACCAATTCTCATCACAGATAATATCATCTTGCATTCCCAGAGTCTCAATTTTCAAAAATCAAGAATGGTGGTCTTTCAATTCGTAAATGTGTTTTACTTCTGTAAATGGAAAAAAGTATTACTAAAGACAATCAATTATCATGTCATTTCTCTTTTTTCAAAAAATTTAAATCAATTTCTGTTCCATTAATCGTGAGAGTAGCTTTTTGTCAGCGATCTGTGAGTTGGGTTCATCTGCACAAATTGTAATCGAGTTGAGAACATGTATGTAATTGAACTAACATCTTCATAATCTTTTACGCAGCCTTTCGCCGAGTGCACTCTTGATGAAAGCCAGTAAGTACCCTGATCCGAAAAAATATTGAATACTTCAAAAACCTTGTCCAAAGATTTCAGACAAAAATCAGAAATCGTAAATTAATGCAGGATTTATTATCACATGATTATATCGGTGTGGGTGTGTGATTTCATTCAGTCACGTGACTTGAACAAAGATAGACAAAATGGCTAACACGTCTTTCTTGACGAATAGCCACGTAGAAAGATCACAGCTATAAAAAAAAAATTCTCCTTCATTAGGATGAGTAATTTTTGAGACAATATTCCGGCTGGCCAACTCTTTCGTCTTCACCAGATGAATAATGTGCCCTTTAAACTTTCTTTCAAACGATAGTCCTTATTCCATACTATTCGTTGAAATTTTGTTCCCTTGTATTGAACATGGCAAGCCATTTGTTCATTTTATATGTAACAATTAATTTTTCAGCTTCGAAATAGGATGTTCGAAGTAAGTAGATTTAGACCGGGGAACGAAGGGCTATCTGCTCTAGTGAATGTACTGATCCGGTAATCGAAACAATTCTTTGGGTGTTTCGGGTAGGGGAAGACATTTTAGTGGGGGTGAAAGTATACTGCTACAATACACCAGTCTGACTATTTTGAGGGTACAGATATCTTAATAGTATACAGTGAGTGATCACCATTCCCATTCCCAGAGAAAGTAAATGGATGTCGTAACGAACTAAATCATTGAATTGCGTGAAACCAACCGGTTGAGCAATGTTGGGCCAAGTCAGTACCTGGATGGGATTAGGTGCCGTGATACTGGGTACCGTAAGGTGCTAGGATAATGTAAGGAACCATCCATAGCGATCCTATAAATCATCCTAAGGAAGCCACCGATTTTTAGACTTAGTTCCATGATACAAACATCTGACTAGCCTGTTTGCGAGCAACAAGAAATGCATGTCAGAACCTTCTATAATTGTTGGCTGACAAACTAATGCAAGGCCTTCTTTTTCTGTTCCTCTGTCGTTCAAGCCTTTTGGATCGAAGGGGGACGTTTTACAAATACTGTGTATTTAGGAATCTCTAACATGGGATGAGGTCGTAGGGTGTACACCGAGCTAATGATTGGCTTCATATCCTTCCGAATTGGGCAATCGGCTTTTCACGGTTGGTTGATAAAATAGTACACTTCATTTAACTTTACAGCCATTTTCCTCTCGGTTTATTTACCAATTTACCGTCTTCTTCCTTTTCATTTTCGTCGTCAAATCATATTTCTTTCCTGTTCTATCTCTTTTATCTTTTATTTCTCAATGACTTCATTTCATTTTTGATATTTGTTTTATTTTTGCTTTATTGTCTTATATTCTCTCGTTTTCTACCTTCTTCTTTCTCTTCTTCTTCTTCTTCTTCTGTGCATTTATCTTCTATCCCCTCTTTCTTTCATTCCGAATCTTCACTTAATTCACTTTCTTCCTTTCTCTCTTTGCTTGAAAATTTCCCTGGTTATTTCTCCTTCATTATCAATCGACTTCTTTCTTTTATATATTTCCCTTTTTTTATTTCATGCTTTTTTTGTATCATTCATATTTTCCTTTCGACTTTTTCATTCCTTTTCCTTTTTCTCAGTTTTTCTTTCTATCTATATCTTTTCTTTAGTACATTTCAATCTTTTCTTTTATCGTTTTCTTTTATTCCCGATTTTCTTTCACTTATTCCCTTCTTTCTCCTTCTATCTCTCTGTATTTCCTTTTCTCCATTTTCCCTCGCTTTTTTCTAGTCCCCTCTCTATCTTGATATCTAATCTCCATCCCCTATTCTGCCCCCCACCCAACTCCCATTCAAATATCTTTCATTCATCTTCCTCTTTGTCAGTCAGTTGCCTTGGAAACCAGAATAGGGATCTACTCCATAATTGTCATCATTCAGGTTTTCACACGTCTTGCTGAATCAAGATCCATCGATTTGGCAAATCAATTGAGCCTTGCGATTCCTCAAATCTCTCCCCACCTTCCTCTTCTTGCATATCTCTTTTTCCACTAATTTCGTTTACCTCCGCCAACGGAGTTTGTCCATACAATATTTCCAAAGGTCTTCAATGAATTCTTATGACATGTAGTAGGAGGATGAACCTTAGGCTGGGGAAGAATTGATTAAATGTTGGAATGGATCTAGGAATTCTCTGAAGTTACCTAACCAGCATCATACATGTATATGAACTGATTCATATTAATTGTTAGGGAAAATGCCGTTGGCAGAAGTATGCGTTCTCTGAGTGCTTTCAAGTTATTTGTGCATTTTTGTTATTACGTTTTCATTCTTCTTTTCCTCCTTCTTTTTCTTCTTTTTTCCTTTTCACTCATTACTTTTCTCTCTTTTCCAGAAATCCAAACTATTTCTTCAATCTCCCGCATCCTATTCTCTCCCTTCCTCATCTATCATAATTTTCCTTCGTCTTTTACTCAACTCATTTATTTCTTCACTATTTTCCTTTTTCCACAAAATGTTTCTTCTCTTTCAAACTGGTTTCTGTTTTTAATCTTGTTATTTTGATCTCAACCTGCATGATTTCTATATGTTTATCTCCACTGTCTGTCTGTCCGTCTCCTGCAAAAAGAATAAGCTATGAATTCATATTTGAGAGAACAATGTCCTGGATACTATGATTGGTTAACACACAGAAAATTAAGTCTCTGCAGGATTTGAAAACGCCTGAACAAAAGTCAATTTCCTTTTGCTAAACCAACATCCTGTAAATAAGCGCCAATTCTCCAATGCCAGAAAGTTTGATTTATTTGAATTACTAAAAACTTTCCCGTCTCGTCTATCGGGATCAGAGCTCGAAAAACATATTAGTTACGAATGAATGATAAGAACTATCTGCTCTTAAAATAAGGAACAAGAGGTTTCATGTTGCTTATAAACGAACTGTATTTTTTCGTTTTCGTTTCCATATCTGACGGGTCATGATTTTGTGGGCCAATTGTCAATTTATTTTGTCGTTCCCTACGAAGACGTATTTTAATGATGAGGACTTGGCCTGAAAACAAGTAAAATATCAGTCTCTGTTAAAAACTAACAACGTTGTTTGTACAATTTTTGACAGCATTTGGCAACTTTTGGCAACATTTTTCTCCATAATAAAACAGTATGTTTCCAATTGATTTTAAAGATGAATAATTTAAAGCTTTTTTAGGGATTAAAAAAAAGACTTTCTTAGAATGAGATTTTTTTCGAACCTTGCTACGTTTTTTTTTTGTATCCAAGTATGTATCTATTTGTGTTCCCCATAATTCCACACTTACAATATATGAAGAAAGATATCTTTTTTTCAGACCCTATTGAAGAAAATTAAAAGCATATATAGATAGAAAAGGGGGTCAGATAGAAGGTTTTGCAATATTCATATTTCTGGGCCATTTGGCGTCGTTATAGAATGTCATGGTGTCATGGCGTCGTAACAGAATGTCATGATGTCACGAGAGAACTTATTCTGATCACATAACGGCACTGGTTTTGAACATCGTCTGTTCGTGTTTTTATTTGGAAACAGAATTTTCTCTTAAAAATTTCAAAAAGATGACGTAAAAAAAAAAGAAATTATTCCTCGTTTTTGCCTACTGCCTCTTCCTTTCCTTTGTTGCGAAAGCTTCCAATCATTCCCCCGTTTGGTCTGAAAGAAAGAGATTTTTGCTTTTATAGACCTGTCGACGTTTGTTTCGGGTTAAGAATATTAGCTTAAAAGATGACAGTCTTGAATGCAAGGAAACATTGGTTCTTGAACCACGTCAATGTCAGAAATAGAGACAATGAGTAAGATAAAGGAAGAAAGAAAAAATGAAAGGAAGAAAGCAAGCAAAGAATAGTGGAAGGAAAAGGGTGGAAACAGGGAAGTAAAGAGGGTAAGGAGAAAGAAGGAGGAGAGAGAGAGAGAGAGTGAAGAGGGGAAAAAGAAAAGGGAAAGGTGGAAGTAAAGAAAGAAAGAAGGGCGGTAAGGTCAAAGAAGGGGGGGGGAATAGTAGTAATAAGTAGAGAAATTGAAGAGAAAATGAGAGGGTGTGATCGACTGCGAGCAGTAAGGATTGGTGAGCAATGAAATTACAGATTTGCTGATACGTCATCATTATCATCATTATTATTATTATTATTATTATTATTATTATTATTATTATTATTATTATTATCATCATCATCATCATCATTATTATTATAATAAATCACTTAGAAAAATACTGCAAACATTGCATAAAATAAACCCTTGGCAATACTTCATTCAGCCCATGTTTCCCTGAGCAGCGATGATACAAATATTATAGAATTACAAACTAAAATTCAATAATCACGCACACCTTCTCCCCACCCCCGGAAAACACAGTGAAGTAAACAATTCCTTGAATCAATTACACACTTAGCGAATGGAGAAATGCTAGGGTATGTAAGGTATTTGTATCCGGAGTCTTCCTTCCAACACCGACTTCCACGAAGCTCTGACGCTGAATAAATGTCAATAATTTCAATGTTACTGGATTGAATCGGTAACATTGGCCGAACTCCAATTGATAAATTCTTAATCGAAAAGAAATAAATCATTGATCAGGGGATGTGGGCTGGGTGTCAAGGGGGTGAGTATCAAAAAAGAATCTAATTATATCAATAAAGCTACAGTTAGTAGGAAATACCCTTACGCTGGCTATGGCTCCAATCATCTTCACTCGATCCCTGTTTAAAACCCACTCAGCTCGTATGGAGGCGACTAGCAACTGGAGTGGCGTCACTCACTTCAGTCGTGCTAATCTTTCATCCAAATGATGTCGTGCCTGCATTAGATATATACATATATAGTCGAGAAAGCTTTACAGCTTTAAATTCTTGTTAACATATTCTTTCATTTTCATTATTATTTCATTATGATCAAGCTGATCAGCGTGTCTCGTCATGGCCGCATTAAATTGTCTAAAGATCTTTTTGCTGTCTTGATTGATCATTCTTACAACTGAAAAAACAATTTTCTGTATCAAAAGCAATAAATCCAATTGTAAATCGAGCCGCTTATGAATATTCTGAAAATATAGTTCTGTAACATATATAAGATAGAATACTCGTCCCGAATGGCATACAATATGGAACAGAAATGAGTCTCGTTCATCTCACACATTCTAAATTCTCCTTCATCATTAAGAGAACATAAGTTATCAATAAAACGGGTACAATCTAAAAATGAAGGAGCTTGTTTTATATTAGTTTTAATTAAAGATGGCATGAATATATATTCATGTCAATAGAAATACAGATTTGCATGGTAAGGCACAGGATCAGTTCCCATTGATGGACCTTTCGATTTCCCATTTTAAGGTAACATTCTCTGATAAGATGACTTACACTCGCCTTAATAGTAAAATATGTGAAATAAGTTTCGCCTTTTTTTTACAACAGAGAGCTTCAGAGTTTGTGAACCGACTATGCTTACTATTTCATTTTTCAAATACCAAGTTTATTATTTTATTAAATTCTCTAATAAGATCTTCATGATAAATCTTTGTATAAGATTTATCTTTATATATATATATATATATATATATATATATATATATATATATATATATATATATATATATATATACATATTGACAAACTCCAAAAGAACTGACTTTAATATTGCAATCACTCAGACATAGAATTTAAGATTTCTGAATTTAGGACATGAATAAGAGAGGGGGGGAGAGTGATTCTGCGATGTTACGTCGTATCAACTCGAGCTTCCGAGTTCTCTGTAATTTTTTTTAAACATTGAATTCAGTTCTAAAAATATTGTTTTTACATAATAAGAAGTATATATATATATATATACACATAATTTTTCTTTCCTGAGAACATTACCTTCCTACAAAGGATGTGATTAAACTAGTTCATATAAGAGACGCTACATGGACGTAGGGACGCCGATGCCATGTAGTATCTGCGTGATATGCATTACGATCGGTTACACGTCGGAGCAGATCTATTTTTTACTACAATAGTTATAAAAGTCAAGATTAAAATGTAAATAAGAAGTTTAAAAGATATTACTCATTACTCTTTTCATTCCAACTATCAACTTCCTCTTTATAGACCAAAGATGGGCGGAAGATCAATATATGCAGACTAAAAAATAACAACGATCAAATTGACCAAGTTTGCCTTCTCTTTTTGTCAATGTATCCTTGAAAGAAGGATTGATCTCTTTCTCATTATCTATCTATCTATTATATAATACATATGTATATATATATAACATATAAATATTATGTATATATATAACTAATATACATATATGAATATTGTATATGAGTAAATAATTTTACATATATATACAAATATTATATTTATACTTAAATACTATATATATATATAAATATTTTGTATATATGTATATATATATATATATATATATATATACTGAAAGGGACAGATTGTCTATAGCCACACTGAGAAGTTCTAATACAACGAAACAGCTGTCTGTGGATGACACATTTATTAATTACTATGATGATTAGCGCTTCCTTTTTTAGTGATATGCTCTCTTAGGTATGCTCTTCCAACTCAGAAATGGATGGGAATTGTGCGTAAGTAAATGTATCGCTCAATTTGGTCCTACTGACCATCCTGGGCTAGAGCCTCTGGGTCTGAACTGAAGGTTTTGACCCTACCTAGTGGTACTGGAAGGGATATACATATATATATATATATATATATGTGTGTGTGTGTGTGTGTGTGTGTGTATGTTGTTGTGTCATCCACAAACAGCTGTTTCGATGTATTACATCTCTTCAGTGTGGCTATAGACTTTTATCCCGTCCAGTACCGCGAGGCAGAATTGAAACCCGCACATCAGATCTGGAGGCCGATATCCTACCTATGGACTTCGGAACTGGGTGGTCAGTTAGGCTGAATTTAAGCGATATATTCATTTACGCAGAAACTCCTCATCCAGAGTGCTCTATTCCTATGGAAAAGAATCGCATAAGCTTACAGTGGATGAGTTACATCATTTGAAGAGTGCTCTTTGAATAGAGCAGCATTAATTATTGTGTCGTCCACAGACAGCTGTTTCGATGTATTACATCTCTTTTGTGTGGCTATAGACTTTTATCCCACCCAGTACCGCGAGGCAGAATTGAAACCCTCACAATGCATACAAATATTACATATATGTATACATATATATGAATATACGTGATCATATAACAGATACTTGAATTGAATCACAATATAAATTAGTTAATGCAATGACGAGTAGTTGATAGAAAGAAAAAACAAGTTTGAAAGTCAGACCATGGATGCGCTAGTTTGATCTCATGGATTTTTTTAAAAGTCTTCCTCATTTGAGATTCCTTTCAAAGCTCACTCTTTAAAGGCCCTTCCTGGAAAAGCGTCTTGATTTAACAGCTACTTCATTTAAATACCTCTTTCTTTAATATTTTGTTCTAGTATGTTACGTAAGCATGGGAACAAAATTCCACCGAGTGGAGTAAGGTCTAGCTGAAAAAAGAGGTAAATTGAAGAATCTTGTTTCGGTATGTCAGCCCATCAGTCAATGACGGCCATAGCTACTGGAGATACTACCGCATCTGTAAAAAAAAGAAAAAAGAAAAAAGAAATGATCAATGAAGGCAAATAATAACTTTGTTTACAATCTAGTCAGAGGCGCATCCAAGCCTGAAGTCCAATGTCGGAAAATCAGTTGGGCAGAAAGAGCAACCAGTGAGTATAGTATTCGTAGGATGACATGATTGTCCTTTATGTTCCTCAGATCCCTTTTCATGAAGTGAATCAACAAAGAAAATTGATAAAATGTATTGGCATAATTGAAGATGCCAATACTTACCAATTACGAAAAATTGAATTTCCCCAGGAATGTTTGTATTCTTGATGAGCTAGACTGGGAATACAGAAGGGTACATGAGATTCACAAACTTTGTATAGTTCATAGCACGCTTATTCGCTCGGGGAAGGCATGACACCACTTTTATTCCCAGCTATGGAGTTGTAGCCTTTTAACCCAGTAAGTCCGTCTATATAAAAGAAGGTTATTCGGACAGAAAGAAACCCCCACTGCAGGGCAGTCGTCATTGCTGGTCCCAAGCCTGGGTAAAGGGAATCGGTTGGGCGTGTGGCCAGTAACTCCACACTGTAAAAGCTACTTGTTACTGAAATCGCAGTATCCTATACTTGTCGAGGAATTCACTGGAATAAACCACACCCCAATATAGGGTGAGTGTGTGTAGAAATACATGCTTATGAATATATAATATGTGTAGACTACATATTTATGGACATCGCTACTTTCTAAGCAACAATTATTCATTTTTCAACATAATATCATCCCTAGTCAATGAACTCAACCCAATATTTCTCCAATAATCAAACAGATCAAACATTATGCAGTGAAAATTTCAAAATTTAGATTTTAGCTGACTTATTGTTCCATTTTCATATACATATACGCGTTTGTGTGTGTGTGTGTGTATGTGTGTGTGCGTGTGTGTGTGTGTGTATGTGTGTGTATGTGTGTGTGTGTTTTGCAGTCCCAAGAGAGTATGTATTGTTCGAGGGAACATATTCCAGTTGAGTATGACCACCCTAAGGACACTTATAAACCGTTGTGTTTAATTAGGAAGTGGACAACGCCCTTCCACATCCGGGACATCACACGAACACCTGGCCTGAGTTCTAGAAATGCAAACCATTTCATATAATCACACAAATTTTGCAAAGAAGTGAGTTCGGACAAACAAAACATCTTTAATTGAACAACGTTGGCTTTTGGAATTGTTTCTTCAAGCTAAAATGGTCAGATGAATTATAATCCACATCCATTCACTGGTGGCACAAATTTCTCTTTATATACTTGTGTGCACATACATATATATATATATATATACACCCACACAAAAGGTATATTCAATGATGCCATGAAATTTGCCAAAATCTGCACCAATATCATCAACACAGAAATAATTAAACACTGCAGACGGACGGTACTATTCCACAATCAGGAGCAATGAACTAAAAAAAACGATGTCTGGAGTTTTGATGTCTCTATGGGCAGCCTCGATTCAGCCGAGATGTCGGTTTTAATCGATCTGTATGTTTTATATGACCTCAACAGAAAACTAAATTCGAAAAATATAGTACTATACCGGAACGATGGCCGACCAATCATGAAAAGTAGCAATGCAAAAAATAATATACGAAAACATAAGAAATTATATCATAAAAGAAATGAAAAACTTTAAAATTGAAATACAAGCTAATATTAGAATTCTACATTTCTTAGATGTCACTTTCAATTTAAATGATAACATCCATTAAGCACGTAGAAAAGAAAACCCTTTCATTGAGTACATCAACAATAGCTCTTAACACCCGAACAAAATCATTAAAAAGATCCCCAAATCTATAGAAACTAGATTGATATAGAATTCCTCAAATGAAATGATATTCAAAAAGGTTAGAAAAGTCTATACTAAAGCACTAAAGACTAGCAATTTCACCGAAACGAACTTTAAATATGATAAAAAAAGTGAAATCAAATTGCAAAAAAACAAAGCAACATCAAAAAATAGAGGGAGGAAGATCAATTAACCTACAAGTAAGGTAAAATATTCATCCTATTAATAGAAAAAAATCCCCGATCAACTCACTGAGTAAAATATTCAACAAGAACAAACTGAAAATTAGCTTTAGTTGTATTGAAAATTCCAATATACTAATCACGAAACATGACAATAGCTTGATTAGAAAGAATAATAACAAAGAAAGCATGAATAAACTGGGCTGCAATTGTACAAACAAAAATAGATTCCCTCTGCAAAATAAAATGTTTCAAATCAGATATTTATACTAAGCCGACAGATCAACTCAAGAGAAACCCCAGGAAGGGAAACATTATATAGGAATATCGAAAAAAAAATCCTTAAAGTTAGATTAACAAACCATATATCATCTTCCATTGATGAAAAATATAGAAATCGTATCTCATTATCCACATATTACTGGAGGATGCGCGATAACTATTTCAAACCGACAGTAAAATGGAAAATATCAAAACAGACCAACATATGCTAAAATATCGAAATTGTATGCCACCTCCTATGCCTAAATGAGAAATTTAAAATAGTAGATTTTGCCAATAAAACAAAATAAAAACAACACAAAACTGATTAAATGAACAGAAAAAATGAAATAACGTTGAAATGCCGGCACCACTCATTTTTTTAAAATTAACAAACATAACCCACCTATAGATACACCTATAATAACTACCATAGATATTTTATTCACAAAGCCACCCAAAAGAAAAACCTAATCAACATATCTACCTAAGACAAGAGGAAGTAGATCTAATCCTAGATAATCACACAGCCCACATATAAAAGAGATCCTAACATGGGGAAATAAATCAAAGGTATCTAAGTGAAAATAAAACATTCCTCTATAGAACACACAAAACCATCAACCACTTACTGATAATGCAAACACTCGTGCCATACCCCCTGGCATGTAATTCATAACCATTAGCAGAAATACACAAACTACGAATACAACAAATCAAATTAAGTAAAAGAGGAAACTCCTCTAGCCAAGTAACTCCCACAAAAAAATTCCCCAAATTTTCCAAACAGGAATCTACAATATATCTAATAATTCGCCTGAAGAAGCCAAGACAGGGCACAAACATAAACGTGTTTGTGTAGCAAATCCCCTTACTACCATATATATTATATATAAACACCGTTATCAGAAAACTAGAAAAACAAAAAATGTCGACACTGTCCAAGGAAAGTTGCATATATATATATATATATATATATATACATATATATATATATATATATATAATAATCAGAGGGCTTGCAAAATGAACAAAAGATTGGCAAGATATAGAAGTAATAAAGGCTGGAGATGAGATTTCCGGATGTGAGTTAATGTATGTTTGTTGTCCGTGCATGTGAAGATTTGCATATGGGCGTGTTTTATGTCCAGTGCCACGTTGATATTATTTGTTGATTGATGGCTACCGATGAAGCAAAAGAATAATTCGGTTACTAAGGCCGGGCAGGCATTGATTGTTATAGAAACAAGATCATGAAAACTGCGTTTCAGCCAGTCGAGCTCGAGATGATGATGAATATTTAATATGTGGGGATGGGTTGATAATGTTCGGCTTACTCTGAACCTGTTTCTCTGTGAGTAGGTATCCATTAAGGGCTCGTTTGCTTCTTTTTTTTTTCTTTGCTTTTTATGTTGTGTAGGAGACGAGTGAGGGTGCCTCCTAGATCAATGTTTGTAGAGCTACGATCAATTTGTGGTCGGATACACCGGTTCTCGTATGATCATTGAAGTTAAACAATGTTGAGCCTGGTCAGTACTTAGATGGGTAACCGT
>OY735222.1:34908890-34918890 GCA_963457665.1 Thysanoteuthis rhombus
AATGTTGCTCGATCCAGACTGAACATCTCTTGTGAATGTGTTTGATAGATCAGTCAATACTTCAACACTTACAGTTGACAATCACAAATAAATTCCATTCGGCATTGGAAAAGCTTCGTAATGACTCAACTAGGAATATTATCACTGATGTGACAAGCGCTGGCTGTAATGGAATTTCTAGATTTCTTCATATTCTCCTTTTTTGTCATCGACTTTTGAAAAAACACAGCCATATTTAATCGAAAACACGTTAGGTGTGTTCACACAACAATGAACAGATATATTTTGCGATTCATCCAGTCCAGTTTATGGAATTAGACTTTCAGAGATCGAAGTGAACAGAAGGTGAAACGATGATTTTCTGTGTCTGAGTCAGTATGTTTACGCAGTAATTTGAAAAGTTGACGCAAGGTTTGTTAACGAAAATTCTTGTATTCATCTTGGGTAAAAAACAAAACTGACGCCACAACAACAGCAGCAGTATTAGCAGTTGTGATATTACAGCAGTCTAACGAACACAAGTACACATACAGCAGAACAGCATTTTGTGTTTATGCATTCGCAATACCCTCTTCCTCTTTCTCTGTTTGTTGTCACATCTCAGATAATATTAGGTATTTCATTGTCTTTCAACAGGTCTTCGTCATTTTGCCAAACTACTGTGTTTGTTGCAATTTGATAGCCGACAAGTTTTCAACGAGAAGCTGTGTTTTTTTGGGTTTTTTTTTTTTTTGCAAACCATTCTCGACCCTGCCATCCAAAGCCTTGGTAAAATATTCCCTTCCTAGATGGTCGTTGTCTCTCTCTTTGTGTCAGCGTGTACATACAGAGGATGTTTTGCTTGGAGTTATTTATACCAAATAAGATTCGAACCATCGATAGATACATTTAAAATACCATCACTGGCTTCACACGTGGCCATCCTACCTGAAACAAACGTGCTTATTTACTTCAATTAAAAAAATACCTTTTTTTATTGCGATAACCAAGGTTTATCCCTCTTCACCACAAATATTTCCATCAAAGTCCTCCGTATTAAATATCTGATCTAAATAAACTATTGAATGTTATTTTTAATTAGAGAATCAGAATAAATATCCTTGTAACTCTCAGGAAAATGTCGCCATGAATTTGGCAACATCGTGATAGTAAAATGAAAACGTCTTTCCCTGCAATAAGAAAAATAAAGGCTAATGTCTTTCTAGTACCATGAGTCAGTTATTGTGTTCCAGTTTGGGCCACGTTTTAAAATGTTGATTTCTCAGTCAAACCTCGTCGGAGAGTCAGTGACGCCACTCCTCTATATCATTAATAAGGAAGGTAGTAAAACTATGATTTCATGTTCTGATGACATAGTAAAAACACTGAATTAAAAGAAAAAAATATAAGAAATAAAAAATAATCCTAATAAGCAAAAAATAATGTTAAGGTAATACTTTCCCTACTTGTCCGTTACTGGCCTCTCACGTTGCTGGACGAGGAGTTCGACTTTCCCGCTTTGAATTCAGAGTTGTTCGCTTCCTGGACTGCAGCAGGGCCCAACCCTTGTGCTATTCCACCCGTCTCAATTCGATTTTGAATTCGGCTCGACGATTCCATTTACTATGTTGCTAACCGCTTGGCCACATGCACCTCCCATGTATCTGACGTATCCACTCGCTGAAACATCTGCCTGCTTTGTACCCGTTCCTGCCAGTTTGTTAATAGATCTGCACTCTGTCTCCCTCGCGTAATTAATGAAAGTTGTGAGCTGAAACCTGACGATTAGAACAACATATCTCAAAATGCCCTGCCGAAAAAAAAGAAAGCAAAAATACAGCTGCTATCAGATTGAAACTTCTCTCTAGTTCCTGAAATTCTCCGCTCTAATCTCTGAAGAAATCGAATCCGATCAAGTCTTGTCAATCCTTACTTTGTCTTCCACGGATTCTTCAGGTGATACGTAGAATGTCGAGATGTTGACGGCGTAATGTTTGCTTTTAATCCTGCCAAATACAGACTAAGGAGATTAAACCAGTCGAGTGGCTTCGATGATTAAAACTCTTTTTTAATCAGAAGGTTTCAAAAGGAGATTTCACTCGATGTTAATTAATGGCCCATTCTTGGGGCATTGGCTTGACATTACTTATTTGCTCACGCCATCGTCTCTATAGGATCTCAGATTCAGGATTATTCTGTTCATAAGCACTGAATTTTGATACATTTACTATTACAATGGTAAAGTGGCAGAAGATTTGAATATTAAAAGACAGATAGATAAAGAAAAAAACAGACAGATAGTAATAAATATGAACAAGAATATAGATAGATGTGAGCAGACTGAGATTCTTTTCCTTATTTTACAATACTAAAGTATTACTTCATCAAATCTCCCCAATGTCAGTGTTTCAAGCATCCACCTTCATCGGGACAGTTTGTAAGTCAAGGTACACAAAATGAACAGAAGGATTCTCATAAACGCATACAGATGTTAAATAGGTTTTTACTCCTAATTCTCGTACGTTCACTGGAGTTAAGCAACGTTAAGCTTTTAGATCGGTGATCAACTGGCTTTATCTGGGACTGTAAGCAGCAGGGTATCATGTTGGGAGATTCTCGTAAAGACCACATTAATCCTCTTACGGAGAAAACCAATTTCTGCACAACGCCCAATAACGCAAACCAAACGTAGCCCCCTTCGATTCCACCTGACTAGCCTGGTTGCGAATCACAAGACATCAATGACTCAGGCAGAGAGTCAAATGTTTGTGTAGTGAGCCACTCTTCAAGATGGAAAATATCTCCTTGCGTATTAACCTTGACTTACCTGTGTTCGATCATCGATCACAGGTACCGAATGGAAATTCGTCAAAAGTTACGAATTTCCCATATATATATATATATATATATATATATATATATATATATATATATATATATATATATATATATACGACAAACTGTACAAATTTGTCAGCCCTTGCTTTTGGGCCCTCGATGCTTGTGGATTTCAAAAACCATTGTTATTAACTGTTTCGACCAGGTGTTTCACTAAGGTATCTTCTGGCCAATTTTGCTTGTCGAGATTGTTTCTCTGAATAATTATGAGTTCTTTTGTACAGGAGTCACATTTTCGTTGACCGGAAGGTATATGTCGTTCGCTTTCGAACTAACAAAAATTACTTTGTTGGACAATTTTCTTCAAGACAAATTTCGGAGGAAATTGACAGCTATTTTGATTGCAAACTCAGACGGAAAAGATACATTGCTTCTCGACGTGCTAATTGTGTTGGACAGTTTTTCCAACGGCACAGAACGATGTAAGAAATTCCAATGAGTTTGGCTCTTTTCCTCAAAATGGTCATTAGTTGAAATCAGTTTCCAAAGACTGACTTGCTTTCCAATTTGAGTTTTGCATTATGAATTCAAGTCAGATAATATCAGTCTGTGAGTTGAACACCTTAACCCGTGTGAGTCCATTCTCACATCTTTGTGAACATGACCATTACATCTGACACGTAAGTAAAATTGTTTTATCGTGCAGAACTTTTTTTTTTACTAACAATTTTACTCCTTACGATTCATAGGTTGTTTTCTGCCAGACCAAATAATCTTCGATTTCCTTTCAAGTTTTAACGAGACAGTCATTGTAAAGTTTTTGATCTTGTGTTCCGAGCAAACGTTCAGTAATATGTTCGTCTCTGAAAAGATGTCTGGTAATCAGGATTTTCATTTTGAGAACATAAATGAAGGCGATCAATATTCGATCGATAATTGATGATAATGTTCATATTGGTCTGTACTTGAGCCAATTCTGATCTTTGATTTCAGAGCCAGGAATAACAGATTCAGATGATAAACTGCGACCCACCCAATTTCCCATACCTTTAGCCTCTGGGCAAGATGACCAAAGTATGGGGTAGCAGTCTGAGGAGAGTAATTTTAGTTTTACCGTCAGAAACTGTCAAACTTTCTTTTTAGTCTGCCTTCCAAGTTTTTTTTTTGTCTAGTTTTAGAGGTTAGAACATTGAACAATCATTTGGAAAAGTTGTCAACTCTCAGCTTTTCCTACTGATTTAGATATTTGATTGGAATAAATTTATAGAAATTAGTCATGTTACTTGCTAAAATGAAATAATATTAACAAATGAAATATATATATATATATATATATATACATATATATATATATACATATATATATATATACATATATGCATGCATACACACACTCATACACACACACACATATATATATATATATATATATATATATATATATACATATGTATATACATATATATATATGTATATATATATATGTATATATATATATGTATATGTATATATATATGAGTATGTATGTATTATGGCAAATGTTTGAATGAGATTAAAAAATCGTTTTGATGTTTTTATCATGTCTGTCAAATAACAATCGAATAATAAAATAAGCATTCGACAGATGGAAAGAAAAGGTCAACAGGTGGGAAAAACTGCTTCAAAAGACCTTCAAAAAACGAGCCCGGCGCTTAGAAATTCTTTCCTATTAGCTGTTTTGTTATAGACCCAATTTATGGAGCAGTGAAATACATAGAATCCGTATGAAGTATCTATCAGACCTTGATGATATAAAATATTTGATAACATGATTTTATGCGAGAAGTTAGGGTTTAATGCGGATGAAAATATACCAAGTTACCAATTATGTACTGGATACCAAAAATGCACAAAAATCAAATTGGTATTCACTTCACTGAAGCGTTTAGAGTTGGCAGTACTCAACCTCTTACTAAAGCTGTTTCAAAAGATTTTAATTTAATGTACAGTAAAAAAATAAATTCGATATCAAAAGTAAATTTTATGGTAATTTAATTCTCATGTCGCTTTTAAGAAAACTGCATATTATAAATACCTGTAATGAGGCAAAATCTATCTAAACCAACGATTTGAGTACTCTTTATAAAAGAAATACTCATGAAGATCTCATTGAAGAATTAAATAAAATGATAAACCGGTATTTGCAGGTTAAATTAATAGATAAATTGGGTTTACAAACAATCGATAGATTGCAAGCGTGCAAGGAGGGCCCTTGAAGTTGCAGACGATACTTTTGCTTCTTAGTTACTTCCCTACAGCTAGCAAGCCTTTGCTATTAAGTTCATTCGTAGTGTGTTTCTCCTCAAACGTGACTTCATGTCAAATGAAAATCCACTTTCATGGATTTCAATTCCTAAAAAAAGGATGGAAGCCAGGATCAGAACAAATGAGAATAAGTCTCCATGACTTGATAAATAAATGAAAGTCACCAGACATATTAAATCATTGATTGTTTCGAAATAGATAAGACATCTTAACACATGAATGCAATGAATAGGATTGGTGAGTCGGTTTATATTAATGGATTTTTTTCATTTGAACATTAAATATGGCGGCTTTAAAATTCCAATAATATACTTAGCACGAAAAACAATTTATCGATGTGACGTGATATACTAAACGAACTTTCACAGACAGGAGATTGATGTTTGGCTGTCAATAAAGACTGAATGATTGTATTTGTATTGACAGAGGCAGAAACTACGAAAAACAAGCGTTTTGTGAATGATAGAGAAATAGACATCACGGGCCTTGGATGAGATAATTGTGTATTTCTCACTGACGTTGATGGCTGGTGTTCAAGCCGTAGATAATGGTCAATGTTTTTAAATCCATGTACGAAGTGCGAGTGGCCAAGTTGTTGACTGTACAGAAAATAGAATTGGTGAGCCGAGTTTAAAATCTGACTGAGGTAGTTTGCGTTCTCCTCGGACGGATGCCGGTGGAAAAGGCTCTGCTCCATCTCTGCCAATCCACTACCCGCACTTCATGGGTCAACGTGGCAGGGTAAGGCCCATCAACATCATATACCCCCACTTCTTAAAGTTTCTTGGGGAAGGTCTGCGTTTAACTATAGATCTTAAAAGCTGGTAAAAAAAAGTATGAGTGTGTGTGTGTGTGTGTGTGTGTGTGTAATTATGTAGCTACATTTTGATGTCTCTAATCATGAATCATAATAAACATTTAGTCCGATTTCTATCGAGAAATCGGGCACAAAGCAACTGGCGACTCCTGACACATCGATGGCATTTTATTCAATTTGTAACAACGGAAATAGAAACCTTGGATAAAAAGCGATCCAATTAAACACCAACAAAGCTGACATTTGTTTGGCATTAACAAAAAGGCTCGTAATTCCATTCAAAAGGCCGGAGTGTCTTTTCAGCTTTACATTTAAAAGCCGAGGCTTTTCAATGTTTATGCGTCAACTAAGCGTTGGGTCTCGTTCTAGTTTTCAGACTAAATGGGAGAGACTAGAAATGTTGGAAACTCTCTTTCGTTTTCCATTTTCTTCTTTTTGAACTAATTCTCTTTCTCTTTTTCTGGCATGATTCATTCATTTCTTGTCGCTCATAACCAGACCAGTCATGGGAAGGCTTTGGCTTGCGAAGTGTAAATGTATGCCTCTCCTAAGGATGAAGGCTTTCTATATGATCCCCAGTTGCTTACAGCGCCTAATATACCCATCTGGGCACTGACCAAGCTCAACGTTGCTCAACCACGATGATCGCACGAGAACCATTGTATTCAATGCTATTTGGCTTTAACATCTGACCGGTGGTAGAAAGGAATAAAAAAAGTCAGTATGCACGTTCAGATGAAAGTGAATATTTGAAAGCTGATTTTCAAGGCGAAGGAATGATGCACAATCTTCGAACGTTGCATGCAATAAACTAATGGAAATATATTCTCTCTCTCACCGATGCCAGAATCAGATAAGTCGTTATCGTCGATATCTGTGGTTTTTATTAATTTAGAATCGATTTTGGAAAGAAGTTTTTTCTTCAATTTTTCAAGTTTCAATTGAACATAAATTAGAAATTTAAAACAGACAAATAGTTATTGTTAGTATCATATAAGGTAAATTCATCCATGATTGGTCTTGCTAGTTTAAGATCCTAGGGATTATATATATATACGTATATGTGTGTGTGTGAGTGTGTGTGTATTATTATTATTATTATTATTATTATTATTATTATTGAATCTCACACCAGTTGCCTGGTGGTAACCGCTGGAGTTTGAGTGACAGCAAGTCTCCTCAAGTCTCCAGCCCTCCCCTCCTCGTACTCATAGATCGCAGCAATTCTGCAATTTACAGTTTCACACCGGTTGCCCAGTGGTTATCGCTGAAGGCTGAGTGACAATAAGTCTCCCCAGGTCTTCAGCTAACGTCTCCTCTCTCTTTCGCTTATCATGATAGAGCTACGCTTCGTTGCAGTCCTTATATCTCTAGCACCTTCCTCAGTATCCGTCCAGTGCCCAGCAGTGCTGTGGTCTGTACGGTCTCTATCCTCCCCCTAATCCCGATCTCCTCCAGTCTCTCCCTCAGCGTTTTGGGGACAGTTCCTAGTGCGCCCACTATGACCGGTACTACCCTGGTTTTCATGTTCCACATTTTCTTTAACTCCCTTGCTAGGTCCTGGTATTTTTCCCTTTTCTCACCCTCCTTCTTTTTTACTCTATGGTCTGCAGGTACAGCAACGTCTACTATTTGGCAGGCCCTCCTTTTTTTGTCTACTATTACTAAGTCCGGCCTTCTTGCCTGGATGAGGTGGTCAGTTTGGATGTCAAAGTCCCACAGTAGTTTGTGGTTGTCATTCTCCAAAACTGCCTCTGGCTTGTGCTGATACCACTTTTCCCCATGGTTGAATCCCATTTGTTTACTTAGTTCCCAGTGTATCATCGTTGCTACTCTATCGTGTCTATGCTTATACTCCTTCTGGGCGAGTAGGCTACATTCACTAGTTATGTGGTTTACTGTCTCATCCCTTTCACCGCACATGCGGCATTTGCTGTTTGTCTGTGTTCTGTCGATTTTTGCTTTTATGTAGTTTGTCCTTATGCTTTTGTTTTGGGCTGCCATGATGAGCGATTCTGTTTCTCTCTTAAGGTTTCCCTTTCGTAACCACGTCCATGATTTCTCGTCTGCTATTTCTTTTATCTGTCTTTTAAACTCGCCGTACAATTTTTTCCCTTCCCACTTTTCTTTTCTAGTTTGCTGTACTGTTCCATTGTTTTCTACTTTATTGTTTGTCGCACTATCCCTCGCGCTCTTTATGATTTCTTCACTATTTGTTTGCACATATCTATCTAGGACTGCTTTAGCTCTCTGGACACAATCTTCTATGCTGATGAGCCCCCTACCACCTTCTTTTCTCTTAACGTATAGCCTATCTGTATCATCCCTAGGATGTAATGCTTTATGCATCGTCATAAGTTTCCTTGTTCGCCTATCCATTGATTGGAGCTCTTCCTTTGTCCATCCTAGGAATGGTCCTGTATACCTAATTACTGACACAGCCCAGGTGTTCATTCCTTTTATTAGATTTCTGCTATTTAATTTGGTTTCTAATATTTTCCTTATCCTTCTGAGGTATTCTCTCTTAATTTTCTCCTTCATCTCTTCCCGTTTTATCGTGTCACATTCAAGGACACCTAGGTACTTGTATCGGTCTTGTGCAGTCAATGCCCTAATCTTGTTGTTGTCCGGAAGTTCAATTCCCTCAGTCATTGAAAGCCTTCCTTTATGCATCACCATGATTGCACATTTTTCTATCCCAAACTCCATTCCTATGTCCTCACTATATTCCCTTACTTCGTTGAACAGAGTCTCAAGCTCTCCCCTGTTTTTTGCAAACAATTTAATATCGTCCATGTACATTAAGTGGTTGACCTTACCTTTTGTTTTAGAGAAGTGGTATCCTTTGCTGTTTCTCAGGATTCTGTTAAGCGGTATCATTGTTAGAACAAATAATAGTGGGGACAACGAGTCTCCTTGGAAGATTCCCCTTTTTATCCCTACCTCGGCTAGTTTGTCCCCTGCGGCTGTCAAATCTACTTTCCAGTTTTTCATCGAATTACCAATGAATTTAACCACCGGTTCGCTAATTTTGAACATTCTAAGGCATTCGAGTATCCAGCTATGTGGAATCATATCGTATGCCTTTTTGTAATCTATCCATCCCATTGCGATATTCTTTCTCCTTTTCCTTACTTCTTTTAAGATCATCTGGTCTATGTAGAGTAAATCGTTTGCCCCTTTGGTTCCTATCCTACACCCTTTCTGTTCTTCTGGTAGTAGCCCCCTTCTATCCATTGACATGTATATTCTCTCTGCTATTTGCCCGGTCAGGATTTTCCACATAAGTGGTAGGCAAGTGATTGGTCTATAGTTGCTTGCTATGTTCCCCTTCCCCAGGTCTTTTTGGATGAGGGTGGTTCTGCCTTTAGTCATCCATTCTGGTGCTTTGCCTTCATTTAGACAATTTTGGAGTAGGTGGGTGAGTCTACCGTGTAACGTGGTGAACTTTTTGAACCAATACCCATGGATCCCGTCGGGACCCGGTGCTTTCCAGTTGGCTACTTTCCTAAGAGTATGTTTCAATGTGGTCTCATTCAGTACTATTGGTTCTCCCTTGTCTATATCTTCTAGTTCTTTTCTCATGTTTCCTAGCCATTGCGGTGTTACATTGTGTCTTTTTGGGTGCCCCCATATGCTATTCCAATAGTTCTTGGCCTCTGTGGCATCTGGTTTTATGTCCTGCCTTCTTTCCCCATTTAAATCTTGGTAAAACTTTTTCTCATTGTTTTGGAATGTGCGGTTTTGTGTGTATTGGGCCGATCTTAGTCTGTATCTTTTTAGTCTTGCCTCTTTAGCTAGTCTTTTCTGGTGTAACTCTTCGACTACAGTTGCGATGCCTTTTTGCGCTACCTTATATTTGTTATAAAGTCTTACTCGTGGTCTGTCTGTGTGTGGTGTATTTCTAAGCAGTACTTCGTCTCTCTGTAGTTGGGAGATCTGCCTTTGTAACCTTCTCTCCCAGTTAGGTTTCCCTTCCCTATTATTGCTCACTGATGGATGCCCACGGTAGACCTGTTTCAAGACTCTATGATCGTCAGGTGGGTTTTTTTAAAACACACA
>OY735222.1:34931390-34951390 GCA_963457665.1 Thysanoteuthis rhombus
TATTAATGTTGGGCGAATTAGGTAACGAAAAGAGATGGATCCAGTCTTTGTCAACGGGAAAGATTATTGTATTGACTGAAACAATGGAAAGGAGGAAACGTTCGGCTCTAGTCCATTTGTCTGACTGATAGGTAGTTGGGCGGGACAGAAGATCGCACATGGAATGCCAAGTAACGAAGGCTCTTTATTAGAATAGCCCACTATTACAACTATTACAACCCGCTAGAAAGTGGTTTCATTTCAACCATGTATGCAAGGATACTTTATTTGATAATTTGAAGGAAAAAAACGAATTGAAGACAGCTTGAGGGTGTACGCTGTGAAAAAATTAACTTGAAGGTAAGTTGAAAAAATTGTCAGATTTTTCAGTTGAATACGGTGGTAGAGAATCAACTCGATGAGAATTCTCTATGTAGTTATAATCCTTAAAGATGATATCATAAGCTGATTTTCATGCAATCTGAAATTAAATCCGACACAACAGATTTAATATTCACATGGGTGAACACTCAATAGAATACGAACAGCGATTCACGTCTGTTGTTATACTTACTGATCCCTCATCGTTGAATACGTTTTTTGGTAACTTAAGTAAGTGAGCTCTATATTTAAGAAAATCTATATTTCGCATGAAATAACATCCATATACGATACATTATGATAATACCCTATACAAAATAACGAACTACATGTATGACATAAGCTATACATCAAAATCATAGATGAAAGGGAGGTAACGTTTGATTGACGTTGCTGGGGTGTCATAATAATGTAACTGTTTTGTTTTTAAAATACCCTGAACGTTATATAGTAAACGAGTGATGACCCCAACAAAACAAAATGTACACATGGTACCATAATAACAAAGTATAAGCAAAACAGGGGAAAACACTGAAGAAAAATTGAATAATTTACATCAACAGACATTGGGAAATAAATGACTGAAATGACACATGAAATTTCGATTCGCATATATTGTAGGTTTATCACTAAATTTTGTGGGTTTATCAAGAGATTTCGTAAGATCTCAACTATTTTGATGACAGATTAAAGGAAAAGTGGATGATGAGTATGTATATCAGTATTGAAACATAAGACCCGTTCATCGACTACAGATACATATTCGTCTATTTCCTTTCTTACATTTAGTGCATTGCGTATGACAAATATATTTTTTAGTGTGCCGACACTGAGTAAAGTTTGAGAATCACAGTTGTAAGTAATTATCTCCTACTTCGCTTTGGATAAAACGGAGATATAGCTCTCTCTCTTCAAATGAGCAAGGCAGACAAGATCAAAGTTTACACTTCCAAAAGATTGGACAATTCCTTTCCTCTTTTTTACCGCCTTCTCCTTCGTCTACTGGAACTCTCGATAATTGAGGTAATTATGGACAGAGTTAACCTTCTCTAACGTGGACGCATTTTTTTCTTTTCTCTTTTCGACCGTTTGTGTTGTGCTTCACGGCTATTAAGTGCAATGTTCTAGGGTATTGTATTTTTTCCACTTTTTTTTTTTTGTAATTTATTCTGTATTGTGGGCCAATTTTGCAGTAAGGGTGCTACACGGCGGATTGTGTTCAGATTTGGTGAATAGAGAAAATTGAACCAAATAGATAGAGATTAATGTCTGGCCCATGAATTGTCCGTCAATTTTGTCACATTATTTCCCTTTCGCTTCATTCCTTCTGAGTTGCCGATCATTTTTTATTTTCCTCATTATCTTTTTCCCCTTCTCGTCAGCTTTATTTCATTCTTGGGTTTTTATTCCTTTCCATATTGCCAATCTTTTTCTTTCACTCGTCGTTTCCATCTTTTTAATTCATTCTATGTCTTCGTCGTCTCAGTGGGTATGTGTGAGTACTTGTGTGAGCGTGTGCCTTTGTATGAATGTAGATATGTGTTTTTGTTCCTATGATTGTGTATGCGTGCGTGTCACTGTTTACTGTGTTTGTGTTTGCCCACTCTCCCTTTCCACCCCCTCTCTCTCTATCCTGATCTTAATTCTTCTCACATCTCTTTCGTCCTTTGCGCTGTTTTATTTCCTTCAGTCCTTATCATGTTCATGCCTTCTTTATGCTCTCTCTCTCTCTCTCTCTCATATATATATATATAAAGATTTTTTTTCATTCGCCATTTCAGTCAATTATTTCCAAATATCTGCTGATGTAATTAATGCAGACTTTTCAAAGGGTTTTATGTTTTTTACAGAATTAGATATTATGGTAAAAAATGTTAATTTCTTTTGTTTACTATGCTACCGTTCCAAGGATTTACAAACGAAATAGTTACTACACTATGGCTCTCTAGCAGTGTTGATAAAACATCACTCCCCCTCAGGCTCTGTTTAAATATCTACTTTATTCTATGGCTGTGTCATTTTACATGTAGTTTGTTATTTTATTTGGGATTGTATGTGGATGTTATCTTACACCAGACATTGAAAATTTTGAAATGAAGAGCTTACTTACGTAGGCTACCCCAAAAGGTATAAATTTTACGATGAGGGATCAGTAAGTATAACAACGGATGTGACTTATTGTGTACGTGTCACTTTCCTTGAGTGTTACCTATGTGAATATCACATCCGTTATATATGATTTCAAACTTTGGCCGCATGCAAACCAACGTATAATATCATATTTATGAATGTTGGTAAATCAGAAAAAATTGTTCAGATCGATTGTCTACCAACATGTTCAACCGATGAATATGACACAAATATTCTAATATCACTATCCGCTGACTGGATTATCTTCCACTCTATCCATCAGACAGCCAAGCATATGCATCAGAGGCTAATTCTTTCCCTCATCCATTGGTTTAGCCAATGCAATGATCTATCAAACTGACAAGGACTAGATCCGTCTGTTTTGGTTTAATAACCCCATAAAAAGACGGTTTCGTCGAAAGTTACATTATACATTTTTTTTCATTCAATATACATTTTACATTTTTTCTATTTTACTCCTGTTAGCATTAACGTTCATTATATATATATATATAATATGTACTGTAGAGAGTGAGAAAGAGTGGGGAGTGAGGTGTTTGGAGGTAAGGTTTATTAATCCTTATAAGTAAATTGTCCATACATGTTTCAGGATTCTTCCCATCATCAGTGGTGTGTGCTGTGTGAGTTTGTATCAAAATTTGCCTTGTGGAACCAGAGTCCACTGTTAGGAGCTATGCATTGTGGGTAAATTGTGTTGTCAGGGCTGCTGGAGGCCTCCTGCTGAGTGGGAGAATGTCCAGTAAGGTATCGGGTCTTTGGTTAAGCAGTAGCAGTTGGTTTTGGGGAGTGATGTGGAGTTAAATTTTTTGGTATGTTAGAGGTAGTGTAAATGGAGGGGTGGTGAGGTCTAGGAGCTACATAGGTATCAACTTTATAAGTTATTGAAAATGTGTTGGCTATGATTTAGACAGGGGTTATAACTGGCTATATATATATATATATATATATATATATATATATATATATATATATATATATATATATATATATATATATATAATTTCTACTCACTTTTTGAAGCTTTTTTTTTTCTACCATTTTCGTTTCCCCTCTTAAATGCAATTTGGCAAGCAAATATTCACTTTGTCCTCTGATTATTTGTTCCTTTAATGAAGCCATTAACAAAATGCCTTCTGCCTTGTTTACATTCAATTAGTCAACTGAACGAAAAGTGATCAGAAACGTCAGCTTACATTTGTTGTTTGATTTCATTTCATTCCAACATTCTTATAGATTTTCCTCTTTTACTTCTTATCGGATTTTTTCAGCTGCCAAATTTACTGGGGAACCGACGAATGCGATTCTCTATTTGTTTCTTCGATCGTTCTTTTGTCTTTTATATTTTCTAATTGGTTTCTATTCATTTTGGTTTTATTCACAGAAAACGTTGAACTTCCGTGGAAAGCAATGCGTGTGTGTTTTTATGATAGACTTAATTACAGCATTTATTTTATTTCATTTGTTTATATTGCTTATATATCTATTGATTTATTGTTTATTTTTCTTATTTATCTTATTTTTTTATCGCTGTTTACCGTACTCTGTTTTTATTGATTCCTGCTACTGCCTCTTTTCCGAAAAAATGGGCAAAAAAGAAGAATGAAAAAAGGACGGTAAAGAAATCTCTCAACACGTTTTTTTCTTCAGGTAATTAAGCGGACATCTCTTTCTGATAAACAAGGAAAAGATTCAGGCAAACATCTTTTGAAAAGCCAATTCAAGTTTAAAGAAACACTTCTCATTAATCCATCTATTACGGTCAGAAGAAGATACTGTAATTTAATGGGTCTATCAAGAGTTGCTTGACTGCAGAACTAAAAGCTTAGTTATAACCATCAAGATATCTCATCCTAAAATATTAGATAGGATTTATCGAATTCCTTTTATTTAGCAGAGAAATTAAAAGTGAATTATTAATTAACTTTATTGTTTTCATTTTTAGGATTTCTGTAAGTTTTTTTCCGCTTTATTATGAAATATTAGAAGTTTTGTTTTGTCAATTTAACAAGTCAATATCCAGGAGAATTATGGATATATTTGAATTTCCATGTGATTATTTTTTTTCAAGAGAAATTACCGAAATCTTTTCAGTTAAAGAGTTCATTATTTCAAATTGTTGGCGGGAGATGTTTTTATGAGCGAAATTGCTGACTTAAAGTTGATGAATCTTGTGGTACGGACAGAGAAACAGAAAAAATCATACTGCTTATTGTATAATGATATGAGTCTTTCAAACTAGCATCTCTGTTATTTTGATAACTACATTTTGATTTGTGTACTTCTGTGTACTTTGAGCATCTCCCCAAGTGTTTTTAGCATCTGGTAACTTTCTGGGGATTTTCGGTTGCATTTTTATTTTTGTCAAGCGCAGCGTCTTCCCTAGGGCTATCCAGTATCGATATATTTTGTATAGCTCACAATGACCAGCTAAAGACAAAAAAAATGTTCAAGTTTTTCTAGCTCAAAATCTCTTCAAAACCTCATCGTTCGACCTACTTTTTGTTAACCCAGCGGGTTAAAAAAAAAAAAAAAACGGCCATTTCATATAACAAAATATCAAGTAATTAAATGATTCATATTCTTCTATGCTGGTTTCATATCGTGAAATCTTATCTCAAAAAGTTTGTTTCTAGATAGATGGATGAGACTAAATTGTATTACTGAAAATAGTTCTTAACATTAAATGAAATTAATCCATATCAGGATATTTTTTTATAAATTAGCTGAGTGATGCTTGAGGTATGCAGTTGATTTTGTTTAATCAAATAACATTCCATGTGTTGTAAGAAAAAAGTTGCATTGGCCACTCTTGAACACCACTTCAACTGTACATCTACGTAATTATATTTTATCTATTAATATCTGGTGGTTGACGTTAGAGGTTGAATGGTCGACAATCTCCTCAACACTCCAGTATTCTACTTTTAATGCCTGTTAATTTCAATGATGTTGTTATCGAAAATATTTCCTCTCTTCCTTGTATTTCAATTTTCCAAATCTTTCTACAAAGTCTTTGGCGCCTCCGTGTAACGTCCTGCACGGTTACAGCTCCACCAAACGACCTTCCCAATCATTATATATACAATCATCATCTACACAATTGATATTGTCGAGGGATGCCACTTTCACTCCGGTTTACTTACAATTAGTCTTTAGTTTTCTGACAAATTTTTCCAGGTTTTCAATCGCTTTTCATTTCATTCTTTGGTTTGTTAGAATGGCTTCATTCACCGATACTTCGTATATTTACGATGACGACATCAAATATATTAGCCTTATTGGGTGAAACACTTGAATTCCGCAGTCGAAAGCATTTCAATCTTCTCTATTCTCCATCCACTTGTCACCATACCCATTAATTTCTCTACCCCAACTATACCAGGGCATCTCTGTAATTGTTATAATTTTTTTACAAACCAACTTTGACGAAGAACGGCACTGGTAAAACGTACGTGAGCTATTCAGCTTCGGATTCGCAATCATACAATTTGTTTGCATTGTCGAACCCAAGACATTTGCACAATTTACAGTCGATTACCGTTCCTACTGAGTTATAACTATTTTGTTCTTCTGAGATAATTATAATAATCTGATATGACTGACAGTTTTATTACCGACTCCGCACATTTTACTGTGTCGTGTCTTCATATTTGTTTTCTTGCATTAGTAACCAGTAGATTATATTTGATCAAGTAACAGTTCTCTAATTCAGTAATGTTATCGTCTACTTCGTCTTCAGTTCTTCCCATCCCTTCCCAGGTTTCTTTGTTACTATTTCAAGCACACCGATGACGTTACTTTTCATTACACATTTTTTCTGACAAAAAAATCTCCTGCTTCCACTTTATTTCAATGCGTTTTGCTGAAACATTAGGATCCACTACACATTTTTATCTCTTGTTCACGTTGACTCGATTTGGTCCACTGCCCTGACGATCCTTTTGAATTTCAGTCCTGAATAAATTTAGATTTTTACTCTTCAAGTAAATCGTGATCTTTAGCATTTACCATTGATTTGCATGATTATATCCTTTGCACAGTTCCCAGTAGATCACCCTCCTTACCCAGTCATGTCTTCTTAGAAGTCTTGATGAACCGAATTGCTAAGTTTTTTTTTTGTTTTTTTTGTATATGATTGACCGTCTCCTGTCTATTGCATATTGTGTACATTTATTATTTGCTATTTTTTGGTTTTGATATCATTTAATATCATCAGATTTAGCCACTTTTAATTGGAATTCAGATATCCTCTTTCAGTCATGTTCTTGATCATGAATCTTCAATTCCTTTTGTTCGTGTCATGAAATTGAAGTTTTTTTTCCTTTCATTTCTGATATCTCGTTCTGGAAAATTTTTCTTTCCTCCATTTGGCCTTCGATCAGTTTCCTTACAAAATTCGACTTCTGTAACGGATCTTCCATCACATGGATTCGTGTTGCTGATGTCATCTCCAATCTTCCTCCCACTTTCATTTGCACGTATTGACTATCGACATGTTCATCCAGGTCTTCGTTTCAAGTTTCTGAGTATTTCTTTTATTAAAGTATCAGAGGAAGCCAGAATATCTCATATGAATACTTCTCTGGTATTCATTCCTTGGATTATGTTTCAGCTCTTCGTTCTTATAACCAAAATCTTTTTGCTCTCCTGAGGAATTCATTTATTTCTTTTTGAATTTGATTGAATCTGCTTCCAATGAATGTATTTTTTTCGTCCAGCGTCCCGATGATTTTTTTTGTGTGTTGTTCAATTCTTTCTGTTGCTTCTCGTTTTCCTGCATCACTAGTATTGAATCTCTCGATGTTGAAATACATTCTGATATCCAGGCTGAAGATCTTCTAGTATTAAGGATTTTTTTTAACATTTTGAGCAATACTTCACCTAGTTGATTTTTCCCTATCATTCTGTAAATGTATATCCTTAGTGAAGATCTATAGTCTTTAGAATACTGTTATTACTAGTCGAATACCAGTTCTACTGACTATAATACGTATATATGATGAAAAGTGTGATTTCTTTTCTGTTTGTTTCTCAGCCTGTAACAATGGACTGTCCCACTTTTGTTCATGAAAATATCTCTTTCATTCCGTTTCAAATAATCAACTGTTCCATTTCGTTTTGGTAACGTACACTTACTTAGCTCCATTATAATAACGATTGCTGCTGATGATGATATAGCTGTCAGTTATAATACGTGGGCACAAAGCCGAACGGTAATTTTTTACGTCCATATGTTATCATTTGTTCTTGATGCAGAATTTGATTTTCTCTTCGCGGTTTTTCAGAGATATTCTCAGTGGTTATTGGAAGGAATCATTTTTTTTAATGGTCGTTTTTCCTCAACCGTTTCAAGGCAAAGGTGCGAAATCTTGTCTTTCCCCTTCAGATAGAGTGAATGCTTTCAAGCCATCAAATCTGAACTTGGAAGAAGCCATGTCAAGTCTGATCCACAATCAATCCATCATCCAATTTCCATTTCAAAAATCTTTTTAGTCGGACAACAATATGTGTCATTGTCTCATTGTATTGACGAATCGTTGACGCCTCGAAGGCAACTGTGAAAAAAAAAATTCAATTTTTTCTAATTCGAAACTTTTTTTTCCAAATCGATTCAAAATTTTGGATTTTCAAAATTTATTTCCAATTTTCTAAAATTCAAATGTTTCAAATTCCAAATTCAAATTTTATTTCCAATCAATTTCTAATTTTATACGATTTTTTTCCTTTTAAAAATTCGATTCCCGTCTCATTTGAATGTGTTTAGCAAACTGATAGGCAATCCCCACCCAACTTGGAAGATTGCCGTTGCACAATCGTTTTTCTCCTATACTCTCTATTTGGACATATGCCGTACTCTGGTAAGATTAACAAATAATATCTCTCTATCCATTTATATCAATATCTACATACACAAATACATATATACATATATATATATATATATATATATATATATATATATGTATGTATATATATATATATATATATATATATATATATCACAATCTCATAAGCTGATAGATACTAGTGATATCTCAGACATAACAAAATACGAAGTAGTGTTTGTATTATGAATATGAATCTTGGTAAAGCTGATGAGGATTGCATGACGACATTCCTGAGGACACAGGAGAAGTGTTTAAAAAAGAATTAGCACAGCTAGATCATGTACGTACAAAAAAAATCAACAAATCGAAAAGTCATTAGAATTCATGAAACCACTTTGTTTGAACATTTAAAAGCATTAGACTCATTAGAACATACGGTAGTCTTCAACTCAATTCGAAAACAAGGTGTTCACGAGTATTGCATACCAGATCATATATGAAAATGACACTGCAATAATTAAACAGTAAAAGCAGTTAGAAAAGGGAGTACAATATCACTTGAACTATAAAATGTTTGCCTTGAAAGCGTTTTTCGGAAAACTGAATGAGAATGAACATAGAAGGGTGATATTTAGAACACTTGAGATTCGCCAATGATGTTTCCATGTTGTTACAAGCATGGGAAGAATTACAAGACATGTTGATTGATAAAAGTAGAGAAAGTAAAAGATGGGCTTCGAGATAAAAGTAATGTTCAACGATTTACAAATGCAATATATGGAAGAGAGAACCATGGAAAGTGCAATTTAGGGGGATAACTCGCGGAGCTAGAATAGACCAGCAGGGATCAGGAAGATGATGACCATGAAAGAGATTATGCAACTAATTAGGCAACAAAATGGAGATGGGCGTGGCAATTAGCAATAAGCGATGACAGCATTGGGAACGAAAGACAATCCGAGTGCTTCCCAATAGCCGGGGGAAAATATCAGACACAATATGGAGGGATAAATACAAAGGTTTGCCATAATATATGGCATAGGTTAGTGCAATCGCAGTCGTCAGTGAAGGTGATGGGAAACGCCTTTGAACAGCAGCAAACTTATAACAGTTGATGATGATGATGATGATGATGATATATATATATATATATATATATATATATATGTGTGTGTGTGTGTGTGTGTGTGTGTGTGTGTGTGGAGAAAGGCTGTAGATCTGACAGAATGTTATAGAAAAGCTGACAATATTTAGTTTGATTTCAAAGTTAAGTGTGGTAGCTTACGAACGTTTCACCAGTGCCGGTCTTGGTCTGAGCTTTGAGAACGAAAGTTAGTTTGGAAAAAAAATTGTAACAATTACAGAGATGCCCGGGTGGTAGTTGGGGTAGAGAAATTAATGGGCATGGTGACGAGTGGGTGGGGGTATTATCGTATATCAGAGGGGGGGGTTGATATATGTAAGTTGATTCTGTAGGCAAGTAGATGTGTCTTTCGGTAGATGAAGTTACTTAGCCTCTAATCACTCACATACGCATTTCTCTCTTTCTCTTTCTCAAAGAAAATAGAGTCTGAAGATGGAACACATTTACGTCGAATTCTATTTCCAAAAATTCTATGCGTTTCTTCCATTGATAACTTGATATTTCGGCAATAATAACGATAAAAAACTTTCTCTCGTCCTTTTCAACGTCCAATATCCAGAATGAAAGAAAATGGAAGATCATGAAACGTTGACTTCTATTATCCTTATGTAACTATTAATTCGATTATCATTATTGGTGCATGCCTTCGAGTGTATGAGTGAACGTCCCGAGCCAAAAGCTAACTGAGGACAGATTCCTCTTTTATGACATTGGAAATTTATGAAAGGCATGGATCCACTTTTCCCTTTTGCTCGTTCTCTTCGCGATGGTCGAGTCGCTGGCATTGCCCCTATAGCAGATAGAGAAAACATTAGAGATATCTGGTTGCCTGTCTATCCACATGATATCTCAAAGATTTCAATGGATCTCAATGAATGTTTGTCGAAGGGCTACGGAAGAAGTGACGTCATCTACAGAAAGACTTACGCACAATCTATCTCACAAACACCTTTGCTATTGATATGCGTTCAGTGGGTACACTTTTTCATTATCAATATATCATCTCTCCGTCGTTTTGTTGGACATAGGACTTTCCTAAAGTAAATGTAAAATATGGGGGAGGGCTTACCTAGTCACCTAGTTTCTAAGGGCATTAGTGCGAAGTGAATGCAAACTTCCATTCCCCATGCCTTCGACTGCTTGACCACTCGCCCATATTAACGTTTGAATATCATTTCCTGGTTGGTTCTCACGGAGTAATTCTATCTGAAGTTATTTATATGCGTGCGAAAAATTTGATAAATACAAGTCAAATGGCGAAAGTCCGAACATTTTTTGAAAATCATTTATGGTGCCACAATTTTAAAGGTGACCAACAACAACAACAGAAAAGGTAGAGGCAAAAGAGCTGAGCGAAACCATCCTTAAGAAACGAAGGGAAGACATATAACAGCTGTCATTGAAAGTATTCTCAAAAAAGGTAGGGGGTTCAAAACTATTAGGAAATCTATCAATGCAGGGAGGAAGCAAATAACTAGATGTGAAAAAAAGGCATCAAGCAAACGAAGGAAAGGCCCCAGGACCCGATAACATCATTATCGACCTATTCAAAAGAGCTGGAAAAGTCATCACTTGAAAACTAGCCATCATATTTAACTTACGCTTCAAACAAAGCAAAGTCCCAGAATATTGGGACATCGCAATCATAATGCTGTTATACAAAAATGGGAACTCGGAAGACAACTACAGGCCAATAAATCTGCTAAACTGCGTATACAAACTTTCACCGAAGTGATAATCAAGCGAATCGGCAAAACACTGGATGAAAAGACAATAATACCCCGTATATGTCAGAGTACTGCAACATGTATACCGTGACAGCAATTGCTTCATTAGGCTACATGAAGACTAGAAAAAGAATGAGACAAGGCTAACCTAAACTCTTCACACTCTGCCTTGAAATGATCATCCGAAATTTAGAATGGGAATACAAAGGAATCAGGATGGACAGAGAATGCTTAAGTGACCTCTGATTTGCTGACAACATCGTCCTCTTTGCTATGAACCTCAATGAACTCCAAATAATGTTAGACGAACTTATTGAAGAAAGCAAGAATGTTGGCCTCAACATGAACTTCAGCAAAACAAATGTCATGTACAACAAACATGTTAGGGACAGAGACGCGACAATCGAAATCGGAAATGCAGAGCTGGAGAAAGTAGACCGCTACATCTACCTAAGACTGCGAGTCTCCATGAAGTCTTGGAAAGAAGAAATCAAACGAAGAATCACAAGAAAATCCCAGTAGTCCTAAAAAGAAGCGTACACAACCGATGAATCCTGCCGATGGTCACCTATGGAACTGAAATATGGAATTTACCCACAAGATTGGCCCTGAGAACCATGCAATGTGCACATGAGAGAATAATGCTCGACCTTACGTAGAAAGATCATAAGACTGCACAGAATATAAGAGAAAAGACAGGAGTTCGAGACATCATGGAAACTGTTAGAAAGCTCAAATGGCAATGGGCTGGACATGTTGCAAGAATAGCAGATGACCCCCCAGGACATCGTGAATCACAAAGTGAATCCCAAGAGATCAGGTGCAAAGCTGTGGCCGACGGAGAGAAAAATGGCGTGACGAGCTAGATAAATTTAGAAAGTACTGGCTCCATAATACCCATGATAGAGAGGTCTGACAAACCTTGGGGAAGGTCTATGCCCAACGCTAACAGATGAGTGATGATGATGATGATGATGATGATGATGATGATGATGATGATGATGATGAAACTGAATCGAATTGTCCAAATGAAACGATGAGTGATGGAATTGATCGTGTTGGTTGACTTGAACTTCTTTTTCCATCCGACTCATAGGAAAACTTTTTTGTTGTATTTAATTGACTGTTAGTATTTCTGCTCATTATAGTTTTCATTTTTCTGTTTTTATTATATCATTTAGTGTTGATGAGTGAGGAGATATTTATCGAAAAAAAAAATAATCCTTGATATAATTTATGAGCAGAAAGTTGTGATATAACGAACGACTGGGGTAATGAGACCACGCGATCACAAAATAGGGTTTCTACAGTTAAGTTAATAACAATAAAATCATTAAGCAAATCAATTACTGGGATGATTTGGTAAATGATATATCTATGTCTTCATTCATTGTATTCAGCGAAAAAAGATATTCCTTCTTCTTTTTTTTCTTTTTCTTTTTCTTCTTTTCTTTCTCTTTTTTCTTTTTTTTTTACTTCTTTATTGTATGATAAATAAAAATTTGGGAAATTGCAGTGTCCTTCGGTAATGCTCGGGGGAATGAAAAGGTAATTAATACTAGGAACATTTTCTGTGCAAATAAAAGTTGAAACTTGTACGTGCGCGTATATATATGTATGTATGCATCTATCTGCGGGTGTGTATATGATATTCTCTTGCTCTCTTCCTTCCCTCTTTCTCTCTATCCTTTTGACACGCTTTCTATCGCCATCAATTCCACTCTCTTTTCTTTTGGCCCTTCCCTTTCTCTTTCATACTATCTATCCCCCTTTCTCCATCTCTCTCATCTTTTTCACTCTTCTAATTATCCTCTCCTTTGCGCTCAAAATCATTATGGATTAAACTGGATTACAAAGTTTAGTCCAGTTTGGCACAAGTTCAAATGGCGGCAATGGGGGTTAGGAAAATTGTATGACCTCAACCTACCTGTCTGCCTACAAAATCAGGCAATATATATATATATATATATATATATATATATATAGAGAGAGAGAGAGAGAGAGAGAAATATATATATATATATATATATATATATATATATATATATATATATATATATATATATATATATATGTAGAGAGAGAGATAGAGGGAGAGAGTTGATGTAATAATTTCTAGCGTCTGGAGCAAAACCTTTCACATATAAATATTGAGCGTTATTTTCCAGATCATGACCTTTCAACTCCATTGTATATCCCATCATAATGGAGCAGACTTGTTTTAATTTGATCTTTTTTAAGATGTCTTGAACTTGTCCAAACTGATGATCAGACGCTGCTGTAAGAATTGGTCACAAGTAATTGCATAAAGGTGAGAAACCAGGAGAATATACTGCGTGCAAGAAAACTTTCCAATGCAGCTCTATGACTGTTTGCTACGTACGACTCTATTTTTCTTTCATTCGACATTAGATTGCTACGATACACTTTCCAAAAGTATATAGTTACTTCAACAAAACTTTACCAAGGGGTGCTTTAATCGAACAATTGACCCTCTGCTATGAGTAATTAACTCAATCACTGAAGCAGTTCAGTATTTTCCATTGATTCTAAGCAGAGCAATGTTTGAGTCCAGATAAAAACTGGAATTTTGAATGCTGATTCTACAGGTATGCTCTCCCGAATCAGGACAGTGGTGACGGTTTCTTATCAACAGCACCATATGATACAAAAGTAAGCTTATTATATAATCGTACCCCTCTCTCTGTCCCTCTCTCTCTCGCTCATATATATATGTATATATATATATATATATACATATATATATATATATATATATATATATATGTGTGAGTATATCTATTTATTTCTCTCTCTCTCTCTCTCTATATATATATATATATATATATATATATATATATAAAGAGAGAGGAAGTGAAAGGGAGAGATTCAGTGGAAAAATTGCTGAAATCGTCAATACTGCAATACATTTGGCATCAAATTTATTCCAATGTTCGTTGATTACCTTCTTTTAAACTAATCAACTTTTTTAGCAGTCCAAGCCTTATATCCACACCTGCCACGACTAAAGATATGAAATATGAAAGACATCTTTAAAATCAAGAAATATCTTTTTCGGGAAAACAGTAAAAAGAAATTCGTTTCTATTAGTTTCTTTTGCGGTGAATTGCTCATTTTATTAACTGCTGTTGTTTTCGACTTCTTTCTTTAAAAATGGTGGAATATGGAAATTAAGCTCACAGCAGTGGCCAGAGATTTATCAACACTTTCTTAGAGATCCTGGTGTTAGTTATGTTGCCACAGTGTGCTGAGATGTCTCACCATGGAGTCATGTTTGGCAAGCTGAACTTGCAGATCATTAATACTGTGTTATGAGTTCCATATTAACAGAGTGCCCCACTCTTGTGACCTTGAGACAGACAAGCCTAAGCTGAATTGATACGTATACAAGATGCTGTATTTTGCACTTTACCATTTTGAAAACATATTTGTATACTTCATTGGCAATAAATAGATACGAAGAAGACATGACTGACTGCAGCAGGATTAAACTCCATTCAAACTTTTATTCCAAGTGAAGGTGATTACGGCAACTTTTATATCATATATACGATAAATAAAAATATAAAAAGTATAAATGTTTCAATTTACTAGTGTGAAATAAGCCTGTGCATATCTGTACATTAGATTTTCCATTAACATCTGAGACTTGTCAATTTAGCTCAGTCATAAAGACAGCCTACTGGCAATCAGTTGGAAGTTCAAGTCACGGTAGGTGAATGTGAATTTTACACATCGCTTAACATCTCTAAATTCGGTGAAGATTGTTCTTAAAGTTATTTTTGCAACAAGAAAACAAAAAAAAACTTCAGTTTGGGATTTTGGTAAAAAAGTTTATCTTTCTTTATTTGCTTCTTCATTTTGATTGTTTTTCTATCACAACATTTCTGGCTTTCATCAAATGTCTTTTATATTCGTTTGAGATGAAGGAAAACCTTTAAAGGATTCCTTCGAGGAATTATAGATCCATCCCCGAAAAATCTTGTGAACAATATTCGAAAGGTGAAATTAGTTAGGCTTGAGGATAATCAAAGGGATATTATTGACGGAGAAACTGTTAAATCAAGATAGACCGAACATGTATGGAGGAAATATGGCACAGCAGAAAATAAGATGATGAAAGATGATGAGGTGCCACACATACCGTGCTTTCAACAAATTCAATTAGCAAGCCTAGTGTAGACATTATCACCAGATGGGAGTTTCGAATCAGAAGAGAAACGACCTTTGCTTTAAGACTCAAATACAACCTCATCAACTGAATAAAAAATCGTCTTGTTTCCTGGATATGGCGAGTTTAGTCTCCTTGTTAAGCAAAGCAATCAAGAAAGCAGACGGATTCGATTTCAGCAGCAACTCCGTTTTTTTGATAGGTTATTATTTTTACATTGTGTAGATTGAGTGATATATTTACCGTGTAATGACGAGAGATCGTTTCAAATAAGTCCCTATATAATATAATGCTATTCGTAATTCATTCTGTCTGATTAAATATGTCTATTTGTTAATGCATGACTGTCACGTTGTAAGAGACGACTAAACCAAGAATGAACGGGATGAGAATTTGGGATGAAAGCAGATACTTGGGCCTTTGCATTACCGGCGGTTGTTTAGTTCAATGGTAAGAGCATCGCTACGTTGAAGCAAGCACCCTATATATATATATATATATATATGTGTGTGTGTGTGTGTGTGTGTGTGTGTGTGTTCGTGTGTTTGTGGGGGGTATTTTTATGCATGTGGATTATTATTTTGGAAAAGAGAGGAAAGGGCGGCATGTCAAACAATAAATACCACCCTTTTCAATCTTGTTCTTGTTCTTCTTACTATCATTATCTCATAGACTCTTCTTTCCCCTGTTTATGTTATTCGTGTAATATTCAAAACTGTTTTAGCCCGGTGTGAATTAAATAATTAAATCTGAAAACTCAGGATGTTTGTAAGATTTTGCCACCCAATATTTGTTATCAGAATCTATACATGTGCAGTTGGCGCGATACATCCAAATGCAAAACAATTTTTCTGGCTTTTATCAGTAAAAGAGTGAGCTAATTGCATTTCTCGAAGTTAAAACTGATATTTGTTTCTCACTAATAAACAAAACACGATATGGAGAAATGAATGCTAGGTGTGTTTGTCTCTGAAATATTCCCCATTCTGTTGTTTATTGGATATCAAATCCGATTTTAAGCAAAGGAAATCTGATCTAATCCGACAGTAATCAGTAGATATGAATAACAGAAATATTTAGAAATGGGAATTCAACTCAGGATTTTAAGCCATCACTTTTATAGAATAAAGTAGAGTAACTCTTCAACACCTTGACATTGATTGAAGGCATAGAATCTACTTAAAATAAATGTCTGAGTCTATCGTATTAGATGTCCTGGAAAAAAGGCACCGGAAAGAGGCCTAAGTGAAAAACTAGGAAAGAATAACACATTTAATTGAGACGTTAATAATCTAAAACTGAATCTGAATGAATATAAAGACTAAGAATTGAGGATTTGTGGATCTGTCTCTTAGGTTCTACGTTTCTGCTTCGTAAGTGACTCCTGGGATGCATTGATTGTACACCCTTCTCTTTAGGAATAATGGGATCTTCTTATTTTTGAAGATTGGGCTAGCTCTGCCAAAGGCTTGCTATCCTAGCGTGATTCTTCGCTTGATTTCTTCTTCTTTTGAGGATCTCATGAAGATTCGTTGTCCTAGGTAGATGTAGTGATCTACAGTCTCTAGTTCTGTGTCCTCGATTTTGATATTTGTGTTTTTATCTCCGATGTGGTTGTTGCACATGATCTTTGTCTTGCTAAAGTTCATGTGTAGGCCAACTTTCTTGCTCTCTTCATTTAGTTCATCTATCATTAGTTGGAGGTCGTGTAGATTCTCTGCAAAAAGGGCTATGTCGTCTGCGAATCTGAGGTTGCTCAGATACTCGCCATCTATTCTATCCCTTTACTCTCCCAATCTAGTCTTCTGAAGATCATCTCGAGACAGGCTGTGAAGAATTTAGGTGAGCTGGTATCACCTTGTTTGACTCCTTTCTGGAGCTGAAAGGGGTCTGAGTCTTTATGTTGCCTGATAAAGGAGCTGCTCTGATTGTATATATGTTTCAGCACTTCGATATATACTGGATCTACACTTTGTCGAGTGATGGCCTCCATGACCTTAGGGATTTCTACTGAGTCGAACGCCTTTTTGAAGTTGATAAATGCTATAGCGAGTGGTAGTTTATATTCTGGTGCTTTTTCTTTCAGCTGATTTATCGAATGCAGGTGGTCCATGGTCGAGTAGCTTCTTCTGAAACCAGCTTGCTCTCATGATTGGTTTTCATCAAGTGTTTCTGTTATTCGGTTCTAGATGATCTTTGTGAAAAGTTTGTATACACAGTTGAGTAGGCTTATAGGCCTGTAGCTGTTGAGCTCTTCCGGATTTCCTTTTTTGTATAACAGCATTATGATAGCTGTGTTCCAATCATCTGAGACTTTACTGTGTTTTAGACACAAGTTGAAAAGGACGGCCAGTTTCCTGGTGATGATTTTACCCGCTTTTCAGAGTAAGTCAATGGTGATGTTGTCTAATCCCGGAGCCGTTCCTTTCTTTGTCTTTTTAAGGGCATGTTTCACCTCCCACGGGGTTACTTGTGGGATGTCCTCGAGTTGATTGCTTACGTCTTGTGGCAGTGGGCTGGCCATGTTGCACGAATGGCGGACAACCGATGGACATCACGACTCACGACATGGATCCCTCATGATCACATGTGCAACCGAGGCCGGCAGAATATTGGATGAAGGGACGAGTTAGACAAATTCAGAAAGTACAGGCTCCGTGAGGCCCATGATAGAGAAGTGTGGCACATCCTGGGTAAGGTCTATGCCCAACGACGGACGTCAAAAGACTGATGATGAATTGAGGGTTAGGATAAGTGGATTAAGATTAATACATCGGTGTTTTCATTAAAGGTGGCTATTCTCCTGTTTGTTTGTTGTTGTTTTTTCCTTTGTGCCATTTTCTCAGTGCCGTTGTTGCCTCGAATCATAGGCGATAATATGACACGAACTTACATTCATAATTCATTATTCATAAAAGCAAGACAAATGAAACCAGGGGTCAAGTGACAACAAAATTTCATCTAACAAAATTGTGTTCAAATTGTTTACGATTCTGAATTTTGAAGTTTAATGCAACGTGTTACCTCAAGACACATCTCTCTCTCTCTCTCACTCTCTCTCTCTCTCTCTCTGCCTGACTTTCTTTCTATACATCTCTTTCATACACACTCTCTCTCTGCCTAACTTTCTTTCTCTACATCACTTTCACACACACTCTCTCTCCCTCTCTCCCTCCCCTACTTTTGTTGCAGAACTAAAATGAAATAACAACACAGCAAATATAATTCTCAACAAGTGAATGAAATCAGAACGTTAAGTTGGCTCCCTGGGCGGTACGGAGGCCAATTTGCCTTCGGTGTCAACAATCTTAAGTCGAATCGAAAGAACATATGTCCAAGGCAGTCACTCTATCAGCCTTAGACAGTCATAGTCTGCTGCTACCATTTGTTTCTCACTCTCAACCGTCAAGACATTCGTTAACTAAAATGTATTAACCGATAGCGTACTTTTGCTAATGCCATTATCACTAAAAACGCAATGAAAAATTGTCCATATATAGCCACAAGGCACGGGGGTAACTGCAAGTAATTCCTGAGGGTATCCCCGAATCTAAAGGTTACAGGAGACGTGTATTTCTTCCACAAAGTGACATTGATATTCTTTGAGAACTTTCGGGGATAGTATAAGGAAAACGAATGAACACATATAGGCATGATCAAAAATGAAAAAAATATCTCTCAATTACTCAACCCATGACCTCCCTTTTCAGTGAATGTTGAAGATCGTGTGTGGATATGTTGCTACGATGCATAGTAGGTAACCGTAAAGAAGGGATCTGCCCCCAAATATGAAAATATCAGAGAATTTCACTGAGTTTTTGGAGTGTAGCAAACGGTCATGAAACTTGGAATCGAAACCCAACCGTTTAATGTCTCCTGCTTTATTCTACGAATCGGCAAAATTCAGAAGCCTTAAAAGTCTCTCTCTGAAGCCTATGAGCTATGGGGCTTTTGCAAAAAGGTAAAAAAATCAATCAGAAGGTCAGAATTGGTGGCAAGTGTCTACTGGAGGAGAAAAGTTTGGATGGAAGGAGTTTAAATAAAGGCTGTCACCATGACAACAAAGATTCTTTTTAAAAGTACAGTCAACTTTAGAAATCCTTCACTCTTCAATTTGAGTGACGCCTGAGACTTGAGCAATACTTGAAAGAAAGATTAATCAGTCGAGATTTAGACAAAGGACCAATGTATAAGTGCAGCCCAGAAATAAAATTGGACAAAGTCAGATGAAAGATTGCCGCAGGGGTGAAGGACGTAGAAGATAACAAGCAAAACAAGCAGCCATTCTTTGTACGTCCTTTTTTTTTATCTTCTTTCCAAACTCAATCTCTCGATAAGGTTTCAACATAATTTATTCTAAAGAAAGAAAATTCTATCGGCGGCCTTTCCAGAAATACCAAATAATTCCAAGATCTCGTGGCTTTTAATCAACTGAGAAAAAAAAGAGGACACTTGTTGAACTCAAGGGAGTAAATACTTTAATCTCATTAAATAACACATTGGAACATCTCACCGATCATCGAGGCTCAGTGGTAGAGGGCTCGCCTCCAGAGTTGTAGGCCGACGTTCAATTCAGAGTTTTAGAATGTTATTTAATG
>OY735222.1:34958890-35018890 GCA_963457665.1 Thysanoteuthis rhombus
TTCGGTTTCCAACAATTACAGCAGGAGACGAAACGACAAAAAGTCCTTTGAATATATCCGCTGACTTCAGTTCTTCGGATTTTTAATTCTTCCAAGTCTCCTGGCAAGAATTTCAGGAATTCATTCTGGTGCTTACCATCATCTCATTTCAGTGAGAAGAGGGAAAGGCAGACACTGTATTGTAGTCGTTAGAATGCTGACATTTATCATTGCTATCATAAATGTTATTACCTAGAAAGATATAAATACTTCAATAACAATACTAAAAGCAAAAGTAATACAAATTACCTTACTTTCTGGTAGTAACCAAATTATAAAATTACACTTGTTGAATAAAAATAGGGGATTGTTATATGCAGTAAGAAATGTTATGTATCGTCTTTCTCCGCTTATACCCTCATCGAGGGTATTGCAGGGTTAGGTAAACTCGTGCAATTGTTTGTAAGACCTACTTCCGGCTTACCAGGCCTGTTGAAGCACTACGGCACCTGATATTCCCGTATGGTCACCCGTCTAGGCGCTGACCAGGCTCGACCTTGCTAATCTTCCGAAGATTTGACCGTAACCGTTTAGCTGCAAGGAAATCACTCAAACGTAGTCCTTGCGCAGAGTGCTTAGCGGAGAAACATTGAATAGCATTTGAAAAGTCTTTGTTACGACTCGGCGGTGGATTGAACCTCAGCCCACTACACTGATGGCGAGCAGTGTAAACATAGAACACACTGGTTGATCGGGCATTCCTGTGGTTCAGTTTGTAATTTCTATGTAGACTCTCATTACCCGACTTAATGTTGTAATTATCAAGACCATTACAGGGCTTGGCTTTTGGGAAACATTTGCCTGATCGGTATTGTATGCAAAACAAAAGAAAGTAGAACATTGCATTAACACCGACTGGAGAAAAATTGCATTTTAAATTCTTCACGTTTAGCGACATAATAATCCGTTTTTTACCCTTTTCTGATACGATTCTCTCTCTCTCTCTCTCTCTCTCTCTCTCTCTCTCTGCATAGTACCCGTTAAAAATGACGTGATTATTTACGTATGGACCAGCAATTCTATCAAGGAGCTGATCATTTATGAGCGCTGACAAGGATCACAGTTTCGCCCCGGTCCTCCACTAAGAATCAGAGTGTAGCATCTGTGCACTCATTGGAATATTATGTTTTTTATGTGAATCGGTAACTGAAAAAAATGTAAGGAAAAGTCTTGGGAATAAAGTCACAATGTACGGTAAAAAAACGGCAGGGATCAAACTTCCACAGGAAAAGAGGTCGTAAATTTAGTTCTTAGGTAGGAAAAAGGTCAAATCAAAATACTCTTGAAAATCCTACGTTTTGTGAACGAAAACTGTTTAACCATTGACGTTGGGGGGTGGGGGCAATTTTTTTGGTAAAAGCCTATTCGGCACAATGTAGAGAAGGTTGTCCCGATCGTAAATTGTAACGTTTCAAACCTTTGATCACTTGACGTTAAAAACGATGCATACATAAAAATAAGAGAATGAATAGAAAAAGAACAGAATTTCCATCAAACACAAGTATCCACTGTAACCATGATGATAAATATTGATATATCAATATGTATGTTAATAAAGTAAATAAACATCTTGTCAAATGATTAATAATATAAATATATGATTTTCGAGAAATGTAATTATATAGATAAATAATATTAATGAACAAAGGCTTGGATTTAATGTTTGAACAGTTGCGATCAACTTCGTTCTCTTTTGTGCATCCATAGTCGATTTTGTCAGTCGTTAAAATTATCTATGGAAACATAATTGTTAAACTTATTCGTATTCATAATTATATAGATGGTATGATGTATTTTGATTCGAAATTGGAGCTCTATGGGGGTGGATTATCTGTGGTAGTGGGTCATAACATGGCGAAATACGGTATTTATTTCATTTGTATCACTCAAAATATATTATATCATAAAAATCGTCAGAGGATTTGAAAACAGATGTCAAAAGTCGTACAATTCATAGATTATATTAAAAAAGTGATTTTGAAATATGGCGATGTTCAAAATGATTTGAGTATGTGATTCATTTTTCAATTATTTGAAAAGTAATCTTGTGTCGAATATCAAAAGACGTTGTTGCCCAGAATCATTTTTTTCTGATTGACTGCAACAATTTATCAACTTCGGAACTTTAAGAACTTCTATTCAACCAAATTAATTAGAATTAATTTTAAAAAGTCCAATTTAAGTTTTTAAAACAATTTTAGGTGAAGTAAAATATCCATTTCATTGTAATATAACTATGTAAAAACCAGGTTTTGACTTTTTTCTCAATAGGTTGACAACAAAATATCAAATGTAAAAAGATTTTTTTAACTGTATTTCCTGACGAAAAGAAAAACCTGTAAAATACATGAAAATTGTTAAATGAATTTCCTTAAACGGAAGCACGCAAAGCGTGAAGAGCTTTTTTTTCTAAATCTTGAAGATGTCTTTTTTTTTTCAATTATTTTCCTTCAATGAGCCTTTGGATTAGAAAAAGGATTTACTTTTTTCTTTAAATTATTGAATGTAACTCCTTCAAATAATTATAAACACGTAACTAAAGCTAAAAGAACATCGCATCTTAGTAATCACAATTTATTTAACCAACTAGTATTGGGACTGTCAGCGTGATGCAATGGTTATCATGAGCTTATCAACCCTCTGAGTGCGGATCCAAATCAGCGTGAGTGAACAGATAAATAAATAAACCAACAAATTTGATGACACCGGTCTTTATATTAATAGATATATAAGTTTATTTGGCTGAACTTGTCAGATAGTTGAGTGCCCTGGTCAGTGAGACTGTTTTACTAATAATCACTCAACGGCAGGTACAGTGCGAATTAGAAATAGAGGGGAGGGGCAAATAGACGTATAAATAGATACTAAGTCAATGATACATCAGCATTAACATAATTGCGTATTCTAAGCATGTTCTTATTTCTGGCTGTTATAGACTCTACAACGGATGGTAATTACATTCGAATGATAGTCTCTTTTCTGCGTTTAGTAGGAAAACTAAGACGGAGTTGTTACATCGGCGCAAGAGGAAATTAAGCTCAACCCTGATATATTCCGACGTACAAATACTTACTCACACTTATTTCGAAACTCGCACACACACATGCTCACAAGTGCGCACATACGCACACATGATTAGATAAGTATTAATTGATATTTATCCTACTCTCGGGTCCCTTGACCCTTTAGGCCCTGGTACTTGTCTTTTTCAAGTGGGACACAAACTGGTTTTGCAATTGACAATCCAATGGCCTGTGCAAAGCTGGTAATAGGCCAGGGCCAGGTAGGGAATGTATATATATATACATATATATATATATATATATATATATATATGTATATATATGTATGCATATATATATATATATATATATATATATATATATATATATATATATATATATATATATATATTGGGGATGTGAACTGATCTGACGTATTGTTGATGGAAGAGAAAATTGGAAGATGAAGAGAAAAACTAGAGAGAAAGCAGGTGTTACATCTCAATTTTTATTATTATTCAGTGGGCATGTTTTGATACATTTCGACGAGTACAAGCGATCTTTTTCAGAAGAACATTTGCAGCGGTTCACAGAAAATTTGCTTTTTACGTGTTTGAGGTCGTGGAAAGAAATGAGGATATCTATTAGCAATTTCACACCAGTTGTCTGGTGGTTACCGCTGGGGATCGAATGACAGGAAGTCTCCTCAAGTCTCCAGCCCTCCTCTCCACTCTCTTATAGTCCCCAGCAGCACAGTGGTTTAGTTTCACACCAGTTGCGCAGTTGTTATCGCTGAAGGCTGAGCGATAGATTCTGCAGGTCTTCAGCCCTCCTCTCATCTCATCTCTCCTTCATCTATCACAGCAGTGCTGTGATTCGTACCTCCACCACCATTTGTGAGTGTGTTTTGTTTTTTGTTTTGATTTTGTTTTTGTTCTTCCCTCCACTTCTGTCAGGCCACTGCCAACAGCTTGGGTCGTAGATCTCATATTTCTAGCACTTTCCTTAGTATTCATGCAGTTCCTTGCAGTGCCGTGGTTTGAACTGTCTCAATCCATCCTTTTATTCCAAGTTCCTCCAATCTCGCTTTCATTGTCTATTATACAGTTCCGAGTGAACCTATAATCACTGATACTGCCCTGACTTCCATGTTCCACTCTTACTACAGTTCTCTTGCCAGATCCTGGTATTTTTTCCAGTTTTAACTCTTTTTCCTCTTTACAGTCTTCAGGTACGGCCACGTCTATTATTTGAAGGTTCTCGTCTTCTTGTCCACGATTATTAGATCTGAAATTAGATAGAAATGATGCCGATAAGGGTTTTAGAAAATAACAACTAATATTCTACAAATCATCACACCATTAATTTGTCAAATTCATCCGATATACCAAACCGTCAGTTTGAAATAATCAGTATCAGAATTCGAGAAAATCAACCGATCGATAAATTGAAAGGTTTTATTCAAGTAATGTAAGTTTTTGAAAATTCACATATCTGTATTATAAATGTGACCCTTGAATAATTATTTTTGTCAATTTTAACACTCAAAATCAACGTTAATACAAAGAGAATGGATTCTTCACTGTTTCTTAGACGATTAAATCCACCAAGTAGGCATTTTTTTGATCCAGCCACTTTCAGCCATTTAGAATTGTCAGTCTTAAAATGGCATCTTTGTCAAACAAAATAGCTACAATATATATATATATATGTGTGTGTGTGTGTGTGTGTGTGTGTGTGTGTGCGTGTGCGTGTGTGTGTGTTCTTCTCGGCGAAAATTACCCTGTTATTGAAAATGTCATTAAAACAGTTTATACGACAGGAAATGATATGATATCATTTACAATCACAAATAAATTCCAATTCCTCATAAATATTTCCGTGGCTCAGAGGTTTGAGGTATTCAGCTGGACAGTAGTAGATCTTGAAATCAAAGTAACCTGGGAGAAGTTCTTTTTTTTTCTTCCTTGCTTTCGAAGTCAAAGATTAATCGTTATGCTGAGTAGGCCTTTTCTTTCTGTCTATCTTTCTTCTTAGCTTTCCAAGTCCCTGGAGGATTAACCATTAGGCTGAGTATACTTTTTCTTTCATAGTTTCATTTCTGATCAAGTGGTGGTTTAACCATTTGGCTTTAGAGTTTTTTTTGTTTTGTTTTTTTGCTTTTATACTTCTGTCACAGTCCTTCTAAGGCAGTTTTGGAGAATGACAACCACAAACTACTCTGGGACTTTGAAATCCAAACTGACCACCTCATCCAGGCAAGGAGACCGGACTAAGTAATAGTAAACAAAAAAAGGAAGGCCTGCCAAATAGTAGACGTTGCTATGCCTGCAGACCATAGAGTAAAAAAGGAGGGTGAGAAAAGGGAAAAATACCAGGACCTAGCAAGAGAGTTAAGGAAGATGTGGAACATGAAAACCAGGGTAGTACCGGTCATAGTGGGCGCACTAGGAACTGTCCCCAAAACGCTGAGGGAGAGACTGGAGGAGATCGGGATTAGGGGAAGGATAGAGACCGTACAGACCACAGCACTACTGGGAACTGTACGGATACTGAAGAAGGTGCGAGAGATATAAGTACTGCAATGAATAGTAGCTCTGTCATGATATGCGAAAGAGAGAGGAGACGTTAGCTGAAGACCTGAGGAGACTTATTGTCACTCAGCCTTCAGCGATAACCACTGGGCAACCGGTGTGAAACTGTAAATTGCAGTATTACTGTGACCTATGAGTACTAGGAGAGGAGGGCTGGAGACTTGAGGAGACTTGCTGTCACTCAAACTCCAGCGGTTACCACCAGGCAACTGGTGTGGGATTGCAAAATGATAATAATATTATATAACGCCCTATATGCCGGCCTGCACCAGTCACAGAAGCAAAAGATGAAACCATATTGTGGTACTTCACTATAAATACTGATAGGACTGAGAAAACGAACAGGCCACATTTCATAGATTCTTAAGGCAAAACGTGTTTCCTAGGAAATATGACCGTCCCAAGGGATTCTCAAAATATAAAGACCTTCAATGTAGTACCGATTATTGTTGGAGCCCTTGAGGAGACTTGCTGTCACTTAAACTCCAGCGGTTACCACCAGGCAACTGGTGTGAGATTCCAAATAATAATAATAATAATAATAATAATAATGATAATAAAAAACATTAGCCAAAAACTTTTCATCCAAGTCAGGTCAAAGTGTTTGATATTAGTTTTATAATGTAGCATACCTTAATGTGCCTTTTGGCATTGTGAATTGAGCCTTTCGGCATCCAGTTCAGTGCCCTAATCAATAAAAGCTACATTTAACATATGCACATTTATACAATTGCCGTCATTGACACTGTCCCATAAGTTCAATGACGTCGAACGTAATCATTTGACTTTTAAGCTACGAACTTCATTTTTCAATAAGTGCTACTCGGAATACTGATACAATTGGGCGGGAAATCTGCCCAGCAATAATTGCAATTAAGATTCAGTTGAAGAGCGTTTTCGATGCCTGGATTCTTCAGATGTGCAATATTCACTTTGGGGGGAATCCTATGGCAAAATTGATTCTTATTTCGTAATAATTCGCTTCCCTCAATGTTGTTGTATATATATGTGTGTGTGTGTGTGTAAATTGCGTAATAATATTTAATAACATATTTGAATTGATCTCCAGTCATTACACGGTTAATAAAGAATTCAATTTAGACGAATGGAGAATATAGGGCTGCTGCAGAGATCGAAATCAACACCGCTTGGTAAACCAATTCAACGTAGCAGAGCGCTAACCTTTGAGCTGAACAGCCATCGGCAATGCCAGGCCAACATAACCGCTTTGAACCCGAATTCTCATCTCGTTTAGCCTCGCTATTTCTCCGAATTTTTAGACATGACAGTTTATATAAAGGGATTGGAGATATTTTATGCAAAACGATGAATTATGGATTGCGTCTTATTATATAGAAACTTGATTAAAACTGAATTGAATGATATATTAACCTTGTAACGACAGGATTTCATCATTTATTCATATACATACATGTGTGTGTGTGAGTGTTTATGTGTATATATGCTTATATAAGCGTAAATGTATATATGTATCTATGTACATGTGTGTGTTTATATATACGTGTGTATGTGTGTGCGTGCGTGTGTGTGCATATAATGACGTAAGTGTTTGTGCATGTATGTATACATACGCATATATGATATGGTCAACAAAACTATTTACTTACCATTGAGCCTGCGGGTAATGTAGAGGCAAAATGACCACTAGTACAGAAATTCTAATCTTGTTTATCTGAAGTTTTTTTTTTTCTGTCATTCAACAAAACACTTGTATTAAAAACTTGACTTATTCAATCCAACAAAATGAACTAAAAAATACATAACACTGTGGGAGAATTCATCTGAAAGGTGTATATAAGTATATGTATATATGTGTTTATATATGTGTATATATGAATGTATAAGTATAAATATTTGTATGTATGTATATATATGCGTATATATATGTACTTATGTATATGAATATATTTACATATATGTATATATATATATAGATAGAGATATGTAGATATATATGTATATATACATAAATATAAATATTTATACATATATATGCGTGTATATATATACATTTATGTATACATATATATGTATGAATATGAATATGTATGTATATATTTATATATGCAGATGTATATCTATATATATGTGTGTGTATATATATACATAAATATATACGTATATGAATATATATATATGTTTATATGTGTATATATATGTATATATGTTTATATCTATATGTGTATGTGTTTATATATGTTTATATATATATATGTGTATATTCATATATGTTTACATATCTTTATATATAAATATTCGTCAATAAACGTATATATATACATACATATATTTATATGTGTGTAATTTATATATATACACATTCGTATATATATGCATATATGTGTATATATATACATGCATTTGCATATACATACATATATGTGTGCATACACACTTATATGTATTTATATATACGTATGTATATATACGTATATGAATGTATACGTATATAAATGTTGTACATGAATATATTTATGCATATGGATGTAGATATAGGTGTATGTATATATATGTATTCATATATATATATATATATATGTATATATATATATATATATTCAAAGATTCATATATGTGTATACATATATCTTTTTTATATATCTACGTAATGGAAATTGGATTATATATCGCTAAACTGAAGATTTGTAATACAACGAAACAGCCGTCCATGGATGACTCGATTAGTAATTATCATTATCATAATAATTAAGCTCCATTCGTTAGGGTTGAGCACTGCTAGGTAGGGCACTCGTCTACAATAAGCTTTTCCAACTCTGGTACGTGGGGAACTATGCATAAGAGAATACATCGTCCAATTATGTCTTATTGACCGTCTAGTTCCACATAGGGTAGGGGTAGAGCTTTTACCTCAGGGTCTGAAGCAAATGTATATATACGTTTATATATAGATGTGTATATGTACATATATACGAGCATATATATATATATATATATGTATATATATATATATATATATATATATATATATAAAATGTGTACTGGTGAGAGTGAGACAGACTCGGGAGTAAAGTGTTTAGAGGTAAGGTTTATAAATCCTTAGGTGTAAATTGTCCAGACATGTTTCGGGATTATTCCCATCTTCATTGCTGTGTGCTTTGTGAGTATGTGTTGAAAGTTATCATGTGGAACCTGAGTCCACTATCAGGAGCTATGCATTGTGGGTAAATTGTGTTGTAAGGGCTGCTGGAGGCCTCTTGCTGAGTGGGAGAATGTCCAGTTAGGTATCAGGTCTTTGGTTAAGCAGCAGAAGTTGGTCTTGGAGAGGGCAAAGTGTGTCAGAGTAGGAGGTAAGTGATGTGGAGTCAGATTTTTGGGTTATATTAGGGATAGTGTAAATGGAAGGGTGATGAGGCCAAGGAGCTACATAGGTATCAACCTTATAAGTTATCAATATATAATATATAATATATTATATAAATGTGTTGGCTATGATTTGGACAGGGGTTATAACTGGCTAAGGTGAATTTTTCTATGGGTCTGGGTGACTTTAAAGCTTTCATTAATGAATGTATTTTAGATGTGGGTGTGAGGATATTATTGGTAGGAGTTTTGTGTATTAAGGTTCTGCGTGATGAGGGTTGTTCAGTTTAGTGTTTAATCCATCCGGATATAGGGTTTTAACTTTGTTGATCCACATATCTCCGTGTTTCTCTAGAACTTAAGTTATGTCAATTGGAGTAGTTTTTTTCTATTTTTTCTATGATAGTAAAACCAGCGTCAGTGGCAAAATTGTGGTCAAGTGTGCAAAAGTGTAGTTCTACGGGAAGTGGGCTACGATTGTTTTGTGACTTAATCCTATGTCTGTAATTGTTGAGTCTAATATTAAATTGCCACTCGGACTTGCTTATGTACTGTAACTTACATCTATTGCACTCTAGAAGGTATATAATGTTCTTACTACGGCAGTTGCTATTGTGATATACGTGGTAACTCTCTTTCGTAGTAGTGCTTGTGAATGTGTCAGTGTGCTTGGGGTGGTTGCAACATAGACTGTTTCTTATATCGCAAGGTTTGCAGAATTTAGTGGTTCTAGGTGTATTTTTGTGTACAACTTTATTGTTAATGATATTATTGCTACTAATCATGTCTCCGGTGTTTTGGGGCCTGCGGTAAGCGATGACACATGGGTCTGTAAATGTTTCTCTTAGATCTGTTTTAATTGTGAGAATGTTCCATCTCTTATTGATGATGCGTGCTAAGGGTGGGAGTGTGTTGTTGAAGGTGGTTATAAGAGGTATGCTGTTAGGTTTGTTATTGTGGGAAAGTATAAATGTTTCATCCCTGAGTATTCCAGTTGCTTTTTTCACTTGGTTTTTAGTGTCATCAAGTGGATAACCTCGTTGGGTAAAGTATTGCATTAGGTTATGTTTGTGTCTGTTAAGTTCACTATTTGTAGAGCAGATTCTTCCAATTCTAAGGGCTTGTGAAAATGGTAGGCTTCTTTTTAGGTGTTGAGGATGGGCTGATTTAGAGTGGAGGTAATTGTGGGTGTCCATGGGTTTAGTGTAGAGGGTATTCTGGAGGTTTCTGTTGTTATCTATGTATATGCGGGTGTCTAAGAAGGCTATGGGGATGTCGTAAAGTCTAAATTTCCTTCTTTTTTGTGTGTATAATCAATTATTTCAACGCGACAGTTATGCATCAAGAAATGGATATTTCTGATCTGAGAGATAGATTATAATTTACGTTATATTATACAGAAATGGTTAATGTATGAAATAGACTCTCTCTCTCTCTCTCTCACTCACACTCTCTCTCTCCCTCTCTCTCACTCACACTCTCTCTCTCCCTCTCTCACACACACACACACACATATATATATGACAGCTATCCTATATGCATGTCTTGTTGAATAAGAAAGCCAAGGAACATTTTGTCAGTTTCCATCAATTATTTCTTGTTTCAGCACAAGAAAACGTTTCTTTTGATTCAATGAGTGTTTTGCTGACAACAAGATGGAACTGTTTTAAGGAAACTTTACGTCAACAGTACAGACAACAAAAAAAAAACAAAAAACGTATAATCTTTCTCTACTGTAACCAAATACACCAAAATTTCAAACATTCTGGTTCTGATATCAGACACATACTGGGACAATACATCTCCATCGCTGAACTTGAAGAAAAAAAAATCTCAAAATTGATAATCTACAATAAAAAGAAGGTGTAAACGGCTAATCCCGTCTCAGCATAAACTTTCATGCAGTTAGACCACCGTTGTTTATGAATTTTCTTGCTGTTTGATGGAACGGTGTCCACTATCGAGAACTAAACACCCATATAATGTACAAGATGGACTATAATAGAAGATTAGCGATTCTCGAAGCATTTGTTGTTAAAAATGAGGAATCCAACACTGAATAGAATCTTCTTCGGCCTATTTCAGGGAGTTGTGAGTGTATTTTGCCATTGAAATCCTTCCCAATTCAGAATTCACATTTTCCATCACTCATCATATCATATCAACACATTAATGACCAAGTCACATACACCGTTGCTGGAAGAATTGTGATATAAACCTTGAATATGTTTGGTCGTTTGGGCAAACAAGAGGAAATTTCCTTGTCTGTAGTATTTAACCATACACACCACACTGACACACACATACAAACACACACACACACACAAACACACACACACACACATATATATATATATATATATATATATATATATATATATATATATATATATATATATATATATATATATATATATTCCCTCCCTATTGCTAATGTCTCAAGTGTCAGAATATTAAATAATCCATCTGTGAAATGTCTGAAACCGTTTTATTGTTATCTCCCTAAATCTAGTCTACAGACAGGGCGGGGCTGGAATAATAAGGTAATCAATAATATTACCCAATTCAAAATATCTCAATACCCACATTAATTGCCCCTTCTATCTATTTCTGATAACCCGTTTGTTGAGATAAATAAATATGAAGAACCATAATAAGCAAATAATGTACAAACGAACAGTTCATTTATTTCGAACACAGAAAATAAAGATCGGCCGTGCTGAAGTCTCTGGTTCAATCTCAGAGCACGTACATATGAAGGTTGTGTACATTTGTGCTTGGGAGAGGAGGGTTCTCCATTCATTGTGACACTTGGCTGAGTATCTGTTTATGTGGAACAACAGGTTCCGTTCACCTCTTTGTTCTCCATCCGATTAAACGTTGGTTGAACATCCGCTCAGTGCGTCCAAATTTCATATGCACATTAGTGGACCTGGGGGAAGAGTAAGGACTATTTGTTTGTTTGTTTTTGCTTTTGTTTTTGTTTTATGTTTTTTATCAAAAACATATTTCAAGGTTTTTAGAGGGGGTTCTATTTACATGGAACCATAACGCGAAACTGAATCCTAACTTCCCCTTTAATATGCATATATACCCTGAAAAGAAGAGTATACAACCAATGGATTCTACCGATAGTCACATACAGAGCTGAAGCAGCGAACTTAACCAAACTGAGAACCATGCAAAGTGCACATGAAAGAATCATGCTCAACCACACATGAGAGGTCATAAGACATCATAGTATATTAGAGAAAAGACAAGAGTCTGATACATAGAAACTCTTTGAAAACTCAAAGGGCAGGACATTTTGCAACCGATGGACATCATGTCTCACAATGTGGATCCCCAGAGATCAGGTGTGAAGCTGTGGCCGACAGAAAGTAAGATGGTGTGACGATATAGATAAACTCATGAAGTACTAGCTCTGCAATGCTCTCGATAGAGATGTCTGTCCAACCTTTGGGAAGGTTTATATCGGACGATATACGCTAACAAACTGATGATGATGATGATTTCTGGTAAGGTCTGATGAATTTTAGTTGTACAAGTGGTGTTATTGAAAGTTACAGTAAAAGATAAACGGTACTTCATTTGACTTAAATCCACTTGTTAGATCAAAAGTTGATCAAGTTGCAATTTTCTCCAAAAATCAGAAATTGTTGTAATGGAATGTCGCCTTTCCTTATTGTCCAAATGAAAAAACAATGATACTCAAATAAATCCTTTTACAGCAAAATTTACCAACCTTCTTGGATTAAATTTTGGGGAGATAGGTAAATCATTATGGGGAATTCATATTTCATATTTATATTCTCCAAAGTCTTATGTTTGGGGGGCAATCATTCCTACGGCTTATCAGTCAAACATGTTTTGTTCAGCAAAATACACGTTTGGAGCTTTTTAGCTATTTTGAAAGTAGATCTTATTTTTTCTTGTTGAGCAACAAATTCCGAATCTTGCTTCAAGCTTCAAATCTTGGATTAATTGATATTTTCATTAATTCTACAATCACAGTCAAGTGTAATAGCAGTAATAATATCACTGCAGGTCAAGTTACAGCTGATGTTTACAGACCCCCAGGCCGTCATAATTGTAGGAGCTAAATTTTGATCCCAATGCAGCTAAACTGTAATCACGGGGATTGAGCAATAAGATCAAAAGTTGAGATACGCAGAACTCTCCGATCGAGAAATACAAAAAAATTAATAATGATGGTGGAAACATTAGATTTCAACACAATCAATCACGCAATTGTGTTTGATTCATCATCGATTATTGAAATATTGATTCCATTGCGCAACATTGTAAAATACCCAGGAGACAGAAGCGTAACAAAGCATAAGATCAAAAGATATTTTCATTATTTTTCCATGGGGTTGCCCGTACAAGAGCTGAACAGACTGAGGTGTCTTAGTGGACCATCTTCGTCCAGTGCATTGAAACGATCTTCGTTCCCCAAAACTTTCGTCGAAACAATTTTATCTACCATACTTTAGGGTTAAAAAAATATCAATCGACACACTTTGATTTGGGATTTAATGCTGGAAAAGGTTTCATACAAAGAGAATCTCTATTGATTCCTATGACATGGTAGCGATCTGATTATTTTTCGATCGTGTTTGTCACGTGACTTGCCTCCCGACTATTACAATGAGCAACTCTTTTGTTTCCTGGGGTAATTGTTATCATCGAATTGATTATGTCAAATATTTTTCTGTTTAGACCAGATCAGTGATAATTTGATATCTCATTTTCAATTTGACACCTGGCAAATTTGAATATTTTTAGTAATGTAAAGCAAGAAAAACAATTGCATACGAACATCACAGCCCTAGTTACAAAAGCAAAGTTTGGAGGGAATAAAATTTCCTGTACTTTTTGCGCAAAAGCAATTTGAAAATAACACTCACTAACCAGGAAGAAAACCACGATGTATAGTGTTATTTATTATAGAATAACTGGCCCTGTCTATTCATCATCATCATCATCATCAGTCTTTTAGCGTCCGTCGTTGGACATAGACCTTCCCCAGGATTTGCCACACTTCTCTATCATGGGCGTCATGGAGCCAGTACTTCCTGAACCTGTCTAGCTCGTCTCTCCATCTAACATTTTGCCGGCCTCGGTTGCGCATGTGGTCTCAGGGAATCCATGTTGTGAGTCGTGATGTCCATCGATTGTCTGCCATTCTTGCAACATGGCCAGCCCACCGCCATTTGAGATTTTTTATGGATTCTATGATGTCTCTAACTCTTGTCTTTTCTCGGATGTACTGTGCTGTTTTACTCTTCACAGCCCTGTCTATTATTCATTGTAAAACAACTGACTTTTGCCTCTGTACCAACCCATCCTGAACATTGGCACTGCACAACCAAGTATGACTAATAGACTTGTAGAGAAGTTTTAGAGTAAAAGGTTTTAAGAAAAACATTTTTAAGGGTTTTCAAGGGTGGTTAAATCGACCATGTAATTTATAATACTAAACTGAACCTTTACTTTCTGTTCAATATACATACTACATTCGATGATTTTATTACATCGACATTACTTCCTGTTCATATATACAAACATACACCAAGCAGCTGAAACTATCTAATAATCTGAGAATATTTTTATTTTGTTCCTCTTTGTGTTTATCGTTGAACAAATAATAGTAGCTTTTAACTTCCTTTCAGCGTGTTTAGAAAGGTGGGGTTACAAAAATAGTTATAACCTCTCCGACCCTCAACCTCATTTTGTTGAAAGATATTCATATATGAAATGCCTTGTTTATTTAATGATTGCGGATGGAATATGAAACTACCTTCGGCTCTAAATAAACGTTGCATAAACATTCCAAATAATCAACAACCCTGGGCGCTTGTCGTAGAGCAATAGTTTGACAACTCGTCTCCCAGATATATCGCTATATTGTTGCTTTGTAAATATCTACGATTATGAATATAATTATACTAAGTATTATCGACCGAGATCTTTAAAACATATACGTTTAGCAAATGTCTGTACAACCAATAGTTCCATTGCAGAAATAGGCCATAATCAGAGAAAAACAACTCGTATGGAGAATGGTATTCGACGGGCCGCTGAGAAATAATCAGTTGCAAAAGTCTTTCTAAAAAGATTGAAATTAGGATTCATATTCAAGCTTGACTGTTAAGCAAAGTCAAATTAGACGTATTTAAAGAAGGGAAAATTAATTTCCAAATGAGGCAGTAGACTCGTTTGCCGTCTATATCAACGATGTGATTAATGCTAACAGCTATGCATTAGGGTATAAAGGAAATCACGATGGCTGGATATTTCGGTCGTGGAAGTTTCGTCCCAGACGGTTTTCGGTCGCTAATATTTCTCTCCGGACGATAATTTACAAAATAGATGGGAAATAAGATAAAATCATGTAGAGCAATTTGCGATAATAACAAGTTTATTCATGGTTGTTGTTTATTGATTCATAAATCTTTTTTTCAATTTTTTATTATTAATTATCATTTATTTTCTCGAATGACTCTGTGTTCTCTATCAATGAGACCTCACTTCTTCACACGGGAATTTTCAACAAAATATTACTCAATCTATTATATCTGGACGTGCATTTTGACGGAATCATTTTATACAGTAGTTCTCTATAAACAAATTTTCCATAGTTTTACCATTATCTCCTCTTTAAAGACGGGAGTTATTAATTCATGAACACCACTGACAGAAATTGATTTTCCTCCAGGAGTTCAAACTTGAGTGAAAAGTTCCTGAAATTTCTCGAAACATCCGGCAAGAATCGATTCCTGGTCATACGCATCAGAGTTGGTTTCAGAGGTTTTGGCAAGGAGATGAGTCTTTGAGATACCAAAGACAACTTGGAAAGAATGATCATCCAACAATGAGATACCGAATGTTGAGAATTTATTTTACTCCAAGAAGAATTATTCTTAAAATCCAAGGACAGATGATGTCGTTACTCGTTGCCAGAAATATATTCAATTGCATTGAAATGGTTCGTTTTTCGTTTTGAACTTTTATTTACATAAAAACAACTTTGCCTCTCAGACAATCTAAATAACATTAATTTGATCAGAAGGAGAAAAGATACCAGGAAACCGGTAACTTTTTTTTTCAGTAATGAAGTTCATATTTCTTGCGACTTGGGAAAAATTCAAATTGACGCACTGGTTGGTCCGAAATTCCACAGTCTAAAAACTCATTTACAGAATTTGAAAATTATCCTTCCAAACCAACCAAATATTATTCATCAAATGGCCCTTGAAATCCTTATTTTCACATAATTCCATCAATTCAAGTATTCAAAAAACATTTTTTTTGTCCCTCCTCAAATGCAGAAGTTTTGGTTGACACTCAGACAATTCAGTTTCCAGCATACCCTTCGAAATAGTCCCCGTCCGGCATCCATACAGCGATCTCACGAACGGTACCAACAAAAAACGGTTCTGTAGTGCTGTTAAGATTCCATATACTCTTGGTTAGCATCTCGTATATATGCCGTGAGCTCAAGCCATGGAGTGTGATCTTGCTAGACCATTGCTTTTGTTATGAGTCCGGTTCTCATCGAGTAACCCGCTATCCTATCCCTATGCCAGACTAAGATAAGGGACGTATCTAATGATTTTTATTGGTAGGTTAGGTGCAGGCCTCAAATTTGCCAACGGAGTGAGCGTGTAGGCCAAATAAGCGAAGGGATCAGTGTTGCTATGTACGGTTCGTTAGTTATGGCTAAAACTGTCTTTCGAAATGATTAAAATCGACTATACATATATATATATATATATATATATATATATATATATATATATATATATATATATATATATATATGAATGTGTGTGTTCGTGTGCGTGTATGTATGTGTGTGATATCTTGAAGCCTATTTGTCGAATAAAATGATTATTTACTGAGACTTCAGAACAAAATAGAGAGCACTGGGAGCACATATGCCATTGATTCAGGGGAAGTAATCGTGTATGGACCGGCTCTATAACTTGATCTATCCTTCTATGACTTCCGGTGATATCGTGTGAGCAGACATGACATTTTGGCGATATTATATGGTATAGACATATAACTAAGACGTAGAGGAAGTAATTGTGCTTGGATCCGCTTTAAAATTGAAACCATGTCTTCTGTCTCATTTTTCAATTCCCGTGAAATTTCATTGAGTAGACATCAGCATATTCCAAAAATGTATGAAAAGAAAGGGAAATATCTCTCAATCCCTGGATCCGTCGCAAAATTCAACCACTTTTCCTTTATAACCACTTTTCCACAAAATTTAATCGAAATTCATCAAGTACATTCCGTAGACAGTCAGACAAAAAGATAGACAGACGGATAACCCGCGATCAATACACCACAAACTCCATTGGCAGAGGTAATTGTTAATATTATCAAATTGGTTATTCACTTTTATCAAACTTACCAAAAATGGACAATTTGGTAACCCTGGAAGGAATTTGCCAACAAAAAGATTGTGGGAGGATGCAACACACCCATCCGACTTTACACCCTTCGATACATCCCTGTATTTCCACACGCTTAGATATTCGTAATGCATCATTTACTCCTAAAAAGCATCATTTTTTGCTGATAAGTCTTAATGAACACAGGAAAACATTGATTTATTGGACAAGTTTTGATGAAACTTCAAAATGGAAATTTTTGGCGGAGAATGTTGAATGCGAGTTATAAATCAAATCAACCAAGATTTGTCAAACAAAAAAGTGCGTTGAATAAGAGGAAATTCTCAAACAAAACAGGTTAGGATTTTTTTTGTTTATCGATATGTCAATAGGTTGAAAAGAAACAGATTTTGTAAACAAAGATCCTCAGAGGGAATCAACAATACCAGTTCATGAAAACTTCTCTTTTTTTTTTCTTTTTTTTTTTTTGAGAAAATAACTGTGTAGGAAGGCTTTCGAACCACTTAAATTCATCTTCAATTGTACATTTCCATGTGTGCCTTCTCTCCCTCCCTCTGTGTGTGTGTATGTGTGTGTTTGTTTGAGTATGGATGCGTGCGCGTATGATGTCTGCGTATGTGTATGTTCATGTGGTTGAGGATCCATACTCACGCGCGCGCGCGCACACAGAAACACAAAATAAGTGATTCGTTCCTTACTATCAGTGCCACAAACCCTAACCCAGGGGAAAAGGGGAACAGGAAAATCTGGTCAAAAACTGATCTCCCCACCGCCGGCCACGTTGTTTCTGGTTATATACAAGCAGCTAAATCTTATGTGACATTCCTCCAGCTTGCTACAGCGAGTAGAATTACCTACATATATATATATATATATACTTCCTTTTCTGACCGAGTTTTTTCGAAGTTAAAAAGCACCCGGAGAAACACACACCACTGCCAATGCCATCGTCACTCTAATCTGAATGAAAATCAGTTCATATATAGCTAAATAATTCCTGGATTCACCCACGGAATCAATTGATTCTCCATTAGCCTATGGCACATCGTTTCACAAAATACAATCGTATATCAGAAAAAAACTTTTGGTGATTTTATGAGTTCAAAAATGAGTGAAACCATTTATGAATGAAAAAATGAAATAATGTCTCCATTGAAGGATTTCGGATATCCTCTCCAAGAGTTAATCAGTTCTCAAAGCAAATCCACGCAGAAGTGTTCATTAGAATTCATTCAGAACTTCCGGAGATATTGCATGGGTAAACAGAAACTCAGACAGACACGAATTAATGTATTCATCACTTGAAACTTTATTGACAGAGGTCCAGGGTGCAACATATTCTTTAAAAAGAACAAACACTCGGAGACCACCCTTCCACGGTTCTCAATGCAACATATCTTTTAAAAGAAATAAACACTAAAAGACCACTTTCCACACTCTTGAGTGTAACATATTTTTTTCAAATGAACTAACACTTTAAGACCACTCTTTCACGGTCTTGTTTGCAACGTGTTCGTCAAATGTAGCAAACATGAAAAAATACAAACAAGTGGAAATGGTGAGTTCTGTAGTTCTTTTGAACACAGTTCTTCCGGTAATAATATATTTCATTGCGTTTATTTAAGATCTCTTATAAGATAGAATAAGGAATCTTTGCTTAGCTGTGCGTGAAATTAGTTTCTGTCATGGGAGATGATTATTGAAATCATTCACATTCAGCGTAAACAATTCTACATTAATTCTGTGGATTCATCAATGGTGATTCTGTATCCCAGACGAATATCTTGTGTTCATAACCAGTCAGACACAATGGTTCCAGACATAAGATATCATATTAGACACGTCATTCCAACCTAAGAAACCAATGCAACAATGGCCGGCCTTATGAGCTGCGAAGGCCAAGTGGAAACATTTTGCAAGGCCTCTGGTTCACAGCTAAGGTCTGTAGAATCTTACTGATGTAGATAAAGATTATCATTGACTTTATATATCTATGATAGATTGGAGAGCATTGTGCACTTACAAATTTCAGAGAAAGATTTTCTGACTGTTCTATGATCGACTCATATATTTCAATCAAGTATAGTAAAATAAAATTCAAAATAGTAACAATATAATCAAAACACTACTGACTATTTGAGAATTAAGAAGAAAATTGATATCGTCGCTCTGTAAAGCTTGCAATGTAGCCTTGGGTTTATGTTGCAATATATTGTTGTATATATTTGACAAGATTAGAGTAGATTATCCGAGCGTGTGTCCGTCTCAGGCGTGGAGAGCAATCGGGGGCAATTGGTCTGACTTAAATCAGGTCTTGGCTGCAATATATTCTTTAAGTGGAACATTTTGGAAGCACCTTTCTACTGTCCCAAGAGTATCATATTCTTTTGAAGAAACAAACAATTGGTGACCACCTTTCCACGGTCCTGAGGGCAGCATATTTTTTTAAAGAAACGAACATTTCCAAATCTCCCTTCTATTGTACTCAGTGCAACATACTCTTTGAAAGGAATTAAAAAAACTACGTGACCAACCTTCCACGGTCCTGAATGCAACAGATTCTTTAAAAGGGGTAAACACTCCCAAATTACCTTTCCAAACGATCGGAATTTCGATCAAACCGACAGAAGAAAAATAATTCAAGGAAGCCTTCGAGTATTTAACATTTAGACAATAGTTTCCTCTTGCAGCCGATGAAACTAAACTGCATTTGTTCGTAAAAGGAAACTCTGGATATAATTAAGTTAATTACCTAAATTACAAACGAGGAAATAGCAGTATGTGCCCGTGAGCCATGAAATTAATACTCTCTTTAAGAGATTAAGAACCGAATTAAAATAAATAAAATGGATTTATGGGGTGGTTAAACGCCCCCATTGACGACAGTATAAAAAACAGCGAGATATTAACCATACCAATTGCTCTTTTGTTTATTGATCAAACCTTGCAATTGGGAATTTTTCTTCCATTTACAACTAAAACATCGCTGAGGTTGACCTGAAGGAATAGTTTTCATTTACGTTCATTAATGAATTGTTTAATCACGCAGTTCACAGATGAAAGTGGAATTTCTAATTTCGATGGGGTTTAACGTGTCATTCTACCTCTTGATCAAAACGACATCGAAGAATGAGATTTCATGAGAAAACAATGATGAGGAAACTGGTCGGTAAGAATGATGAAATAATGGCTGTAAGTCTTTATTCAATTTGATCGAAAAATGATAAAGTTTTTTAAAAAACAGAAAGTGAAGATACTAGTCTGAAAATGGGGGAAATGTAAATTCTTCATCTGAGGACTTCGGGACAACTTGAAGTACTACGTACAACGACAGTCGGTAGCTAGCAAAACTGACATGTAGTGAGTGGGGTGGAGCAGAAGTTTAGGTACTGCTACAATATATGTCAAGCTTCGTGGTGTTGGATGCGAGTTCAAGTCTTGTCTGCAGCTACACACAGATTTCCAACTATTTAACTTCGAGATCGAAAGACATATCAGCCAACAGCCAGTCGAAACATATATATATATATACATATATATATATATGTTAAAATCTTGTACAAGAATGGAAATATATCATCACAAAAATCCAATTTTTAAACATTTCTTTCTTATATAGATCATATTTTTCGAACAATCTTTTTCCATTTTTTTACAAAAAAGAAAGTAGTGAATTATAATGACTTGTAGAACCCGCAGAGATTCCACAGGTGTTGACTACTAAGATTATCCATTATTTCATGCCTTCTCATCCTATCCCTTGTATCTTTTCATTCTATCCTTCATCCTTTCCAATCTTCGTTGCTCGTTCATATTTTATACTGTTGTTATAGAAACATGGAATAGTTTTTTTATGCAAAAATCTTCCTACCCCCTCAGTCGCTACGTAGCTTTGTTTTTTGTTCCCTTTCTTTCATCAGTAGCCTCGTTGAATCATCTTTCTTTTCTGTCTTTTCTCTTCCTAACCTATTACTGTACTACCTAACTGCTACCTTATGTTACAAATGAAAGCGTAACATTCGAACGCAGGTAGGAACCAGCAGAATAATTATACAGATTTTAGGCTGTCGGCCACAAATTATGAAAATCGGTTTCACTCTGATTTCTAACTCTAGTGCACATACCTCTGCCGACGTCATAGAGTGACTCAATCGAAAAGAATTTCCTCTATTCGGTTTTTAATCACCTCAGTATAAAAGAGCCTCTGGCCAAACCTTCCTCCAATGTTCAATGAAAACCTCTGGAGATATTGTGTGGACAGACATGAGTGAATACATTAATGTAAAGGGGGAATTGAAATTCCTGGATCCGCTCAAGAGTTTAATCACTTCTCCATTATCCTACGTCCGACACTTCCATGAAATTTAATTGAAATTCGTTTGGAGACATCGTATTGACAGAAGGGCAGGGAGACAAGGGTTACTTCATGAACCTGTCCGTTTTCGTTTGCAGAGGTGAACTAAACGCATTTTGCAGGGTGTTTTATACATCCAACCGTCACTTTTCACATGAGAGGATGGAATGTCATCCGATAAGATAAAGTTGTCCATTTTGAGAAGGCAATAATTTCCAACATGGAATATCCATTATTGCGAACATTTTTCTTCCTGTTGTTCCCATGATACATCTGATAACTGAGGAATACCATGTCAAGGGAGATAATCGAATACCTCAGGGTAAGCCTGCCATAGTGAAAAAATCCCTGTTCAATCATTCAGAGCCTTCGACCATTCTTCTTATATTCATCCGGGATTATAATTCGTTTCTTCTGTGCTTTTCCTCCAAAAGGAAACGTTATTACTTGACGTATAGAGCTGGAAAAACTAACAACAAAGTCGTGTTTTCATTCTTAACCATCTTTTTTCTTCTTTCTTTTACAGAGAATGCATTCATTTTTTTCCTCTGCTTGGTTGATATCTCGTGCTGAGAAAAAGGTTATATCTCTTTTACTAATGAGCCTTATGTAAGGCGTAACCAAAACTGTTGCTAATGGATTAGTGCCTCTCACTTTCTCATGTTAAATCAGTGTTTTAAAGCTAAATGAATGATAATTTCTTTGGCGATAATCTATTATTAATTCACTGGAGTCGCAGTTTGTAGATAAAAGTTTATTCGAAATAGTCGACCGTATGATAGATCGCGTTTAATCTTGGAATTTTTTAGATCTGTTTTTAATTATTCAACTAAGAGATGCATTTTATTTATGAGTATATGACCTTTAAGTAGCCAAATTGGCGATCTGTGGTCAGTGTTATACAATCGGGGAAAACTAGAAGAAGTGGTGCACTTGATAGTACGAAAGGCCCCATTAAGGCTTTCTGCGGGAACTACGTTGAAATTCCAACGGTAAGACGGGTTTTCGGCTAGTATGATAGAAAGCGCATTGCAGATCACTGGCCTCTGTTACTTGAGACCGTCGATAGATTCAAAAGAAATTTTCTCGAGGGAAACTAGGGTAATTATGGATGGCTAGATTACTTATCTGCACGAAAAATGGATTCATAGAAAAACGGAGGAATCTCAAATCACCGACAACAGAGGAAAGATCAAAGTAACAGAACTGAACAAAATCACCCAAAAGAAACGAAGAGAAGATAAAAGAAGATATACGGCAGCAGTCATTGAAGCAATTCCCGAAAAGGTTAGGGGTTTCAAAGTAATTAACAAAACTCTTAATGCAAGAAGAGAACAAATAACCAGTGTTTGAAGTTAATGGAGGCCTAAAGATGGACAGGAACATTCCAAGGAATTCTACAAAAAAAACAAACAATTCCTCCAAACAAGTAACGCAGAAAAATGAACAAAATATACAAATCACGAGAAACCAGTTCTAAAATTTCCCAGAAGTTACTCTGTGGGAAGTGAAGCAAGCCATTAAACAAAGAAAGGAAAGACCCCTGGACCAGATAACATCACCATCGACCTACTCAAAAAGCTGGTAAAGTCATAACTAGGGAGCGAGCCACCTATTCAACTAATACCTAAAAAAATATAAAGTCCCAGAAGGTTGGAACTACCACCATCATAATGCTGGTGTAGAAAAGAGATCCCAAAAGATCTAAACAATTACAGGGCAATAGGCCTACAAAACTGCATCTACAAACTTTTTACCAAATTGATCACTAACCGAATCACCGAAGCACTAGATGAAAACCAACAACGGGAATGGGCTGGCTTCATAAGAAGATACTCAACCATTGACCACTTCCATTCGGTAAATCAACTAAACGCAGACTATAAAATGCCACTTGTTGTAGCATTTGTAGACTTGTAAAAAAAACTTCGACTCAGTGGAAATCCCCAAGGTTATTGATGCTATCATTGTACAAGGCGTAGACCCAGTATATGTCAGATTATTGCAACATATCTATCAGCACAGAAGTTCCTTCATCAGGCTACATAAAGAATCGGGCCCCTTCCAGCTCGAGGAGGAAGTAAGACAAGGAGATACCAGCTTGCTGAAAACCTTCATGACCTCCAAATGATGCTTTTGAACAGACTGGAATGAGAAAGTAAGAAAGTTGGTTTCCACATGAACTTCTGTAAAACAAATGTCATGTACAACGAATACGTTGGCAAGCTTTCGACTGGATAAGCTCAGCCTTCAAGAACAAAAAAATCTTGCTATTGCTATAAAGAAGGGTATGCAACCATTGCACCCTCCCGATAGTACCTATGGTGCTGAAATATGGAAACTAACCAAAGAATGAGAACTATGCAATGTTTACAAGAGAATCATGCTCAACATAACATAATACAACACAATATATTTGAGGAAAAACAGGAGTCCTAGATATCACAGAATACATAGGAAAACTTGAATGGCAATGAGCTGGTCATGTTGCGAGAATGGTAGACAACCACTTGACATAACAACTCACCGTGTGGATACCCAGAGATCACACGTGAAATCAGGGCCGACAAAATATAAAATGACATGACGAACTACATAAGTTCAATAAGCACTGACTCCGTGACGCCAACGATTAAGATGTCTGGCGATTCTTGGGTAAGTTCTGTGTCCAACGACGGGCGCTAAAAGACCGATGATGATGAAACTGCATTAACCAGTTTTGAGTGTCTGAGAAGTGAGTGTCTATGCATCGCACCGGGCTCAGAGGGAGCGGAAAGCCATGGAAGGTGACTCCCAAGAGCTTCTTGACCATTATTAAGATAAGTTAGGTCTCTGTTGTTTACCGCCGAGCGAATATTATATAGCGTGCATAAATGGTTATAGCAGATGAAAATAGGATGGCTACAGGACGAAGGTGTTTCTACTGGGGGGGGGGTGAAACGCTTTTGGGCTGCCTTTTAAAATGTCCTTCAAAGGATATGGCAGTCATTTTGCTGCCACTACCTCTGCAGCTGATTTATGGCTGAGTTGCCCAGATACTCATTCACTTACTCTTTCCTGTCTACTCTGATAACATACGCAATAGACTAGGATCAAAATGACTGGCGATGAGACACAGGGAAAGTTTGATCTATGCCTTCGCCACACGTAGTAGACGGAAAGTCATATAAACAGTCTCTGTTGGAATTCAGACTTAGTAGGTCTTTTTCCTTCTTATTCACATTATACTGCCTTGCACTTACATTTACATTGATATATTCATGTATACGATTCTATAGCATTAGGTGATTGTTTATGTTCCTTTGTTGATGAATTACTTTTCATCTGGATTGTTTCATCAGCGTCGACTTGTGTCAGACTCCCTGGTTTGGAATCAGAGCTGTCCTTCTCCTAGACTGGCTGTATTCTCAAAGCTAGAGAGCTCAATCTGCCCTGCCACTTTACTCATATCTAAGGGGAAGAATAAGCGATGGATTCTTGTCGCCCCTAAGTATTATTGATATATATATATATATATATATATATATATATATATATATATATATATATATATATATATACATATGTATATATATATACTGAGAAAGATAGATAGATAGATAGATAGATATGAACTGAGTGGCGGATAAATAAATTAATAGATTGAATACGTATGTTTCGGAGTAAGAAAAAAAGCAATGAAGAATTCGGTCAAGTACAATAATAAATAGATCCAGACTAAGATTTCATTAATTTTCACTACTGACTTTAAAACGAAGTCAGGTATTAGAAACAATTTAATCATATGATATTGTAACACGAGTTGAAAAAGTATATCAGTATCAGATTTACACTCAAACACACACACATACATACACACACACACACACACACATATATATATATATATATATATATATATATATGTGTGTGTGTGTGTGTGTGTGTGTTTGTATGTGGACAGGGATTTTGATTTTATAAATATGTGTACCAGTGCATGTATAAAAATTTGGTTTAAATTCTTGTCAAACTTTATATATACTTTTACTGAAACTTTATCATAAGCACGCGCACACACACATATATATATATATATATATATATATATATATATATATATTCATATATGCACACACACATATATATATATATATATATATATATATATATATATATATATATATATATATAGTGTGTGTGTGTGTGTGTGTGTTTGTTTGTTTGTTTGTTTGTATCTCTGTGTGTGTAATTTAGCATGAAAAAATCTGGTTTGATACCAGTGGAAGGGTTTCATATGGATACCACCTTATATTTATCATCATCTTCCTTTCTCTGACTTATTAAATTGACAGATGTTTATACCACGCCCTCAATAGTAGATTTCAGTGGAATGCAAAAGTGGAAATCATGAGGGAAAGGGAACATGATACACAATCGGATTTTTTAAAGTATTTTTGTCTGATTCTGAAGTCATTGTGTTGATGGATGATTTGAATGAAATTCATACCAGTTTTCATTTGCGGACAAATGCGAATATGGATAGATAAATGGGGACGGACTAGCACAATCAGATATATGCATAATACAATCGAACAATGGTTAGATAGCTAGTTATGCAGACTATTCTAAAGTGTACCCTCACTGAGTGCCCCATAATTATGACCTTGTGCCAGACTAGGCGACACGATAGAGAAAAAGATGGAATATTTAAGCACTAATAGGTCAAAAAGAACAGAAAGACAGAAAAGAATTGAAATTCACAAGATTTTCTCACATGAAGAAACTATCTTAATTATTCATTTTATCAGAAGTATTGCAAATCATTGTTAGTAATTTTTCATACTACTGTTTGCCTCAAGTTTTAATCTTTCAGTTCCTTTTTACTAATACTCGCTCCCAGCTTCCTTCGGCAGCGAATGAAAAGTGTGGATTGAAAAAAAAGGATAAGCTTTTTGGTGAGTTTCGAAGTTATGGGGCAGGTTAACGCCCCATTACTCTTAACAGCTGAGCTACACGAGCTAGTGGCTGGTGGAAATGCAAATTGAATGTTTAAACCTATTCTCCGCTTCAATCTCAAGCGTCACAAAATAAAATTAAGATGATGGTAAATAGTTCCATAAAAAATCAATTGTAATGAGTTTTAACATGAAGTGTTTAAAAAATACAACAGTTCCTTTCTCTCTCTCTCTCTCTCTCTCTCTCTCTCTCTCTCTCTCTCTCTCTCTCTCTTTATCGAGCAAATATCAATTTCGCAATGGATTGTTTAAAAGTATGAATAATATTTTTCTCTCATCTGAAAATCTGTAATTAGCTCTGAGTTCTCTCAAATTGCAAAGGTTTAGCAAGGAATTTCTTTGAATTCTCCTATCAAAGACAATGCAATCAAAATCGAATCGCAGTCATCCAAGACTTGAATCAATAACGCTGAAATAGCCTGGAAACATTCCTTCCTCATTGAACGTAAACTCAATAGAGTGAAATTTGGGAAATTTCCTCTCAAGAATCCATAGAGAGTGGGTGTCAGAAATATGGAGAGAAAATCATACAGAGCGGGCACACACCTCTGCCAACGTCATAAATGAAAATCACTTCATATATAGCTATGATGCAGTGGCCGTAACTATCTTGGATCCAATCAAAAATTTAATCAATTCTTCATTTACCCATGGCCCAGCCTTGCACAAAATTTCAGTTGAGAACTTTTGGAGATATTGTGTGGACAAACATTTGAGAATACATAAACTTATGACAAAAAAAGAGAAAAAACTTGAAGCAAAAAAAGTACTGAATTCATCCCTAGGTTTAATTGAATTTTTCTTTACCTCATGGTCCACCCTTCCAGATATTGTTTATTGAAATTCATTGAAAACCTTTGGAGATATTGTGTGGACACATAGCTAGGATGCAATTGAGGAACCTGTTAAAGAAATTCCTGGATCTGCCCCTAAACCCAATTAATTTTTCCTTATCTAATGGTGCTCTCATACACAAAATGTTATAGAAATTCATTGAGATACTGCGTGGACTGATAGAAGCAAATGAATATATATATATATATATATATATATAGAGAGAGAGAGAGAGAGAGAGAGAGAGAGAGAGAGACCAATTTGGTTGGTAGAGGAAAACAATCATCCGCTGTCTTGTTTATCGAGTGAAATAAACTTGGAAAATAAGCGGGGTTAGAATTAATAGAAAATCACAGAAAAAGAAACAAACTCAAAAAACGATTCAGAAAAAACTATCTCTATGCCTCAGAAACCGGAAACTGACTTGCAATGATCGAATGAGTTGGAACAACAGGATCATAATCGCAATGAGATAACTCGACTATGAACGAAAGAATACAAGATTTTCCAAAACTAAAACCTTGAATGCTTCTAGACGTCAAAGATAACCAGACATGACTTGAGCAGAAAGAGATTTGTTTTCAAGTGGGTCAAAAGAGTAATCATCCATTCGTCATATCTAGGATTCTGCTGATTCTGATTCAACGAAATTTTGATGGAGAATTTCAGTTTATGATTGAGACAGAAAATTCAATCACCTGCAAACGTAAATGGGTGATCACAAATCAGCTGTAAAGAGCTAGAAGAAAGAGGAAGCATTGTTTCAAAGAGGATTTTTAAGGAGGACATAAGAATCCGATCCAGTAGAGAACAATATGTTGAGTTGGTGATCCATAAAAGCCCTGACAACCAATAAGATTGCATTGCCATGGATCAAAACATTCATATTAAATATAACTGACTGCGAAAAGTAAGTTAGATGTAACGTAACATGTCTTATGACCCACTTCAGGGTCGCTAGGGCACCACAGATGATTTCACCATGGTTGTGTCAAGATGAAGCTGATTTTGGACTCAGATAGAGTCATGCCTTTCCCAAGGGCATTTGTAATAAGTAAACACAAACAGTCAGACGCCGTGTTGTTCGTCGCTCGCCCAACCCTCACCTTGGGGTACGCATTTAAAGGCAATTCAGCAAACACGGAAAAAGATATCTCCAGTTAATTAGGAAGACCTTAAGAAGCAAATTTTGGCATTTAAAATCTCGTTGATAAATGATAATACATCAACAGTGTCGATCGTAGAATACTAGAAATCTTTCCTGGGTTGGACAAGAGAACAAATTGAATCGACGAACCAGAGGATGAAAAGACACGTCTACTCTCTATGGATTCCTTGTAATGGGAAAAAAAGGGAGAGGACTCCAGTATCAATCTACCATTATATGACTTACGTAATACACACACCAGAGGAGAAAAAGATTATAACAACAGCTGGGTACAGCAAAAGACAACAGACTGAGGAATAGTGATAATCTCATCGTAAAGAGAAGAAAGAGAAGATAAGGCTGGGTGTTGTAGGGTCAAACTCTGACTGGAGAAAATTACAGCTACTATTGTATTGTATATATAATAAATAAAATGATAAAAAAAAATATATCGATTTATTTGAATGAAATCAGCCCCTGTGTACCTGTATGATAGATCTTCCACTTATCAATTCGGTTCAAGTGGTAAGGCGGTCTAATCAATGGACCGTGAATTCAAATCATATTTTTCATATCGGTTTACACCCTTTATTTGTATTGTTCTTGCTCTTTTGTTCTTGTTCTTGTAACGGTAGAAAAGTCAAGTCAATTTGAGAGTTTGATGAATGAATAGAGACTGCGTAGACGAGAGGAGATGGACTAGGTTATGCAGAGAATATCTAAAAACGGTCATGGAATTTGCAATCATTGCAACACAGAAGAAGTACGTCATAACCAATTACGTAGATAAATGATGACAAAACACAGGAAGATAACAAATGCCGCCCATGTGATGAAAGAGCCGAGGCTTTGAACCAATCTAGAAGTGAATGCTACGAACTGGCTCTAAAACGAATTGAGAAACAGACAAGGCAGCGTAAGGATACTTCAGAAATCGTACCAAATATTTTAGTTTTATAATGCAGACAATGATTACAAAAAAATGTCTTAGTACGAGTAAAGAAAAAAACAAAATACCTCGAGACCACATCGATGCAGGAGAAGGAAAAATATGGTGATATCATGGGCATGGCTGTTCCAGCAAACCAAAGAGTGAAGAGTAACAAAATTGAAAAAGAAAACTGGAAGACTATCAAGACCTTTGAGAACAACAGGGTTTCTAGAATGTGCCCATGATAAATGGTATTTTTGACTCACCCTAAAGACCCTAGAGACGAGGTCGGAGAAACTGGAGACCCAATGTCGTGACTGTTTCACAGCAGGGTTGAAATGGGTGAGTTTATGGTTACTTCTGGTGTAAGCATGCAAATGTCTGTGGAGAAAGTGAATGCAACAAGATGCCCCCCCCCAATGAACGAGACAGTCAAACACTGAGAACTGTCCAAACATCTCGGCTTCGACCATGTAAACAAATGCAACCAGCTGCCATGAAAACAAGAACAAAAGATACTTCGGGACTTATCTTGGCGAACAGATCGGATTTGATAATCGTAAACAAGGAGAGGAAGGTCGGTGATATTGTTTCTAGGCTGTGCTAGCAGATCACAGTGTGTAAATGAAATTAAGAGGAATATTGGGGAAAAGCAGGACTTGACCAACGGTTAGGCCATGTGTAGAACATGAAAGATAAAGATGTGCTAGGTTCTCAAGCGCCCCACGTATGCTGAACTTCAAGATTTGGTGAATTATATTCCTGAAAAATCTGAATTCACAAGGAATTTTCTCATTTTGACTGTTTTTATTCTGTTCAATTTCTTCATTTTCCAGTTCGTATCTGGAATATCTTACTGTTTCAGACCTGTGACAGGCGCCTCCAGCACGTGAAGCCACAAGCGACTGTCTGCATTGCCAGAGCCTACGGCCAGTCCTGATGACCTCTCGACACCAGCATATACATGCATATATATGAAATATGATAACAGCACTCACCTGCTATATCCATTGTGTGTAATGACGGACCAGAGTTAATCGAACACGTCTTCAAAATTCAATGATGCCATTGAAAGCTGTGAAGATTGGTCCTTTTTGTAACTACACAATAATTCTCCCCTGGGAAGTAACGACTCAGGGTCAATAAAAGTGTCATCTTTATTCCAGGAATAAGGCTGGGCACATTCACCCAAGTACCCGAAGTGTGTCTATTGTGTGGGCTATTCGGGAACACGGCATACTTATCGCTCACAAGCGCTAAAAGCGACATTCGATCGAGGAAAATATACACGACTTAGTGACTCCGTCGTGGTTAACGCTTATGGCGAAATAAAAACTTCGACAGAATAAACGTTACAGCGGCCCGTAAAATTACGATTTCAACGCTCGAAAAGGTACGGTTTATTTTCTTTCTTTTCATTCACGAAGGCCCTTCATTTGCTACGCATGACTGTCTTTTAACCTGTCTCAAACCATTTTCTATGTATATTTTTTTTCGTTTTTCCCCTGTAGTGGAGACTGGGGTAGTTGGAAACAGGGGCTGGTTGAATCACTGGATTAAATATTTGTTCCTACCAATTAATGTTTAGTCTCATTTTGAGCAGAAAAACTTTTAGATATTTTGCTGATAGGTTACACTCATTTGTGTTGTAAACACGAAAAGCTGTGCGTGAAAAATGCTGGTTAGTAACTTTTTTACTTCGACAAAAAAATGCCTGGTTCATGCTGTAATGTGCTGTTGATGACGGCACAGTCTATGTTCATGAGAAATCGCAATACACAGTACATATTCTATATTTCAAGCATCTTCTGTTAGAATTTTTTTTTTTTTTGGAGTAGAATGTAAAGATTATCGTGTTTGGGGCTGGTTGGTTCATTGTGAGTGGGGCTACTTGGTACGCTGTAATTGTATACAATTGAGGCAGAGGAAAAACTAAGAACCTGCAAAAAAACAAAACAAATTTCAGACAAATTCTTTTCTGTTTCTCTGAATTTTTGAGGTGAGGTATTATTATTATTTCTATTATTATTAGTAACGGCCGAAACGTTGTATGAAAAACAACCAAGATGAAGATAGTCCGAATAATAATAGAAATAAGAATCGTTTTCTTACTGTTTTTTCCATCTTCCACCTCATTAAAATGCATCATTGAGGTCTACTTTCATATTCCACTTGTCTTACCAGATGGTCATTATATTCCTATAATCTTACATTTTACTCATGAAAATTCTCCTGTCTGGCTTAATGGTTCATGTTTATTCTCAATTATAACTGCAAATTAATCACATCTGTACTTACGAGCAAGCGAACTTACTTGCCCAATCAGATTGTACTATCCCGATTGGTGGGGTAGGTTCATACACTCTTTTAGAAAGGTTTAAATGATGGTATAATAAAGTTGACAAATGTTTCAGATTTTATGTATACCCATGTTTGGGCGTGTCTGCAAGTGCATATGGCTAAACAAAGTGACTCTTCTTCGATTTGAAAGTGGTATCTGTCCCTGATGAGTCATCATATTCACATATCCCCTCTTAAGAACCAATCTACATATATCCATTAATCATTTGTTTTCGTGGCTTTCAAATATCACAAGCAGGGGTCTGTGCCCCGGATTTCTGGTATCCCAGGCTAGTTGAACTTTAGAATCATTCTATTGAGCTTGTGGTCTGTAATAAAAATGTCTTTGACAATCGCTACTCTTTGTTTCACAAAAAAAAAAAATTGACTTCACATGAGACAATTTTCTTATCATGACTAATTTCGTTCTGTTTAATGTTTTCAATTTTCCCGTTTTTCAATTTGTATTTGCTCTCCCAGACATAAAACAAGCACCCCTTACACTTGGTGTCCCCGGCGACTTGCTATGCTACCGGTACCAAGGGCTGGTTGTGGAGCCATGACATCTCCCCAGTTGACTTTCAAACTACATTGATCTATTCACGATAGATCATTCGTTATTGTATTTTTCAAGTATTAAAAGATATGGTCACTCAGAAGTTTTCTATGTAACGCTCTCATTAAGAATTCATTCGATAAACTCAATAACGTTTATAACAATAAATTTGAAATCAGTGCCATTAAATTTGGGACAAGACCCGTAGCCAATATTGTGACAAAAACGTATACCTAAGAATTTGCTGACCTATCCCAACAAAGCTATAATTCTTTCAAATCAGTAGCACTAAAATATAGTATAGCCAGGATAAAATCAATAATAATATTAGACTTTGAACTTGTATAATATTACAGCTTCCTATTTCTGCTCGGACAACAGAATGGTTCGGTTTGTTAAACGTCTTCCCTTCACAGGAAAGCGCAAGTTTATGAGTAGAACAATAAAACGCATTGTGGCTCGAAATCAATGTTGTGTATTTACACTGTCAATACTGACATTGGATATAGTTTCTTGTTTCTGTTGGAGTGAAAACAGTGAGCAGAGAAAGAGAGCAAGAAAAACTATTTCATCTTGAATTTCTGAAAGGAGGAATTATCATTATCATACACTGATTTATTCAGACTACTGCCCTCAATGTGTAATTTTTGCCCCAATGTTTCGGCCGCTCTACCCTCCAGCCTTGATCAGGTGTCAGCTGTACACAGTAATATTCTGGGAATTTTGAACCAAACTCTTTATTCAATCCACGGGGGTTAATTGTCCTCATTCCTTGTCCATGCTAGAAGGGGGTTGAATCGACAGAAAGTACCCCCTCCTGGCATAGACGATGGAATGAAGATTGAATAATGAGTTTAGATTCGAAATTTCCAGAGGGTTAACAAGTACAACAAACATATGAAGAAGACCAGAGGGTACACGAAAACGTTGTGACTATAACATCGAAGATGGCGATACAAGTCCAAATGATTCAGTAAATAATACAACATCACAGAAGGCTATACAAGTCAAATGATTCAGTGAAAAATGACCAGAGCAAGCCTGACAGCTGCACGGTCAAACTTCACTCCTAATTCTATTTCAACTGAAGACTATTGCTGCAACCCTTCTATTGCACGTAGGTATACAATAATAATGAATAAATTCGTCGATATATATATAGGCCGTGTTATTTTGGCTCAGTTGTTAAGAGAGCCCACTAGCAATATATTTGGCTGTGATTTCAAATCAAAGGGAAATGTTAATTTCATACATCAAGTTCGTTTAATGTGACATGACAAACAAATAGTGAAGAGTATACTTTCCTGAATTAGGCGAGGATTGTTCTCGCTATGGGAGAAGCAGAGTCAACTCTAACTTGACATCCTATCTATTTTTTCAACTTTCTATTTCGGGTGAAACTTGTACACTGCAATATCTTAGACCCTAAGTAGAAATTATTCCTTCAGGATGAAGTATGTAACAATAAAATACAAACAACAGAAGGAAGGAAAAGCCAAACTTGAAAATCTTTCTTCCTTTGCTTCTATCAATGGTAAATGTTCAAGACAATAAAATATTACAACTTTTGTTCGGGCAAAACAATCTGCTCTTTCTATCTCGGATGTAATATATGATATCTTCTATGATCTCGTTGTCCGGTGGACCAAGGCAAAAAAAATATCGAACAGAAAATTCAAACGGCAACCACAACCACGTGACGGTGCTGGGTCTGACTGCAGCCCAGCAATTCTTGAATCTTATTCTTAGATTATTTTTAAAATATTTTTTTTAAAGATTTTGTTGTTATTCTTTCAGATTCTTCAGGATTCCCCAATTATATTGCACCCCAGGATTCTTAAAAAATATTGCACCCCAAAACCCCAACGTAAACCCCCTCCCCTACACACTCACTCACCACGCCTACTCTTCACCTCTGTCGCAACCTTTTTAAATAAGTTATTCTATCTTAGAAACATTAATTTTTAACTTAGAGATGTGCTCAGTTATGTATCTATCAAAGACGGAGAGAAGATATTAGATTGTCCAGACAGAAATTGGATTGTTAAGGATTGTGTAAAGAATACAATAAAATATGTTACGTCTCCAAGACAGATTATGTCTTTTATCGGCATTCAATGTCGTAAGTAAATAAAAATGTCTATTGAGATACAACTCGAATGTCTTCAAAACGAATACAAGCATATGAGACAGTAATGAAATATTTGTGGCCAATACACTTTTCGCCAAATACAATTATCGCCCCAAGAGCAGAGGTCATCAAAGTGGAAAGTCAATCAGAAATTTTCAAAGAGTCAAGGGGTCAAAAATTACCATACACTCAAGTGGGTTTCTAAACAAGAATTGTAGAATCTTAGAAATAAAAGTGTCAGCTTTGACTCAAGTGCAGTTATTGCTCTCCTCACAAAGCACACAAACTAAACATTGAATATGGGAATTTTATTGTAAAGCTCAACAAATTGTGCAACAACCACATCGGGAATAAAAACACTAAGATCAAAATCGAGGACACAGAACTTGAGAAAGTAGACCACTACATCTACCTAGGACAACGAATCTCCATGAGACCCTCAAAAGAAGAAGAAATCAAGCGAAGAATCACACTAGGATGGCAAGCCTTTGGCAGAGCTAGCTCAACCTTCAAAAATAATAAGATCCCATTAATCCTAAAGAGAAGGGTGTATAACCAATGCATCCTCCCAATAGTCACTTATGGAGATGAAACATGGAACTTAACCAAGAGACAGACCCAAAAATTGAGAACCATGCAACGTGCACATGAAAGAATAATGCTGGGCCTCACATGGAGAGACCACAAAACAGCACAGTACATCCGGGAAAAGACAAGGGTTAGAGACATCATAGAATCCATAAAAAATCTCAGATGGCGGTGAGCTGGCCATGTTGTAAGAATGGCAGACAATCGATGGACATCGCGACTCACAACATGGATCCCCCGAGACCACATGCGCAACCGAGGCCGGCAAAATGTTAGATGGAGAGACGAGCTAGACAAGTTCAGGAAGCACTGGCTCCGTGACGCCCATGATAGAGAAGTGTGGCAAATCCTGGGGAAGGTCTATGTCCAACGACGGATGCTAAAAGACTGATGATGATGATGATGATAATGATGATGATGTTGAAGATGATGATGATGATCATGATTTTCACTTTTCTCAAAGATCATCGATTATGTCATTTTCATTAGAAATATCAAACAAACAATAAGAAGATAATTTTTATTTCGAGTGTGTTTATATAACTCAAACTGTTCCAAAGATTCATGTTTGGTAGGGTCCAAATTTCAGAGTGTGTCAAGTAGCCTGCCATAATTGTCATGCAAAATATTTTTCCATTCGTTGTACGAAATTACGGTTTTAAAGTACTTCGATTTCTTCTCTTCTGTGTCGCCAATATAAATATGGCATATCTTGATTTAGATCTGCAATTCTAGATCTGAGATCTTTAATCTGTGAATTTTTATTAATTTTTATTGGATTTTTCGAGAAACACTTATCCAAAAATCCCCAACACTGCACTGCCTTGTGTGCTGACTGATATATCGTAATACACACGCGCACACGGACAGAGGTTGTAGTCATTGGATGTTAGCTTCATATCTACTTCAGTGGAAGATTCGAAAAAGTAGTAAAAACGTTTTTCATCCTTATTTTGGGGCTTTCAATCTATTAAACACTGAAATCTTTTTTTTTGATGGGGTGGGGGGTCAGGAAAATATTTCCTTAAGGTTTTACGAGCGGGGCTCAATAGCTATGTGATATTTTATATTCGATGATGGAAAATTCAAAAAATGACTGGCCAAAAATATGTTTTATAAAAAAAAAAGTATTCTCCAAATATTTGACTCAGGTATATATATATATATATATATATATATATATATATATATATATATATATATATATATATATATGTATGTATGTATATGCATATGTATATATATATATATATATATATATATATATATATATACATATATGTATATACATACATATATATATACATATTTATATACATATATATATATATATATGTATATATATATATACATATATATATATATATCCGTACATATATATATATATACATATATATATATATATATATATATATACACACACACACACACACACACATATATATATATATATATATATATATATATATATATATATATATATATATATATATATATTGACCTGATTTTGAATATAATCAATGTATCTATACATAACCAGCATCTCGATCGGATTATGCATTATATATTTATACATATATATGTATATCCTGGGATGGCAAACCACCAGGATCCCTGTCACAGGCTTGCTGATGTAGTCCGGGGGTAAACTAGAGCCCCACGGCTGGAATCAGCGTCAAACTGCCTCAAGGCGGCTCCGCTCTCTGGTTTGGGAAACCGAGTAGTCCATCCTCTAGACTGGTTGCTCCACCAAGACTAGAGATGCCAATCTGTCCTGCTATTTTACCTTTACCTTGGGGGATTATGTGGGTGCATGACTTTCCTAAGGGCATTATTACGAAGTGAATATAATCAGGCCCGACCAGAGTTTAAACTCGGGTCGCCAATTCCATGGTCTGATTCGTTGCCAATCGTGCATCCTAGGAACTTCATACTTCTCACCCAGCGAGCGCCCCATGAACGAGCAGCGTTCCACAGAACAGAGACCGTTGTATATATACTCACGTTCAATAGTTCCAACTTAAATAATAGACATTTCCTCCTGATGAAAGGCTTTGCCTTGGGCACAGAAGTGGCCCTTTCCAGTGCCAAAATATTAATGGGCAAATTTGAAGTGACCTACGTATACTTAGAGATAGACAAAGACTGCATTTTATTGTGAGATATATACGATATTCTTTACATATATACAGAAGTTGAAGACGAACTAGAGAAATTCTTCACACACAAACTCTACTCAAGACTCTACTAAATTTAAATACAAGAATTCCATTCAGTTCATAGCTTTCTCAGACACCTGAATATACACAGATAATAGTAGAAACCTCCATTCCACCCACTTTACTAAGCCTACATACACTCATAACTACGTTCACTCTAAATCACCCCAACCCAATCACTTGAAAAAGAAACTTATGATTTTCAAAAGCACTTAGAATTAAGAGAATTCGCTCAACAGATAGTGAGCTTCACAAACACTATTTTAACCTACTACAGCCTTTCACTAAACGAAGATATTTACCAGAAGGTACAAATAACCAAATGAAAAAAGCCTCTACAATACCCCGAGAAGAAACCCTTACACTCTCAAACAAAAATAAACCTGATTGCATACCACTCATAACCACCTTCCACAGCACACTCCCACCTCTATCACATGTTATTAATAAGAGATGGAATACACTTACACTCTAAACAGAATTCAAATAAATGTTTTAGAATCATGTATCATCGCCCAGTGCAGATACCAAAAGATCAAAGACATGATTGGCAGTAACACTATAATAAACAACGAAGTCACACATAGCATCATCCCAAAAACCATTAAATTCTGCCAACCTTGCAACAAAAGAAATACTGCAACACCAACACCTTCACTAGCTCTGCTGTTAACAAGACGTTCTACATCTACCATAATTGTAACTGCAGTAGCAAAAATTCCACTAACCTCCTCGAAAATAATAAATGCAAACTGCAGTATATATTGGCAAATCTGAGTGGCAATTCAACATTTGATCTAATAACTATTGGCACAGAATTAGATCACCCAATCATCCTCATCTACTTCCAGTAAAACTACACATCTGCACCTCGGTCACAATTTTGGGATATACTCTAGATTCACAATCATTGAAAAAAAAGAAAAAAATACACCAACCGACACAACTGAAATTCTAGGACTACATGAAGATATATGGATTAACATAGTTGAAACTCTCGAACCAAACAAAATCAGCAGATAAACTTGATAATCCTAACCACTCTGATCCTTAACATCATAATCCTCTCCTAATTACTCTATACTCACCAACTCACTATTCTTTACACTATATTTCTACCTGTCCCTAAATACCCCTTAATATTTGTATATTCTCATTACCCACAACAACCCACATCCACACCCAACCTCCCTTTATGTATATGTAATATTGGAAACTTCACACGGTCACATAGACCCCCACTAATAGAAACCTATGTATGGTATTTCATTTGTACAAATTAAAGCCATTAGACTTCTCAGAACATTAACAATGACCATTAGGGATATAGAACATACATTCCCAAATGGATATTCGGTCACACATAACAAGGGCCCCATACGCCATTATTTTGATTGACAGCATGCATAGCCTCATCCCCAACTTACCAAGTACCCAAACAGTCTAACACTAAACTACAATTCAGTTTCCCAGTATCAATAACAACCAATGCTCAAGAATGCCCATCCCCTCTGTCCAGCACAAACAATAAAATACCCATAACAGCTGCTACTACTTCCTACAGAATATCCGGCCTTGACACCACAGATTTCTTCACAGACAGACTCACCATTATGTTCTCCCAGGAATATTATTTCTTGATTTCCTTTTTTGCTTTCACGGCAAAACACCTGATGCTAAATTTGTTCTCTGCGGAAACCTTTCAACCATTAAAAGGTATACACATGCTACTGAAGACAGGAACCCTCTCAAAACATAGTGTACAAATTAATTCATTTATGATTCAGTTTACAAAGTCTCCATATACTTTTACTCTTGAATATGGCTCATTCCCTACTGTACACTAATATATATGAAATCAGATTGAGGTATAATATTCGAGCAGAGCTGTTTCTAAAGTTTTTAAACTTATATACAATCAAATGCAGAAATTTTGGGGCTGTATAAATTCCCAAATATACATTATAAATACCGGTAAAGGGGCAAAATCTATCACAACCTACGATTTTAGTACTCTTTATTAAAAAATTCACGTTGAGATCTTATCAATTAAATGAAATGATACACTTAGCATTTGCAGGAGGAAATAATAAATAAATTGGGTTTACAAACTCTAAAGCTTTCAGGTGTAAAAAAAAGAAAAATCAACACTTACTTCACGTGTTCTACCCTCAAGACGATTATTAGTCATATTATTGAGGACTGATACTCTTAAATAGGTAATAAATTATTTGATCAGATCATCGGTGTCCCTATGGAAATAGATCCTGTGTCCTATTGGGCATAGTTATATTTACACTGATATTAATATATTTTCATGTCGTCTTCAATTAGAACTAATATAGGGCGAGATCGTGTATTTCCTGTTTTTACCCGTTTTACTGATTATCTACGTTCTCTTAATGATGGAGGAGAATTCGTAAAATCGTATAGTACTATATACCCAAAAGATCTTTGACTAAAGTGTAAAGATAAGAGTGCAAGCAAAGTTCCTAGATCTGGGTATTCAAATCGAGGATGAAATGTTGGTCAATAAATTGTTTGAGAGACGAGTTTCGTTTACGTTCTATATCGTACGTATGTCATTTAGAACAAATAGCATTCCATCTTAAATATCTTATGGGATTATATCATCATAACATTTAAGGATAGCATGAGTTACACTTAGATTTATTGATTTTATTCCGAAAATCCTTTCTTTAGTTGTAAGAATGGTCAATCAAGTCGGTAAAATCAGTCAAAATTTTAGACAATTCAATGAAGCCATGATTAGACATCCTGGCCCCTTTAAAACTTATCAGCTTGACTATAGTTAAATATTAACGAAAATGAAAGAATATGTTAACAAAAGTATAAAAACAGAATAAATGAATTATGTTTACCAAATTAAATAAATTCGTATTAATGTTAGGGGAACTAGACAACTAGTCTTTGCAAGTGCAAAAGATCATTGTGTTGACTGGAACCAGGGAAAGGGGAAAATATTTGGTCCATTTTTAGGTATTTCGGCGGGTTGGAAGATTACACATGGAATGCTCAGTAACAAATTGTTCAAGTATATTAATGAAATATCCCATTGAAGTGTTACTACCTGCTAGAATTAGTTTCATTTCAACCATGTATGTAAGACTAATTTACTTGATAATTCAAGAGAAAAAGATTGATGGAAGTTTGAGGGTATACGACGTGGAAAATTTATCTACGACGATAGTGGGAAATTTGTCAAATTCTTTGGTTAAAAATTTGGGTAGAAAACCAACTCGAAGCGTAGTATAAAATAACATCTACTTGTCGAAGGCCTTCTCTATAATATGATAATACTCGATAATACCCTGTAGAAAATAACAAACTATATGTAGGATGACGTAACTTATATATCAAAATCATAGCCGAAAGGGAAGTGGCATTTGATCAACACTGCAAGGGTGCAATGTTAATTTAAATGTTTTGTTTTTAAATCCCTAAAACGGTTGCATGGTAAATAACTGATGATCCTAACAAGAAAAAAAAATTACACTTAGTACTAGATATCAAAATATGTGTAAAACATTGAGAGAAAAAACACTGGAGAAAATTACGTTAATTACATTAGCAGATATTGGGAAATAAGTGCCTAACGAAAGTTGCTTTGCAGTCCAACTTGCATTGGGTGTCTCTTTATTTTGGTCAGGCTAACATAAATTTTGTAAATCTAGATATCTGTACATATCGTAATCGGCTGGGGTCTCCTGTCATGGGGTCATGGCTAGCAAACTAGTTACAGTCAATTTCTACTGTAGCAAATTTGATCTTAGCTGTGTGGCTTTCTGTCAAACTATGATAAGCTTAGTAGATATTTGTGTCAGCCTAATGGTTAGATAGCTGCGTATTTTCCTTTAGTTCTGGTCTTTTTAGTCGTGTTTTAAAGTTATTCACGTTTTCGCCCCCACTTCATAGTCAACTAAAGAGGAAAAAGACAGGTTCTTTGATTACACGAACTCCATACTCCATGATACCAAAGAATACTTCGAAATCATTACGAGAGACTCGGATGCTGGGGTTGGGTAACGAATTGAAGATTGCGTAGGGAAGTTCGTGTACAAAATACGAGACCAAAGAGGTGAAGATTTTGTAAACTTTGTAATAACAAACAGGTTCAGAACCATGAATACTTTCTTAAAGAAGAAACACAATAAAAAATATGCTACACCAGGTTCTAAACAAAGACAATGTAGAAATGGTGAAATCTAAAATTCAAATCAACTCCAAAAAAAAACGAAAGGAAACGTTCTGCACCAAACAGCAACCACTCGACATCCAAGAATATTCTAACTCGAACTGAAAAACAGATATACACCAGAAAAGGGCAACAATCTGCCACAGAATAACAACTCCTCTAGTTGAAGTGGTCATTATGTTTGAGCCAAAGAACAACAACAACAAACAAATCAAAGAAGGTCATCGACTCATTGGAAATACCTAAAATCATCGATGCAATTATACAACACAGTGAACATTGCATACCGACTGAGTAGTTCCTTTATTAGGCTGCATAAAGAATCAAGGTCCTTCCAACTCGGAAAGGAATGAGACAAGGCAACACCAGCTCACCCAAACTTTTCATAGCCTACCTCGAAATAACACTCCGAAATTAAGACTGGGCAAACAAAGGAATCAGAATTGATGGCAACATTGTTTGCCGAGAACCTTCATGAACTCGAGATAATGTTTGAAGAAAGCAAGAAAGTGAGTGTTCAGATAAACTTCAGTAAGACCGATGTCATGTACAATAAATATTTTGAGAACAAAGACACAACGATTAAAAATCGAAAACGTACAACTAAAGAAAGTAGATCTCTACATTTACCGGGATCAACGAATACCCATGAAATTCTCAAAAGAAAAAAACGAAAAATCAACATAAGCTGGCGAGCCTTTTGTAGAGGAAGCTTAACATTCAAGAACAAAGAATGCTTTTAGTCCTGAAATGAAGGGTTTATTACCAATGCGTCCTTCCAATGAAGCTGGAATGTAGAACGTAATCAGATAAGAACCTTGCAAGATGAACATGGAGTGATCACAAGACTTGCACGGAATATTAAAAAGAATTACGAGTCGGAGATATCATAGAATCCATTGCAAAATCTCAAATGGCAATGGGCAGACCATGCTGCAAGAATGTCTAACAACCGCTATGGTCTATGTCCAACAACAGACGTTAAAAGGCTGCTGCTGATGCTGCTGATGATATTTTGTTGAGTCATCACACAGTTGAATCTTCCCATTTAGGGTTGTTTTTTTTTTCAGTAATTTCGCCTGTGTAATTTTTTCGTTAGTCTCATCTCCCACCTTGCTTTTGCACCTTTGTGTCTTTTTCATGAACATCATACTTTTCAGTAACAACCTTTACTCCCATTTGAAGTAAGTTCAATTATGCAAATGCTTATGTATTAATCTTTAGTTTTTGCTTTAGAAATGTCAATTTGTTTCAACTTTATTTTATTTTGTCAATTCATTTCTACTTTTTTTATTATTGTTATTTTTATTATTGTTATCATAATTATTATCGTTATCATAACCATCACCATCATTATTATTATTATTATTATTTGCAATCTCACACCAGTTGCCTGGTGGTAACCGCTGGAGTTTGAGTGACAGCAAGTCTCCTCAAGTCTCCAGCCCTTCTCTCTTAGTTCTCATAGGCCACAGTAATACTTATTTTATAAGGTTGTTGTTGTTGTTGTTGTTGTTTATTATTATTATTATTATTATTATTATTATTATTATCATCATCATCATCATCATCATCATCATCATCATCATCAAGCTAAACTAAGATTTACTGGACATTTGTGGAGAGGTAGAAAACCAAAAACTCTACCAACTGCTCCAATGGGAGATCACTCAGGGGAAAAGATCAGGAAGGCCGTCCATGAACAATATACTTGGATTAACTCTATAGTGATACCAACCTGCAATGGGAAGAACTCACAACAGCTATGCATAACTGGGTGGAGTGCTGGAATATAGTTAGGAAAGACCACTTAACCTGGTGAGATGAGGGTGATAAAGTCATGCTTCCTTTGATCATTTGTTATATTTTCATTAGAGAGTATGGGGTTGAAGTTTAATGAAGGGTCAAGGATTCCATGAAGGGATACATGAATGTTTCTTGACCCCTGCTCTGAAAGAAGGGGAAACATGATATCTTTAGTCTGTATTCATCAATAAGCATCATTTTTTAAATTTTAGTTACTATCAATGGCCTTCTCCTGAGATAGGCTGTACATGTGTTCGTAGTTTGCCTTGGAGAAGTAAAAAATACAAGTGTATGTTAATGGCAGATTCATGGCTTGGAATTCATCCCCAAGATCTTCTGACTTCATGACACAATATTAAGAAGATAAAGCAGTCTTTGAATGCAGCTGCACAATGTGCAAGAAAGGATTTTTATTTGTTGTTTTTCTGTTCTTCCCCCTCATCAAAGGTCTCATGGCAGACGAGGTTTTGTCCAAGTTGGCACCATTCTTAAAAGCCGACATTATTTCTTCCCTTTTTTTTTCTAGTGTAAGAGGAATGGCTTTATGAACAGCAAGGAGGAAATCAGTTGCAGACAAAAAAAAAGATTTATTGCAGAACTGGAAAAATGGTGGATTCTATTTATAATGAAGGGCATTGATGGTTGTTGGAATTGTCTCTGGAGGATTTTAATTGGTTTAAAGAAACAATGATTGGTTTTTGGTATTGATAAGGAGAAAGAAGAAATAAAGGGGGAAGGAGAGAAACAATGAGTGAGGGGAGAAGGAGTTAAGAGAGAAAGAGGCAACTAATGAGCGAGAGAAAAAAAATTAAAGAGTGAAAGAGACAGCCAATGAATGAGAGAGTAAGAGTGTGTGTGTATGTGTCCATCAGTAGAATGTGGAAAATATTCCATCTTAAATGAATAAAAGAAATTTGAAGAAAAGAGTGAAAGAAAGAAAAAAAAAGTGTTTGAGAGGAAGTGGAAAGCAAAAAATAAAAGAATGAAAAAAAAAGAGGAGGCGAATGAAGAAAAGGAGGGAGGCTCGGAGGGGAAGAGAGAAGGAATCGCAGGGAAGGAAACTAGCAATGAACAAAAATTAGGTAATTAATGAAAGAAAAGATATAAAGAATATAGCATAAAAAAAAGAGAATCGCTAAATCAAGGAAGTTTTTAAAAAATATCATTCATGATCAAATGATTATGAGAAGAAAAGTGAAATTAATTTTTTTGAGGGAGGAAATTTTGAAGAAAAGAAAAGCAAAAATGAAGAAAGAAAATAACAAAAATGAATGAATGAGGGAAGGAAATTGAAAAAATAAAAATATGATGAAAGAAAGATGCAAAAATAGATGAACAATGAAAAAGGAAAGAAACAGAATTGAAAATTTTTAAATGGGAATGTTTAAAGGTTAAGAGAGAGTAAATTGAAGGAAAAATTAGAAAAATGGACAGAACAAAATCAAATAGTTGCAAAGTCCAAAAGCACACAGAAAATTTTTTAAAAATCAGCAGCAGTCAAGAATTTTCTTTCTCATTTGGTTTGTTGCTGAATTCCACTTTCTCCGTCATCCATCTTATCACAGAGAGCAATCATGTGACACATAAGTCAAGGAACGATTGGCTAATTTTATCTGATGTGACAGTAGTCGAGAGGAAATGAACAGAAACATATGGCTTCAACAACACACCATTCTGGAGACTTCTATAAATCAATTTAATTGATGAAATCTCACATTCCACTTAACACTCCTAATTTGAGATTCGTTTAACCAAATTTTATCACCTTTGTTTAGCATTCATCAGGCACCAATTCTCTCTTTTGACAAAAAATGAAAGCAAAAAGAACAGACTATTACAATATGTTTGAAATTATTTCTTTACTTTTTGGAAGAGGCTTTGGAATGTGACTGCAAAAATGTTTTTTTTTTTATCAAGAAGACTTCAATAAATGATAAATACAAGAATTCTTAGATGTACGTTTCTATAAGTATTTTTACTTATGTAAATATTGATAAATACATTTAAACATGAGTTTGGATACACATACACATGTATGTATGTACAGAAATATGTAATAAAACACATACTCACACACACACACATATATATATATACATTCAATAGTTGTTATACTTACTGATACCTCATTGTCAAAAATGTTTTTAGGGTAACCTACATAAGTAAGCCTTGTTTCAAAGAATGAATATGAAGTAAAAAATATCTACATGCAATGCTCAAAAAACCTTATATAGAATCATGAACTATATGTATGGCATATTATATAATAAAGGGAGTTGGTGTTTGATCAACATTGCTGGGGTGCCATGTTAATATTTGTTTTTAAAGTTCCCAAAACAGTTACTTGTTGAACAACTGATGATCCCAACAAGAAACAATTTATACATTGTACCATAATAACAAAGTATAGAAGGAACAGGTAAAAAAACACTTTGGAAGATTACATAAATTATATTGACAGATATTGGGAAATGGGTGACTGGAGTGACACAATAAAATCTATGGAAAAATTTGTTAATGTTTAATGTTTAGAGCTGTAGAGCTTACTAAACAATATATATATATATATATATATATATATATATATATATATACACAATAATATATGTATATATATATATATATATATATATATATATATATATATATATATATAAATATATATATAAATATATATATAAATATATATATATATATATAAATATATATATAAATATATATATAAATATATATATATATATATATATATATATATATATATATGCATATGCATATGTACACATGTACAGTACTGCTTAGACTATTAAACCTCTATTTGAACAAACTAATTCAGTTTGAATGGTTCAGTTTTCAGAATTAAAAACAGGAAGTTTACATGAGAAGAACCAAATTTAACTGTGGTCGGCACAACAAGGCATGAGGTTCTGAATGCTAAACTTCAGGAAAATGTTTTTTTGATAGAATTAAACAAAGAATTTTTCTCTCTCCTGCTCTAATCTCGTTCAGAATCAATCAATGAGATTGGAATTGCTAACTAATATTACAATATCGAAGAGTTGAAGAACTAGTTAGTTAAATCGCCTTAAACGATGCCAATCCATATTTCGGAAAGCATGCAATCATAAGCAAGAAACACAGTTCTGCTATTTTTATGATTTTCTCTTCATAATGGTTGGCGAATTATCTGCTTTTATTATCAAAAGAAAAACAAATGAAATTTCATTCTTTTTAATCTTCTCCTAATCTTCTCTCGGTCTGTCAATATTCATCATATGGACTTCATTTTCTCAGCTGCATTTAATAAACTTTTAATAGAAATCTATAAATGTCTACATTTGGAATATATGATGAAAATTTATAGATGGCTACTTTTATTTATCTATTATAAATGTATATAAATGTATTTGATATCTAAAACACATAAGTATACAACATATATATATAAATATATATATATATATATATATATATATATATATATATATATATATGTAATGTATATATTCACGAACATACTGATTGGTATTTTGGGTTATCAGTATATCAATTCATATATTAATAAGTGTATACCTGTTTTTTGGTCATATATGATGAAGGCTTTGTTCTCAAAACAGCTGTTGCTTTTTTCCAGCAGCATGTGTATCGAATTTTCTGAATATATCTATTTTTATATATATTCATGTATATATATATGGTACATTATTTAAATGAATATACACATATATTCAAACAAACCTAAACCCCTTATCAATCATCACTACCCACAATAAACCAGTCTAAACACTGTTGCTGAGTTCAAATTATTCATGAGTTCTGATATTTATATGTATCTATACAGACTTTGTCGAGCCCTTACCACTCATAGTAGAAACATAATATTTTTCACACACACTTCCCTCAAAGTATACGGGGAAAAATGATTTTTTTGTTTTTTTAGAAAATTCCACTCCAAAATGAGTTGTTAGATGTTAGGAGGTCAATATGATATGCAAGTTCATCCTAAACAGACAAAAAATTTGGGCTTATTTTTTTTTTTGAATTCCAACCTTTTTAGTAATGTCAGCCCAACAAAAGGTGAGAGAAGTAACTTATTCATTGATTAGCCCTTTTCCTAACTTTTTAATTGATCATCCCCAACATAGCATAGCAGTGATTCATAATGTCCTATAATGTCCGTTTATTAATATGGATTAGATTTGATAATAGAAACCAAATGATGAAGGTTTTGTTGGTGTCAAAACTGTTGTCCTTCTGTAACAGCATCTGGATGAAATTAGACAACAAAAATCAAACCTTTGAATATTCTAACAGCTGGAAAATATTCCTCAGCCACTTGACTCAATTCTTGGGTCATACTTGCAAAATCCAAACTGGCTTTTGATACCAAACATGGAATTTTTCAGTGTTGCATAGACATGGATGCTTTATCATTCAGTAAATACCAAAAGGAACTTAAAATCTTTAAGGAAAATAATTTTAGTGTAGACACTTGTAGATAAAATAACTGTACAATTACCAAACAAACAGTGCATCTTAATACAGTCGTATTTCGACTTACGCATGACTGATTTACGTCTCATCACTGATATGTCCCCCCGTGCAAGCATAAAACCAATCAACTCCGAATGACTGATATTTCTAACATTTTGTTGATAGGCGAAGAGGAGCAAGTAAATGAGCAGATACGTTGTTGGGTTGAGCCAATGGAAGAAATGTAATGAATGACGTTTGTTCCTTTCTCTTTTGAAAAGCAAAGAAAACATATATGTAACATGACCTTGATAGAATTCAATGTGTGGCTGTGCTGAGAAATTGACCAACTAATGAAAAGAACCCTGAAAAATGAGGAATTTTCATTAATGTTTAATGAATATTCTACAACATTGGATTAATTAGAAAAGCAGACAACAAACCAGGAAAAATACAGAAAATCAATAATTGATACGAAAAACAAGAAAATCTTCTAAGAATGTTGTGAATAAACGATGAAATATTCATAAAATGTTGTCTCTTTGCCAAATATAGATTACCTAAAAGTAATTTTTTAAAATTATTTTCTACCTCTCTTTTTCCGAATTGGCTGATGAACAATCAAAATGCTGGGCATTATTGTGTCAGCTTCATTCAATCCTTTTATCAAAATGATTCCCCAAGTACATGTCATTGAACCTTCACCTGAACTGACCCCTTTCTGCTTCTCTAACATATGATTCATACCCAGAAATAGAACCTTGAATTATTTCAGCTTGATTTACTCGTCACTGAGCCACAATTCAGGACAGGATTTTTCAGTAGAAGTGAAGGATGCCTACAATAGTTTAACTAATTTTAGACCAATTAGATAGTGATATAAGTTTAATCCATACTTGGTTCCCCTACTAATGCGACTTGGAGTCAGACTAAACTAAGCTTACTATGTATATGTTTTACCTTGTGGCTGAGATACTATTGACCAATGTCTGAGACCAAGTAAAAAGCCAGGATTTTGAATGCTGATTTTCAAGGCAGGAAATTTAATGCTACAACATCTCCATTCCCTCATTTTCAGCAAAGTAAATACTATATTTTGAAAGCTTATGTCACTTTTTTGTTTGTCTATTTGCTTGTTAGTAGGTTCCTGTCATTCTAAAGCAAATAGAGAGGGGGAGAGGGTAAAGCTGCTATGTATCCACATTTACATCACTACTACTACTATTACTACTACAAGTACTGCTTGTGACTCAGTAGTGGCATAGAAACCTAATCCACAAAATATAGGCATCTCTGATTTTTCATGAGTAAAACTGATGATTTTTTCATTTGTTTTCAACCTAATCATCATCATCATCATCATCATCATCATCATCATCAGTCTTTTAGCGTCCGTCGTTGGACATAGACCTTCTCCAGGATTTGCCACACTTCCCTATCATGGGCGTCACGGAGCCAGTATTTCCTGAACTTGTCTAGTTCGTTTCTTCGTCTAACACTTTGCCGGCCTCGGTTGCGTATGTGGTCTCGGGGGATCCATGTTGTGAGTCACGATGTCCATCGATTGTCCGCCATTCTTGCAACATGGCCAGCCCACCGCCATTTGAGATTCTTAATGGATTCTATGATATCCCTAAGTCTTGTCTTTTCTCGGATGTATCGTGCTGTCTTGTGGTCTCTCCATGTGAGACCCAGCATTATTCTTTCATGTGCACGTTGCATGGTTCTCAATTTTCGGGTCTGTCTCTTGGTTTAGAAAAATAGAAAATCCGAAGATTGTTGAAAATTAAAGGAAAAGTAATTGTTTCATGGTATGAGTTTTTATTTGCAATAAATACATTTATACTTCATCTTATATCATATAGTATCATGACTGGATCCAGGATTGTCTTGAGGGCCCCCAATACCACAGTCAAACAGTACACATGGGGTGACATTATGTGCAAGACAGCCAACAATCTACTTCATACTCTCTTTCAACCAATGACAAGTGGTATGTATATGCATTACATCCCAGTCTCATTACAGAGACTGGCTGAATGCCCTACCTCCGCCAGACAATAACTGTCTGCATTGGCATTGCTCTTAGCCCTTACATATGTGAATCTTGCCATTGCTGCTGTGGGGCTATCATTGACAAATCCGGTCTCTATTCCCTCTCCTGTTGCCTCAGTACAAGCCGCAGTCAAGGCGTCTGGCTTGAATGGCCTCAAACCATTGAAGTTCATCCACCAAATAGATTTCAAAGCCGTCAAACATAAATAATCCGGTCATTTTTGATAGATTTTATGCTAGTATAGAAATAAACAATTGAAAATTTGAATTCTCTTTCTTCACTCATCCCCTGGGCACAAACAATACAACTTGAGTCAATAACTTGGGATCTTTTTCATATTGTCTCATAATAATTAAGATAAGTCTGCAGTTGCAGTCTGCCAAAAGAAAAGAAAAAATTGATTGTGGGCTGTTCAGTATTCTTTCCAGGAAAATAACAGATGTGTAGATTTTGGCTAAATTCCATATCTGCTCCTCCTCTATGATGAATTATACTTCGGAATGGGGTAAAAAGGGGAAAGTTATGTATTAGAACCAGGTAAAAAGTAGAAGATTATATTTTGGAATGGGGTAAAAAATTGAAGGCTATATTTTGGAATCGGGTAAGAAGAAGGAGGTTATCTTTTGGAATGGGGTAAAAAGTGAGAAGTTATATTGGGGTTGAAAGGAAGGTTATATTTTGGAATGGGGTAAAGAGGGAAAGATTACTCTTTGGAATGGGTTGTAAAGTGGAAGGTTATATTTCAGAATGGGGTAAATAGTGGAAAGTTATGTTATGGAATTTGGTAAATAGTGGGAGGTTATATTTTGGAATAGAGTAAAAAGGGAAGGTTATGATATGGGAAGGGGTAAAAAAAGAAAGGCTATATTGTGGAATAGGGTAAAAGAGGAATGTTATATTTTGAAATGAGGTAAATAGTGATAGGTTATATTATGGAGGGGCTAAAAAGTGGGAGTTAATATTTAGGAATGAAGTAAACAGGGGAAGGTTATATTTTTGGAATGGGGTAAAAAGTGTTAAGTTGTATTTTTGAATGGGGTAAAATAGGGGAAAGTTATCTTTTGGAATGGCATAGATAGTGGAAAGTTATATTTTGGCGGTGTGTAAATAATGGAAGATTACACTTTCATCATCATCATCATCAGTCTATGTCTATCCGTCATAGGACACAAACCTTCACCAGAATTTGCCTCTTTATCATTGGCGTCATGGAACCATAACCCTCTAAACTTGCCTAGTTTGTTTCTCCATCTTGTATTCTACCAGCCTCGGTTTTTTCAAATGATCTCTGTGGGTCCATGTTGTGAGTCATGATGCCCATCACTTGTCTGTCATTCTAGCAACATGACCAGTCCCTTGCCATTTGGATTTTTTAATGGATTCTATGATGTCTTAGACTCCTGTTTTTTCCCTGATATATTGCACTATCTTTTGATCTCTCCATGTGAGGTTGAGCATGATTTTTTTATTTGCATGTTGCATAGTTCTCAGTCTGAGTGTTAGTTTCTTGAATAGGTTCCATGTTTCAACTCCATAGGTGACTATCAGTTGGATGCATTGGTCGAATATTCTTCTTTTTAGGACTGATAGGATTTTCTTGTTCTTAAAGGTTCAACTTATTCTGCCAAAGTTTTGGAAGATCATCTCAAAGCAGCCGGTGAAGAGTTCAGATTAGCTTTGTCTTACCTCTTTTGGAGGCTGAAAAGACACTGATTTTTTATGTAGCCTGATGAAAAAGCTACTGTAAATGTATACATGTAACAGTACTCTGATGTATATGGGGCCTACACCTCATAGGGTGATAGCCTCAAAAAACTTGCAAAGACTTTCATGAAGTCAACAAATGCTACAGAAAGTGGCATTTTGTATTCTGCTGATGACTCTTCTAATCGATTAATTGAATGGAGATGGTGTATGGCTGAGTAGCTTCTTCTAAAGCCAGCTTGCTCCCATGGTTGGTTTTCATCTAGTGTGTCAGTGATTCTATTTGTGATAACTTTAGTGAAAAGTTTGTAGATGCGGCTGATTTGACTTATTGGTCTGTAGTTATTGAGGTCTTTCGGGCTTCTTTTATATAACTGCGTTATGAAAACAGTAATACAATACTTGGAATGAGGTAAATAGAGGAAGGTTATATTTTGGAAGAGAAAAATGAGGATTGGTCTGACACAGATTCATCTAAAAAAATAAAAGCAAATTAAAGGGAATAAGTTTTTTTCACTTTTTCTTTAACTTGAGTATCAGTTTCATTCTTTTTTTTTCTTTCTTTTCAACCTCTCCATTGACTTTTTTCTCCTTTTCTTTTTTTTAAAAATTTTACATAAACTTTTTTTTTCAACTTCTATATTTAGGGTATGTTATAGTTAGACCAATTGTTTTTTATTTGTTTTCTCATTTTGAAAATGAGTGTCTGACCTCTGCAGGTCGTGACGAAGAATTCTTTTGAAATCCTCAGCAATACATCTTTTTATTGTTTTCACCTGCAAGCAAATCAATCAACCTGCTCCTCACCTGTGAACTGAGAGTGATCACACGCACACACACATGCACACTCACATACACACACATGCACACATGCACACATACACACACACATGCACACACACACATGCACACACATACACACACACATGCACGCACACGTGCACACACACATACACACACATGCACACACACATGCACACACATACATACACATACACACACATGCACACACATGGGATGTTGCATATACATAGATGCATCAATAAGTTTGTTGCCTAAAAAAACAATTAATTCACACAACAAATATTCATTTTACAACATAATGTCTTTCTTTGTCAATGCACCTAATTCAGTATTGAATATTAATCACATAGATTGAACATAATGCATTGAACATTTCAGATCACAATTCAGCTAACAACTACATATCTGGCAACAGATTATTTGATCCACCCTAATTAGCATGTATTCAAATTTATGTAAGTATATGTATAAAGAAATCTACACACACATATGCATATGAATGCATTATAAATAAATGTATGTGAACAGATATATTTTACTAACAATTACATGAATTTATATACAGACACTTATATACAAATATAGACATGAAAAAACCTACATGAAAACATTCATACAGTTCACAATCACAAACATTTAATACATTTCTCTGCATGTGTATATTTCACACACTTATCCCGGGCTATTCCATAACTCAGTACATGGTTGTTAGGGCACCAATGATGATCTTTATCAGAGGTGTGTCAAGGGTGAGATAGCCTATCCCTGATTTGGAATCAGAGATGTTTGTCTCCTAGACAGGTTGCCAACTATTGCTAGAGGGCTTAATCTGCCCTATCATTTGCCCATAGTCGAGAGAAGGAGAAATGGATTCATGCCTTTTTCTAAGGCTTTTAGTATGAAGTGAACACAATCTTTCCCAGTTTGAATTCGGCTTGCAGATTCCATTTCCTATGCTGTTAACCACCCCACCTCCCCTGCATCTCTTTGCAACATATCATCTATGAAATGGAGCCTTGCTGTCATTCGGGGATGAATGTTGGGTGAGTAGGATCTCAAACGGAGCTTACTCACTCTATATTTCAAAGCATAGCTTATAAGCTTCTTTTTTTTTGTTTTCTAGGTACTTGTCAATGAAATTCACAGACCTGATGCATAGCTTCTCATTCGGTTACTTAATCATTCATAAACAACCGTCAAATATATTTCAGTTTGATATACTGTTAACAAACATCACCAACCTGGCAACCAAATTAGAATCTTTAGTATCAGGACCCACAAGCTTTTAGCACAAGTCCTATAGCCGAACCCACATACATTGCTGGGTCTGACGAAAATAACTACAATGAGTGTACAAGGTATCAAACACTTACCTTCCCAACTCTCATGACAGGTGTCATCCAGACAGAGTGAAATAGTTTTAGGTTAATAAGTACCAGTCATTCTGACCTAAACAAATGACACTTACAGGGGGGGGGGGCTAGAAACATATGAAAACCTTGTGACAGTTGTCGACAAATAACAGAAGCAGGAAAAAATTGTTGATCAGTTGGTAACAGAGAATAACTTCATTGTATGTTTCTTCAAGAGGAATAGAAGAAAGGTGTACAGTTTGAACACATGCTTAGAAGATCTACTTTGCTGTTTTGCTATGTGTTTACAGTAGAAAGATCTTGAGACAAATGTGTGTATACATCAGCAGATGAAATATATAAATAACAAACAGCCATCATTAGAATCTATACTGATACTGAAACCTTGAGTTTGTGTGTTTGTACCTCTATCACAGTAAAGCTATAAGGCCCACTGACTTTATTTGGCATAAAAACTCACAAGATATCCAGTTGTAACAAAGGTTTTGTGAAGATGAGCTTGGAGTTCATTTAAGGTCATTACTAGTCATTGAATCGATTTCTAGTAGAATGAAATATTGTTTTTGCTAGGGAGTACAAAAACGTTTTTGACCTCACATGTTTTTGACTTTATGCAGGTAAGGTCAAATATCATCCCTTAGGTCAACAGAGGTCTTAAGAAGTAGGATCACTTTGCAACTATTATGAGCTGATTAAGTAGCCAAATAATTACATTCTTGAGGGTAAATTGGTACATTGGGTTGAAGAAAAAGCAGAAGGGATTGATTTGTGCAACCCTGAAAAACATTTTCAGACAAACATTCTAAAATTATCACGAGGCAAGGAGATAATCTCTCAAAATCACTGACCTTAACCTGACATGTCCATGCTTTCCCATGGCCAGCTCCATGTCAGTTGTTCTAGGGTTGTATCTAGAACAATATTTTCGTACTGGAACCCAAGGGGAGAAGTACTTATGTTGTTTACTAAGAAGTCCTGTCAGACTGGGGGACTATATCATTTGTTTTGTTGAATGCATCTGAATATTCAATCGGTAATAGCTTCTTTTTCATGGATAAATAATCTTTTTGTTATATTTTTTGTGTCTTAGGAGAAGAAATATATTAGAGAACATATTTTTTCCTGTGTTATTAGATTTGAAGTTATTTTCCCCAAGGCAACAGAGGGTATTTCTGCTTGTTTCATATGCATCTGGTATCAAGAATCAGATTTTGCTTCTCACAAAACTGAACGTTTTTTCCATTACGCAACAAGTAATGGATCTGGTAAAATATTATTCAGCTAACGATTGGTCATTTTCAGAGTTAACTTGTTCACTGTCAAAGATGAGGTAGTTTGTCTTAGCAAGTTGTCAATTTAGTGCCATGGACAAGGTAACTTATCTTACAATTATGCATTGTTCTTTCTAAAGATGACAGCAACGTGAAGAAAAATTAAAAGATGAATTATTTTGTGTGTGGTACTGAATGGATGAATTGTTGATAGATATGAACTGACTGAGATAGATAGACAGATAGATAGGTATAAATTGAATTTCTCTTCAAGAATGAGTGTATCAATGAACCAGAATGTTGTAACACTCATATCAACTTTGACCTTCACCAGTCTTTCAAATATGTCCCTGCATAGAAAATATTTGTGAATATGTCTTTGTGTTCTCAGGTTCAAAATGTAAGAGTAGAAAAAGCAAATGGCATTCACGAAAAAAAATTTGAAGAAAGATCACAGAACAAAATGAAAGCCTCCATAACTAGAATAACATAAAAACCATCTTGGTCATTATTGGCTTTTGTATGATTTATTCCATTCAGAATTTGATCTTAACTTGCAGATGTCTTTCAGCAAACATTTGCATTCATTGCTTCCATAGATAAATCGGGAGATAATCCACAACATTAAATAGTGTTGTTCAGTTATATCAATAAAACTTCTTATGGCATCATTATCAACATTTTAGCATCCGTCATCGGACGTAGACCAGCCACAAGATTCGCTACACCTCTCTATCATGGACATCACGGAACCAATCCTTTCTGAACATGTCATCTTATTTTTTACTGGCCACAGTTTGGCATGTAATCTCTGTGTATCCACATTGTGAGTTGTGGTGTTGAACAGTTGTCTGACTAGCTCTCTGAGATTTGAGTTTTCTAATAGATACTTGTATGTTCTCTAATATAATGTGTTGTCTTGTGATCCTTCAATATGATGTTGAGCATGATTCTCTCTAGTACAAGTTGCAGGGCTAATTTTTGTTTAGGTTCAATATCTCAGCTCCATAGGTGACTATCGGTATGATTCATTGGTTAAAGACCCTTCTTCCTGAAATTAATGGGACCGTCTTGCTCTTGCTTGGTCTACCAAAGACCTTGTAAACCTAGGGTGATTTATTGGCTGATTTCATCTCATTTTGAGAATTTCATTGATATTTGTTGCCGTAGGTAAATGTAATGGTCTATTTTCTTAGGATCTGTGTTTTTGATTTTGATCATTATGTCTTTGTCCTCAACAAATTTGTTGAACATGACGTTTGTTTTGACGAAGTTGCTATGAAGACCTACTTCCTTGCTTTTTTCATTCTGTTCATCTAAATTTATCAAGAGTTCATAAAGGTTCTCAGCAAAAAGATGATATCGTAGGCAAATCTGTACTTACTTATGCATTCACCATCTTTTCTAATTTCTGTATTTTCTCAGTAAGTTTTGGATGATCATCTCCAAGCTGGCTGTGAAGAGTTTGGGTGAACTGATAATGCCCTGTCTCATCCCTTTTTCAAGCAAGTAGGGCTCAGAGTCTTTGTGAGGTCATCTAAAGGAACTGCTGCATTAGTAAGTATGTTGTAAATATACAAGATCTATGCCTTGTTGTATGATAGCAGCAATGACTTGAGGGATTTCTACTGAGTTGAAAGCCTTCTTGAAGTCAACTGTTTGTGGAAATTTGTTCTCTGCCGCTTTCTCTTTCAGCTTATTTACCAAATTGAGATGGTCAACGGTCAAGTAACCTCTCTTAAAGTCTGCCTGTTCCTGTGGTAGGTTTTCATCCTACGTTTTGGTAATTCAGTTGGTGATTACTTTGGTAAAGAGTTTGTAGATGCAATGAGTAGGCTTATATGCTCGTAGTTGCTTAGATCATTCAGTTTCCCCTTTTTATTAACAGTAATATAAAAGCCCTGTTCAAGTCTTTAGGAACTTTACTCTGAGGCATAAGTTGAATTCCCACAGATTACTTTGCCAGTTTTATGAGTAGGTTTTTAGTGATGTTATCTGGTCCTGATGATTTCCCTTTTTATGATTTTTTGATGGTTTGCTTCATCTCCCAATAAGTAACTTCTGGGAAGTTTACAAATTGGTGACGAGGTTTTTACTGAATTCTTAGGTGTGTTCCGAATTTGGTTTCTTTCCATTGACAGGTCTCCATTTTCTTTGAGCAAACTGGTATTTGCATTCTTCTTGTACTGAAGAGTTTTGTTGATATTTTTGAAACCTCTGCCTTTCTCAAGAATTCTCTCACTGATTGTTGTTGTGTATTTTCTATTGCCTTCTTGAAATTTCTTTTGGATTGTTTTGCTTTGTTCAATTGTTTCAATCTTTTCTTTTGTTGTTGTCAGTTATTTCTAGAATTCTTGGGCACGTTCAACAATTTGGTCCCTATCCAATTGCTGCAGAACGAAAATTGGAGAGCAATAAAACATACTAAGAATTCACTTCTCTAGCTCTCCATATATCTATATGTATATATAAGGCACACACATACACACACACATATATATATATATCTACCAGCAGGGAATCCTGGCATTGCACAAGGAAGAAATAACTGTACATTTGAAAAAATGGTTTGAATGTACTAACCAACGGATTGGGTGTTTAAAACTTGGCATTAGTGACATACCCACCCTCAAGCAGGTCAGCGTACTTCATGCAGCTTTTTATAAGACTGTTATAGAAATTTTTGAAAGTGATGTTTGGGTTTCAGATTCTGATACTATGAATTTTTTTTCTAATCCTTGCAACCCAAAGCAATGTTTGGCAATCCTTCATCTGGGAAAGCAAAACTTTTAACCATTGTCGAAATCAACTACAGATGCACAAAAGAGCAAAAACTAAGTCACTTAGCAGAAACTGCACAAATGACAAACTGTATCAAAAAACAATTGAAAATTGGAAGGTTCAACAGATTTACTCATTTGATGGACAATTCTTATACACCATTTTTAAAATTCAAAGTGGGGAAAATTCATGAAAGAAAAATAGAAGTTGATACATGAATTATGTTATTTTGCTTTCAATATCAATTATGTGTTTTACAAAAAAGATAGTGACTAAAATGAAATAACGGTATTAAGCAAATACTTCGGAGGTGCATCACTGTATGAAGTACAGAAAAAAACAGTATAGTTTAGCATTGTAGTCACAATGTAAATACTTCTATCTTTTCTTAGAACAGGCTCATTTCTGGAGGAGACAAAATTGTTGTTGATTGAAAGCAGGAATAAATACTTGGGAAATTGATTGTTTTTAAGTTTTCCATTAGAACAAAGTCTTCAGAAAATCAGTCACACTGGAAACATTTGCATACATTAATTCTTATCAAAATTTCCTAGTTTATGCCTAAATATAGGAGTTATATATATATATATATATATATATATATATATATATATATATATATATATATATATATATATATATATATATATATATATATATATATTTGGCTATGAATTTCATTCTTCCTACCGTAATTTGTTGAAAAAACAATTTGGAAAGCTGAATTACATATATATTCCAATTACAACATCAAATCTATTTTCTGAATTTTTTTCAACACAATATATAATATATATCAGTCTAATGGACAGATTATGTCTGACAGAATGTGATATACATATATATATATATATATATATATATATATATACATATATATATATATATATATATATATATATATATATATATATATATATATATATAAATATATATAAATGCATATATATATCTATATATACAGAACATAGCATGGTTATAACTCGGATAGATAGTAGGCCTCAAAATATCAATCTAGCTTCAAAATAACTTGATTCAGCTCCAAAATAGCTAAATTGATCCTGGCATAGTTATAATATGATTGATTTTCTTTGAACCTAACACTGACATCATAATGGAGTATCCAGAGGATATGCAGGCTGATATTCTTAAAGGAAGAAGAAAAATAGAACAAACTTTAAAAACCCCAAAATAGCCATGTTCATTCATACAAAACGCCAAAAGTAAGGCACCCAGAATCCTCCACACCAAAATCAACAATGCTGCACCAAATAATGAGAAAATAGATAGACGCATCATCCTCCCAACAAATTCAACACGAACATAACACGGAAAACATCTTACAAAGCTAAACCTTCTTGTCTTTATAAAAACATTAAAAACCATTGGTGACATTAGAAAACCACAACAGAACTCAATACTCAAGGCAAACATATATGAAATACTGTGTAAGAATTGCCCAAAAATGTATATCAGGAAACTGCAAGAAACATTGAGAAAAGAAAATATGAACATACAAAATGCACTATCGTAAAGTCGACCATAAGAATGTCTTGGTACTACACCGCAACAAAACGGACCACACTTTTGATCTAAAAAACCAGGATAATAAACGAGACCCATCAAAAAACAACACACCAGATCATAGGAGTAGCACTTATTACCACAAACAATACTATAGTAAATGTAAATACATCACAAGGATAATATCGATACAAAACAAGTTTACAACATACAACACAAAATACACATGCCACCCTATAGATACAGGTTAGTTTAATATCAAAAGATACATAAACAACACATCTATACACCTCTAAATCTTGGATTACGTACACATGTATTCACACTGCGAAAATCTATGCCGACACATTCTTCTCTCAAACAATTAAGCACTAAAATCAAAATATAAATAGAAAACAAAACAAAAAAACAACACATCAAAAATTCAAATAAAAACTACATTACCTACACTGCTTTAAAATCTTGGTTCACTCGCATTCATATTCACAGTGCAAG
>OY735222.1:35023890-35026390 GCA_963457665.1 Thysanoteuthis rhombus
ATATATGTGTATATATATATGTGCATATATATATATATATATGTGTATATATATGTGTGTATATATATGTGTATATATATATATGTATATATATATGTATATATGTGTGTATATATATGTGTATATATATATATATATATGTATATATATATGTGTATATATATATATATATATATATATACATATATATATATATATATATACATATATATATATATATATATATATATATATATATATATATGTATTTGTGTGTGTATATATATGTACACATATAAATATATATTCTTTATATATTGACTGTTTTACATGCACCCAATAAAAATAGTAACAAGTATAGAGATGGATAGATAGATTCTTGTATAGTGACTATTACAAATTTATGAACAATCACTTGTTCTTATGAAACAGTATAATATTTATATATTTGTGTTTTAGTGTTGACCCGCTGTTCAGTTGTAAATTAGGACAATAATTTTTTAATATGTGCGAGTATAAGTCTCTATTTATGTCAAGATAAACATAAGTAAGATGTTTTATTCACAGAAAAGGTCACTGGGGTCTTTCATAGTAAGGTATTTTTCTTTTTACTTTTTTTCATTTTCCGAAAAACTAACGCTGTTACATCCACTTAGCAAAGAGTCATGAAAAAAAATCTTACAATGAATCATTGTTTATATCTCGTCAAATATTAATATTTTCGAGAATTTAAAGTTGTTATTTGATTTTTTCAATTAGATCAAGTATTGTAAACCATTATTATTAATTTTGACAAATATCTTCCTTCTGCTTGATTTTTGTCATGTTTCATCACAACATACCTCAGGCCATTGATCTACAGCAGAGAGTAAACAATGTGTAGAGGAAATAAAAAATTGATGAGATTTAACAAAACTGACTCAAGTTGTGATTAAAAGAACTAAAAACAGATCAAGGAAAATAGCAATTAAAATCAACAATAATGGTTCCCAATATTTCATCTTATAAAAACAACACATTGAAGATAATTGCTCAACTGATACTACAAGTAAAGAAACAAAAACAAACATGGTACCAGAGGGATTGGAAAGGTTTGTGAGTTCAAAGATTAGATTCAATTTTCAGCCAAGGCTTTGACTTCTTGTAACTCAGATGGTTAGACTAACTGGTATGTTTAACCATGCTTCCCTGTGGGGGTATGAGTTTGCATCTTGCCCAGAGCTCATTCTTTATTTCTAATCAGCGCTACTGTTTACTCACTGTCGTAGGTCAACAGCCTAATAATGACTGCAGATATTAGGAAATGTCATAACCACCTACATCATCCCTTTTTTTAAAGCAGACCATTACATCTACCTAGGACAACGAATCTCCATGAGACCCTCAAAAGAAGAAGAAATCAAGCGAAGAATCACACTAGGATGGTAAGCCTTTGGTAGAGCTAGCTCAACCTTCAAAAATAATAAGATTCCATTAATCCTAAAGAGAAGAGTGTATAACCAATGCATCCTCCCAATAGTCACTTATGGAGATGAAACATGGAACCTAACCAAGAGACAGACCTGTAAACTGAGAACCATGCAACGTGCACATGAAAGAATAATGCTGGGCCTCACATGGAGAGACCACAAAACAGCACAGTACATCCGAGAAAAGACAAGAGTTAGAGACATCATAGAATCCATAAAAAAATCTCAAATGGCGGTGGGCTGGCCATGTTGCAAGAATGGCAGACAATCAATGGACATCACGACTCACAACATGGATTCCCCGAAACCACATGTGCAACCGAGGCCGGCAAAATGTTAGATGGAGAGATGAGCTAGACAAGTTCAGGAAATACTGGCTCCGTGACGCCCATGATAGGGAAGTGTGGCAAATCCTGGGGAAGGTCTATGTCCAATGACGGACGCTAAAAGACTGATGATGATGATGATGATTATATAGCAGGCTTGAACAATGATTTCTGGAAAACATGTCAAAAGTAATAATCCTAAAAAGATTTCTTTTCTGAATTTTCTTTTTTCCAATTCAAAGTTGATCAAACAAATTTAAAGTAGTCTAGTTCGGTATCAGAAAGTTTCAATGTTATGCTAAACAGTTGAGATGAATAGAAGAAATAATCTTATACAAGACTTGATTTGTTGAAGAATATCCTGAAGAAAAGAAAAGAAGCAACTCAATTTTTAAAAGGAGAATTCTATCACAAGTGAAATAATTCAACAAGTTATCAGAGCCAGCCAGAGGCATAAGCCAACTAAATAGCTTCTTAAGGCCCTGTAGCTATCAGAAGGTCTCAAAGAGTGATGGCAGGGCCCTGAGAGGTGTGGGCAAGCTCCCTAATCAAATTATGCAAGGACTGGACCTGGAAGTTGAGCTTTATAAAATTGATTAATCAATAATTGTGAGAAATGATTATGCTTAAAAATTACTGTGTTACATAGCAAACCATTTTTTCAAGTGTGTAGCAGACTGAAGGTTACTTTCTTCATTGACATAGTATAGTTTTAGTCAGATAGTT